>OZ024921.1:6486530-6691530 GCA_964017225.1 Netelia inedita
GTTTATCGAACAATGTGGAAGTCTGTTTTCCTAACTTTCCCACACGCGGAAGGGACACACTCACACACGCACGTTAACGCGTCCTTTCTCGTATATCGTAGTACGGAAATCGTATAACGATCCGTCTGGAAACTGTTAAATCGCTATCGCTAATAAGCTATCAGAAGGAGACTCGATAATTTTAACGAGCAGGAGATATAAAACACAATAATGAAAATCGGGGAAATGAAGATGAATCGAGTACGAATAAGAGAGAGCACGGTGTTTGTTTCGCGGTCGGTGGATCGCCACGTTGGCAATAATGTTTTACATCCCTCGTCACGATTCCTAATCTAGCGAATCTCGAATAAATAAACGACTCTCGAGATAAATAACGAACGAAAAGCATCGTTACAGAACGAGACCCGATTGAATAAAAAAAAACATTTATCTCAACGAAACAAATGGCAAATTTTCAATCAAATGAAATATAATTAACAATAAAGAACATATTGTTTTAATAAAAAAATTAACGATTGATAAGCTATTAATGCTGTTTATTATTTATTGTTCGAAAGTAAAAAAGAAAAGTACTCGTGTACCGAGTCACAACATATTCATCGTCAGCACCACCAAACCTCGGAAAGCTCTGTACATCTTCGAAGATCTCACACAATAATTCTCTCCTCCTTGTCTCTCGTATACCCTCATCGCGAATATAAACCCACGGCTTCACAGCAGGAGGTCCCGCTCGCGCAAAACGTTTAACCGTTTCGAGCTACGGTCTTGCTCTCTCTCTCTCTCTCTCCCTCTCTCTCGTTGCGAATCCGAGCATTGCGTAATTACCTCGCGAGAGAGCACATGGCTCCTATCCGGTGACGTAATTACACACGACGCGTGTCCATAATGAGATCACCTTAGAGGAGAGCAACAGCTTTTGCTGCTCCGCTATGCTTATTGCTCAGCTGTGTTCTACGAGCTATGCGTATATCTCACGTTCATTATACATGCAATATATAGCTATGCTACTTTATTAAACTGGGCAACAGCCAGTTTCTCGAGGAGTACCGTGTGTACTACCTTCTGACTTTTTTCCCTGCCTTCGGGACTCTGATTTGATTTTTTATTTTAGTGATTTTTTTTTATTTCCAGCGCTACTGCGAATTAATTAAGTAATTTATTATTATTATTATTATTATTATTATTAGTATTTTGATCACAATTATTATTAATCGAGAGACAAATATACGTGTATTCACAGATCTCATGGGACCGTTGTGTCTCCAACTCTCTTGTGTACTGTAAAGGTGTCAGTTCAGGGACAGTCAGCAGCAACGTTTTAGTAACTCAGTAGCTGTTACCGGCACCGGTCACGCTGCTCATAAAATATATCCACCGCAGCATCTGCGTTGAGTCGTCCGATAGCAAAACCCTAACCTCCTCATCGATATATCGCTCGTACTACAACTGTTCCAGCGAGAGATAGGAATGTCACTCGAACACCTATTGTATCCATGGCAAAGCCATTGTTAATTTTTTTCCAAAATAATAATAATAATAATTTAAAAAAAATGAATAAATAAAAAGGCAATCGAATAAAAATAATACAAGACGCGTTTTTTCAATCTTTCTACAGGAATAATATTTGAAATATTATTTTAAAAAATTATATAATTTTTGGAAATTTGAAAGGCCGATTGAGTAATTGAGAATTTCGACAGGATATTTATTATCCACTCTATCTCTCGAATCGAGAAAACGATGCTGATCACATCTGGTATGAGTTAGTAAAGTGCTGTTGGGTTGCCGCTGGTGTTGCTCACTCTCTACCTATTAAATGGCACCTTCGGCCCTGTTGTTGCACGAGAAGGAGGTAAACGACCGCGCGCGCGTAGCTTGCACAATTCTTTTACAGCTGTAAGTCCGTTTGCTAGCGCGATCACGCACAAAATGAGGCGTCTCTCGGTCGTTCGTCGAGATGAAATGTTCCACTAATCACAGACCCCCGTATATAGAGCTCGAGGAAGGAAGAAAAAAAAGATTCAAAAAAAAAACAGAGATCTATGACTAGCCTCTGCATCCCGATACTCCGGAAATCATCGACATTCCTACAGTGACGTAATGACCGATCGAACTTTTTCTACAAAACCTATTACGTCGTTTTCCAATTATCTCGTTTTATGTTACGTATCGCGAAAATTGATCGATGTACCTCACACTTTTTCAACTCTCTCTGGCGTCATAATTAATTATTTATAATTAATTACGACGCGATAATTAATAATTCATTATCAATTAATTATCGATTCGCGCAATTTTCATCGATTAAATCGCGAGAGCAATCGACATCACGAGATCTAAAACAAATTGCCAGTTTATTTGTCGTGAATATTTGAATACGCCTAGAAAATAATCTGTCTATCTTATCATAAATTTTATTGACAAATTTTGAGTTTGAAGAATTTTTCGCAATAAAGTTGAAAATAAAAAAAAAGAATAAAATCTCGAAGGAGAGAAATTGTAACGGAGGTGCGACTGCAACTACGAGGAGCTTCCTAAAGTGTGCGAGACAGAGGAATAGAAAGAGAGAGAGAGAGAGTAAGAGGGTGAAGAGGGTGAAGAGGGTGTGTCTTGAGGCCGACGCCCAGATCGATGCTCCCGTCTGGGGTTCTCCGTGCGGGTGGCAAGAGCGAGGCTGCAGCAGCGGTAGATCGCACGAGAATACTCCGTGCGTTCCTTGCCGCTCGCACTCTCGTCCTTCCCAGTTTTCTTTCGCTCTCTCCATCTCCCTCCCTTCCTCCCCCTCTCTCCCTCTTGCGCTTCCGCAAAGCATCGGCTGTGCCAAAGATTCGCGCGAGAGAAGAATTCTCGCGAGAGGGATGAAAATCGGCGAGAACTCCGACTACCGCCCTTGCGCCCGGCAAAAGTCGAGCCGAATATGTGGGATAGAAAAAAAAACGGCCAATCGAGAAGGCCACATTTTTTTCATTATTTTGATTAATGAAAAAAAAAATTAGCCGTATCGAAATATTTTGAAATTATGCTGGGACATTTGTGTTTTTCGAATTTCTCACGAAAATGAGGGATGAATCAGCGAACAAGAACGCGACGTGATTTAAAAAAAAAAAAGAATAATTTTTTGTTTACTTTCGTGCGAAATATCACGGGAATATTAGCCGTGATGGATATGTGGAAAAACATTGCGAAAATTTATTCCTCTCGCGTGGCCATGTGAGTCGACCGACTGATCGCCAATTTATTGCGCAACGCATATCGAATTCGCGCTATTCTATATATAGCGATAAATGAGAAGAAAAAGAAGAAGAAGGAATAGAAAAACACGTGGAAGAAGAGGAGGAAAAAAAACGTCTCTCGTCGTATCTCCGCGTGGCGCCGATTTTTTTTTATCGCGCTCCACCGTGTCCTTTTCCGTCTCACCTACCGATCCTTCGCCTCGAGTTATGCGCGAGCGCGAGACGAGGATGGAATGGGAAAAAAAATTGAATAAAAATAAGAAGAACAAAAAAAAGCGCCACGAATGATTAACGACGTGCTCGAGTCGTTTCGAAAAGGCATATCGTCGACTCCCGACTTCTCTATAAGATCCTGCTCGCGTGCTCTCGTATGACGCATGCGCGCGATTCTACCGATCTATCCTGAATATCAACTCGATCACATTTTTTGTTTACATTTATAAAAAATCGTTTCAAAAACTTACATTACGCCAATTTCAGCCAAAGATGAAAATCGTGTCAAGGATTAATTTGCTTACCTGAAACAGTCGAAGAAAACAAAATTTCATTAAACTATTGTCAATAATTCCTGACGAGAAAAAAATTAAATATATTCGTCGATAATTAATCGTTCGATATTACGAGTTATCGATTGATAATTATCCATAAATCAAAATACTTAATAAATTAATCGATCGACAATCATACAATAATAGTGAATTAAGTTTAATTATTGGCTGCTTGATGTTTATTCGTCGAGTAGGTACGTATCGAGTCGTATAAAAATAATTGTATCACACCGCCCGTCCCGTCCATTACGATATGCACACCGATGTAACGGCCGTGAACGTAGCTTTACGATACAGCGAGTAGCGTCAGCAGTAAAGAAGAAGAAGAAGGGGGGAAATGCCGCTTCTGGCTGCTGGCGGTCGCGATACGTCCATCAACGGAGCGAAACTCGTAGTGAAGTTCCGTGAATGAGACTACCGGAGTGCGCGGTGCACAGTATGCGGTATATATATATATATATATGTTAAGCGTGATATGCCTGCATTGAAAAGAGAGAGAGAGAGAGAGAGAGAGAGAGAAAGGCCCCTTCGGCGGATCGTCGAGCTTAGCAGTGCATTTTTATCTTCTTACACCGACGAAGCTCTCCATCATTCTCTCTCGCCCTTCCACCATGACTTATACCTCGTGAAAATAGAATATTCATAAATACGCCACGCACGATATAATAAATTATTATTTACTACGTTTTTTTTTCTTCTTCTCTTTTAAATTCCATTTCTTTCTTTTTTTTCTTCTTCTAATTTGTTCATGCTCGAATATATTTTAATAAATTATTTTTATCGTATTTAACACGATTTTGAGATTCGGGGTCGGAGGGAAAATAATGTGCAGAGAGAAAGAGAGAGGGAGAGAGTGGGTACGAGAGGGAATAGTATAAGAGGATGGAGTACAAAGTGCAGTGGACGCGGTCATCGGCCAGCCGTGGCGCGAGAGCGAGGCATGCGGCGAGAGAGAAGAGTCTATGTTTAGCCCGCGACCGACCACCACGTCACGTCCGGTTCGCGATTCTCGTATGCCCCTGCACTTCGCGCTTACCACGTTTTCCCTCGCCACCTCTCTCTCTCTCTCGTCGTATCGTATCTCCCTTTCTTTCCTTCTTTACTACAGCAGCGTTTGTCTCTTCCCGACCCACTCCGTCTCTCTCTCTCTCTCTCTCTCTCTCTCTCTCTCTCTCTCTCTCTCTCTCTCTCTCTCTCTTTCTTTCACTCGTCCATTCTTCCCACCAACGTATAATTATTCGCGATTTATTCTAATAATAAATTATCATTGATTATTTTCTTTCTCTTTTTTTTCTCTCTCTCTCTCAATTATTATTGACCTTTATACAAAAATACGAAGGAATTCTTTTTCGGTGATTAAAATAATTCTATCGCGACAAGCGTTCCCAAAATTCTGACATTGATAACCTTTTTACGGGCGGTTATTTTCAATCCGTTATTTACAGATCTGACGCTAGTCGGACCGTTTCCCACAGATGTCACTTGGAGTTTTCCGATATCCACGCTCGTAGTGACATTTATCATTCAACTCTGCGGTGGTTATAGTCAAGGGGTGAGAGGGGACCGATTTCTGGAGCACGATATGGAGAGAGGGCTTAGGTTTCCATTTTCACACCGGGAAATTGATTGGTGTAAAAATAATTTTTTTTTTAAATACTCGCACGAATATACAATCCGATGGCGAGAAGAGCGAATAACGATGATGCATGAAAATGGTGTCAAAAAGTTACGAGTACAAAGGGTGAATTGAAATTTATTTCGGATTGTCTCGGTGATTGACACGGTACGAAATTAAAATCCCTCGATTATTGGCACACGTTCGTCGTAAAATGACCGTCGTTCTATCGATCGGTCAAATGACGGTAATTTTTATCGATCGGTAAAATGACGGCCATTTTTATCGATCGGTAAAATGACGGTAATTTTTATCGATCGGTAAAATGACGGTAATTTTCATCGATCGGTCAAATGACCTCGACTCTTCATCGTGTGTCAAATGACCAATTTTTGTTTTCTACGTACAACGCTACGCTACGTCTCGCGTAGCGTACGAGCAAATTACCGCGTGGTGAATGAGACGAACAAAATTAAAAAGGTCGAGTACCGGTCGGTACGGTAAGCGCGCGATCGGTGTCGAATGAAATTTGCGAATGAAACGAAGGGGGTAAAAGTGTGGCACGGTGTAGCGGGGGCGTGCAATCGAGAAACCGTCGTAGGGAACTCCACCCTGCAACCCGTTTAATTCGGTATCCAATTAAAAAGAACGGAGATCCAATTAAAACGGCGGGTACCACGCGGAGACTCCGCGCGTCTTCGCTCTCCCAATATCTACTCCATACGCGTGCGCGACTCCACGCGTATGTTTTATTTTATTTTTATTTTTTTTCGCTCCAACGCTCACGTACGATCCGCGCGTATCGTTAAATTCTTTTTACGATCAATAATTATAGTATAAAGATCGTCATTAGCCGTTGATCAAACTCTAAAATATTAAAATTATACGAATGCGTGCGATAAAAATCGGTTGGATAAAGAGTGAAGGAGAGGAGGAGGGGTAGGTACATCCATTTTTATTATTTTTATTATTACGACGTAGTACATACACTCGTATCGAGATCCTCCAATATGATTTACGAAAATATATCTATAGCCCCTATATGTGTATATAACGAGCTATATATTATATATGTTTCGTGGATAAATTTATGTATATCGAGTCGCAGACGCAGTGACGAGGGGGGCGAGATTTAACCAACGATTTTTCATTAACGAAAGAGCTCCGGGTCGTTGGCACGTACCGGTGAAATTAAAACCAGGCCGAGAGAGTCGCGCAATGTACTATCATAGACGTATATACATATACACATGTGTATATATATATTTATTCGTATAGGAGTGTGCAAGCGGTGCATTGACGTGAATTTCGTATTACCGGATCTCGCACATCGTAAAATTGATAATGACGAAAAAACACGAACGGATCAGGATATTCGATAATTACTTTTTTTTGCCCCTTCTCCTGGCGACTGATAATTTTGCTGCGAGACGGGAAAAAATCTCGCTCGTTGATTACCCGGAATATTGCGCGGGTGATTCGACACCCTCGAAGGTTTAGTCCGCAGTTTGTTAAACTCGATTTTTCTTTCGTCGACGATTTTTATCATAAAATAATATTTTGCCACGAATTATAATCGATAATATTAGAATAAAAGTGTATTTCAATTTACGATCGAAGAAACTCGCACATTGACCTCGATGTCAATATTCTCCATGAAAAAAAAAAAAAAAAAAAGAACAAAAAAAAACTTCGACTTTTTGTGTTTCGTTCATGTCGTCTGCTTCGCAGTCATCGTATAAAAATTTCCAACTTCCTCGTCTCGTTTAAAAAGGACAAATAAAAAGAAAAAGAAAAGAAAACGTACTCGGTTTAAGCTCTTGGTCCAAGGGCCGCACTCGTAGTACGTCGCGCGTGCTATATACAAATATATATATACCCAGTTTATAGGTGTATAATACCTACCGTGAGTCGTACGAGGGAAAGAGCGAGATAAAATGTAGAAAAGCCGGCTGGGGAAGGGTCGAGAACGGAGTGCAGGAGAGAAAAGCGAGTCGTAAATACGCATGCGCATCTCCCTCGCCGCAGCAGCAGCAGCAGCGACGACGACGACGGTTTCTCTGCACCCGGTCTATTTTTTTTCAACCCCCGCGCGCGCCCTCTTCGTGGGGTGAAAAAGGTAGCATTGCACATAATATATCTATATATACTACCCTCGGCTTCCACCCCTTACAGAACGAACGAACCACGGCGCAGCCAGCCAGCCGCCATTCTCCTTCCACCTTTCGGCCTGCGTTGCTCGACTCTCGCACACTAATGCAAACGTACGTACACACAGAACACCCTCTTCCATACGGAAAATATACGAAACTTGAATACAGCGACAGTAAGCTATATCGCGCCGTGAAACCTCGTTTCTGTCAACAGTCCTGGACTTTAACCTCCACCCTGTCGTTCGCCAAGCCGCCATTTTCTTCCGCGTTGAGATATCGATCGAAAAGTTGACAAAATCGAGGTTCCCCACTATCAAGGTTCTCCCTACTATGCCATATTGTAATGCTGGTATATACTACAGTCCTATACACCAGTGGTTCGGGTTGGAGTTTCCTCTTTCAACCCTCCCGCCTCTGGCTCACTGTCCCCTCCCCTATTCGCCACTCTTTCGAGCTCGTAGTACGCGTCGTCGCCGCTCTTCTTTCACCTCCTCGTTTCTCATCCGCGTTTCGCCTCGTAGCCATGGCAATATTGATCGAGTCGAGGGTAGCGAGCTGTAGAAAGAGAGAGGGTAAGAGAGAAAGAGAGGGGTAGGGTGACTGGCGTGAGTTCGTGAGTGAAAGAGAGAGAGAGTAATAGAGAGAGGGGAGGAAAGAGACCGGCATACAGCAGGCGCGAGCCGGTGGCGTCGTAGGGTGGTGGCCTCGGGCCACGTTTTATCGTTAGCTATATCAAAGAAGCCCGTATATAGGCGCGTCGACGCCAAGTACACGGTTCCTACTATACCGTGGTGCTTGTAGTAATACCTCACTATGTATATCGGACCCCGATTCCTGCGACGTAAAACTCTACAGGCTCGCACTCTCTTTCTATCCGTCTCGTTCTTTCTCGAAGCTTCTGATGGCTTTCTCTCTATCTCTATCTCGTTTTCTCTCTGTCTCGGTGTGTGTTTGTGTGTGCGCGCGCATGTGTTCGTCTCTCCGTGTGTATGTCCTAGGTTTGGCATCGCTGGCTCATGCCGGCCGGCGCGTTCAACCGGGTTTCGGGAACGAAGTCGCGCAGCTGTACGCCGGCCGGCCGGCCGGCCGGCCGGCCGGCCGGCCGGCTTCCTTCCTTCCATTCCTGTCACCCCCTACTACTGCCCCCCCCCCAACCCCCGCCCTCTTCTGCACCGCTAGATTCCCTTTCTCGAGCGCTCGTACACATCGACGTTCCCCACACACGCATACCTACTCACGCGTAAACACAAGCGCTCAGGATTTTTTTCAAGCTACTCCACCCTCTCGCGTATAGCCCGGCGCAAGACCAACGAGGAAGCCGACACGAGCGACTGTGGAAAGTGGACCCGCGGCGCGTCGACGACGGAAAACCGCACCCCTTGGGCCTTTCCGAGAACCCTCGATCGCAATGACGCGCCGAATATTTTCTTTTCGTTAGTTTCGACGATTCTAATTATCGGAAATGCAAACTCGTTCAAAAATTAAATCGATATTATAGTTTTTTAAAAAAATTAAATATTGATATATTTCAAAATTGATAAAAATTCTATTTTTTTTTTCAAATATATTTATATTTTATATGCTTTGTTTTTATATCGATGAAAATGCGTTATTTGAGAAAAAAATAGAACGGGACATAAGCGACGTGTATATAATGTACCTACCATATTAGATATATAGTATATATATATATACATATATATATGTACTACAGGTTATATCTACAACGTAGACTACGTAGAGGCTCTCGGCACACGCCGAGGTCACGACTGGATTTGGACTGGCTAATTTTAGGGTGGCCTCCCGTGTTCGCCAGCTCGCTTCCTTTCCGACCATCGTCGTCGACCGTTCTTATACCAACGTCGATTTGCTCTCCGAAGCTTCTTGCCTTTTGCCTCCGCGGCACTAAAGCCTCGTGGCATTTCTCGACTGTTATAGCACGTGATACCGGGCTTCCACTTGTGCTCGGCTCGACTCGACTACTTGGGTCACGGGCGTGTTCCATGACGTTGGAAAATGCTTCTATCCTTACTCTCTCTCCCTCTCTCTCTTTCTCCATGTGTCGTCCCACCCACACGTTTCAATATCGAGTCTACTACTTTATGGTCTTGTCGGGGCTTCTCGCTCTTCCCTTATACATCGACTATACCTACCATTATACGTACGAACGCACACAAATAAAATAAAAATCAAACACGACGTATAATAAAACATAATTAATATTCATACATCACGTTTTTCAATCAATAAAATTACTCTCGATTAAATTCCTCACTCTCTATTTTATATAACAAAAAAATATTGAAAAAAAGCGTCTCGTAGCTGAGCGAAGAGAGGGATGAAAGATAATTCGAGAGTAGTGAAGACAAACGAGTGCGATGGTGAGAAAGAGAAATAAAATAAAAGAAGCGAGAAATCGGTATCATCCGAGTAGATGACGGCACGTAGGCGAGATGAGAGTTCCGTTGATGTGGGTCGGGGTGAGGAGAGTGGATTGATAAATCAAAGGATGATCCGCTGAGATAAGTCTCAGTACCTTTCTAGCTCCGGTTTCCCTTTACTTCGCATCTTCTATCCCGCTACTTCGCCCCCGCATAACTCTCTTATTTTCGTCGTTCCTTACTCGAATGCGATGTCTCGTTTCTTGATTTTTTTTTCGCCGAACCATCAGACACAGACACGCGGGCATGCGTCTAGTGTACGTTACGATTTAAAAGTACAGAGAGAGCACGTACGCCCGAATGAGTTACGAACGTGACATATTCGGCCCACGGGGTGAATATGCAACCGACCGATTGTTTATGCAGTGTGTTCGCATCTCACGCGCATTTTCAGTGATGCAATGCAACGCATACAGTCCGGAAGTATGTACACGCATAACAACGACGGTATGCGGAATGCCGAAACAGGAGATATAGATATGACTCTCGTCGACGAGAAGATACCGAATTTCTCTCCCTTACCCAACCCCCTTCCTCGACATAGGAGCGACTGGGGAATCGTTGGACCACGTGTTCGTACGATCGTATCGATTAAATATTTTTTTTCTTTAATTTCAATCGAAACGTTGCCAATTCGAAGAGCGTCGTTTAATTGCATTTTGTTGAATATATAAAAAATTTAATAGTGTCGAGTGAGGAAGAGAGAGTCGAATTTTCATGATTTTTTTGTTTCGTTTTGAACGGATGAGGGAGAAAATTGAAATGGTCCATCTATAACGATCTTCTCCCTACACGCGCGCGTTTTAACTCCCGTCCGACGAAAGGAGGACGCACGTACGTACGTTCGTTAAAGATTATGGATGGTCGTTGAATATGCGGCGAATTTTCTAGGAATTCTGCTATAGCTTCGTTCTTTTTCTTCTTCTCTTTTTTTTTTCTTCTTTCTTTCTTTCTTTCGAGAACGTACGTGGATCGCTTGACGAAATATGTTTGTGCGATAATAACACGCGCGAGAGCCGTTACGATCAGCCGTGAAGTAGACAGCTAAAATAAGAAGAGAAAGAAAAGAAATAGAAGAAAAAAGAAAGAAATAAAAAATAAAGAAAAAGATCAAAGTAAAGAGAAAGAAAGAGGCCAGTTTGCCTATGAAGAACGTGCGGAAAGAGTTCTTCTCGAGGACGTGCGATAATGGTCCAGCGTCTTGTCGAACGACCAGGACACGCGTGACAACCCGCGGTACAAGTGGAATCCTCGGTCTTCTCGTTATCCGCGCGCGCGCGTTGCCATTTCGTTCGAAATCAACAGCGCGAATATAGTCGCGCGTGAAAAGCCTCGAGCCATTGTCGACATTCGTTCTCCAACTTCTCATCGTGCGTTAACCCCTTATCGCATACGTAGCCATAAATGGCCGCGAAAGTTTCCTCTTTTTTGCTCCGGTATGTTAAAAGATTTTTTGTCGATTGCATTGCTTCGCGACAACAACGAAATACGTTTCGTCACACGAAGGAATGTACGATTAGGATTCAAAGTTCGTTTTGCATTAAAAAAAATATTTAAAAAAAAACTTTTACCGTAGGAAAAATAAATTAGAAACTTTAGCAATCATATATGCCTGCTGAAGTTTCTATGCGGCAAGGGAGACAGATAAAAGAGGTTTTCATTAAAAAAAAAAAAAAAGAAGTTTCATGCTCTTCATAATTTATGCAATAAGGGGTGAAATAATAAACTCGCGTCGTATTCTCCCCAATCCCACCCTAGGACCACAGTCTTCTCGTACAATATACAACACCGGCATTCTTCGCGGTTAAATACGCGATTAAAATCAATGAATTATCCATTCATCGAACTCGATCTATACAATTTTTTGTTTCTTATATCTCAATGTTTCGTTAAACGTAATCGGGAATTTAAACGTCGCGTCTTTCACGACGTAATCGACGACGTTGCGCTCGACGATCCGGATGAATGAGACGATCCCAATGACTCGTGCCTCCTCCCCGTGAATTCATCTTACCTCGTAGTTTTTAATAGCAAAAACATTTCGCGACAAAAACTTGTCGATGTCTTATGGGTGGTCGCGAGAGGGGGTTGGCAGGGGGAGAGAATGATAAAAAAACGAACGACCGGTATACGAGAGCTACCGAACGGAAAAGGCGAGACGAATGTCTCCCCTCCCACCGACAAAGTGTATCATTATAGGCGAAGAAGGCGTCTCGCGTCTCGCTCCAACGTCCGAGATTCCTCATCGCCTCTTGTCTCTCTCCTCTTTCTTCCTCGAACTTGCCGCGTCGTTCGCAGAGGGCCCCCCGGGAGTGACTCGGTACGAGAGAAACGAACGTTATTGCACTCGAGCGTAGGAATTTTCTCTCCCCCCTCGCTCTCACCCCTCGTCCTCAATTTTCGTTATACTCGAGTAACGCCTGTGGCTGGGGGAGGGAGGGATTGTACGTAAGAACGAAACTTATTCCCGAGCTTCTTCGCGTTATTGTACCCTTTTTTTTCGTTTCCCACCCCCTTTCTCAATCGCGACGAAACTTTGATAAAAATGGAGACAGAAAGAAGAAAAATGAAAAAAAAAACTGACGAGGCGAGTGGAGGGTGAACAAAAAAAAGTCGATGAGATAAAAAATTGATTTTCGATCCGTTCGAGAGGATTCTCGTGATAAATATCGAGGGGCACATGCGGCTTGGAAAAGGACGAGAAGGGAAAGCGAGTCGAGAATGTTAAAATAGATGATCGATGGGGAGAAAATCACGGGACGTAAAAGGGATGGCGAGCGCGGGAGAGTAAGAGAGAGAGAGAGAGAGTGAGAGAGAGGACAGAGGGCAAGCCGCGCGGCGTAGCGTCCAATTAGCGCGTCGCGGATAAATAATTCATGCGGGGCCAGCGCGCGCGATTAGGATCGTATGCCACGTCGCGTTAATTGGATCGCTAATTAATCGAGACCGATATCTCGGTCTTTCTTTTTCTCTCGCATCGCCGCAGGGCGAATGGCGCGCCGAGACGCGAGACAGAGAGACAGAGAGAAAGAGAGAGATAGCGTGATCGTCGAAGAAACAAACAAACAGAAATAAATAAAAAAAATAAAATAAAAAGAAAAAATAAATCTCGTACATCGATGCCCGAGTATAACGCTCGATCGGAGACGAAAATAAATTTTAATCAACTCCCGAGAGACCGACGGTCTCGCCTCGTCACTGTTCCCTCCTTTTTCTCAACGATCTTGTATAAAAAGAAAAAAAAAAGATAAAAAGAAAAAGACACGATCTCTAGAAACGTACCGTGTGAAAATTAGTCATTTCGCGTATACCTCGGGGAGTACATCGTGGTCGTCGCGAAAGAAGAGAGACGAGAAGGGAGAAGGTAAAAAACAAATGAAAAAAAAATGAACGAGTATCGCGTGGGCGTATAGTAGTCTGGACCAAGCGATTCCATGAATGGATCGAGGAGAGACACGGGCGCCGGTTACGATCGTTGCGGCCACGTGGGTGTCAACAACATTCTCCACGAGAGAAAGAGGGAGAGAGAGAGAAGGAGAGATATCGTGGGGAAAGAAGTCGTAGGACTGACAAAAATTGCGAGATGTATATACCGGCGCATCGAGGAAGCCTAAAACGAGAGAGAACGAGAGGAACGAAAGAGTAGGCAATGGAAGAAAAAAAAAGGACAAACGCGAAGGATAACGTGAGATACGAATGAGCGAGTCGAGTCTGTCTCTCACCGGGGCACACGTACATAAAATCCTTCTCGCGGCATCGTGATAGCGAGAGAGAAAGAGAGAGAGAGAGAGAGAGAGAGAAAGAGAATGCGCAGCTTCTCGCGCACTCACGGCGTTCCTTCAATCTCCGTTTGCCTCGTGTATCCGTACACCGGACGTACTTGGCCAGTTAAGACCTTTAACGCGCCACCCTCCCCACCGTCGGTGATTTACGAGCGGGTCATTCGTCCCGCTCCTTAATGGCAATCTCAATTAATCCTTCAAGCGAAAGGGATATACACGAGAAATTATACCGTTACGCAGGGGGCATAACCGCCAGAGATAGAGACACAGGAGAGAGACGCAGCATGCATCAACGAGATGCAGAAGAATCGTGCAAATATCATTTGTCTAAATGACTGTTTAATCGAACGTTGAGTCCCCGCTATTAAAAACGAACCGGTTAATTAACACTAGTTTCGAGCGTATCAAAACGAGTTTCGACCGGAATGCGACTCTCGTCGACTGGAAACGTCAATGACGATTAAAACGTATGGAAATTAACGATAAAGAAAGAAATAAAAGGAACGATAATTTGAAAGAATGGAGATATTGCGAGATATCTTGCCTCGATGTGTGCGTTCACGGACTCGACGACGTGGACAAACTTCCGAGGGATTGCGAAACTTCTATGAGCAATTTTTTTTTGTTATCTTTACATACCTATGTAGTGTGTGTATAGGAGTTGTTTCAAACGCCCGGTGCCCACCCCCCTCTAACTCTCCCTCGGTGGCTTTCGCCCAGTCCGTGGTGGAGTTTGACGCGGAACGAGACAGGACCAGAGCAGTATATATCGTACGAAGCGACTGATATGCAATATGTATTAGGAGTCGCTCGCGCACCGGTCACGCACGCACGACTCGCAAAAGTCTCTCATTTTATGTTTGCAAGTTCGTAGATACAGATATTTATTATATACACATAAATATTTATATATATATATATACATGTGTAAATGTGTGTGTGTGTGTGTAGGTATAAATAATACGACGATGACGGTGATAGTGCGAGCGGATGTATAGTAGAAACGAAGGAACGTGCGCGACGCACGGTCACAAGTATGCACACCCACTCTCTCGGACTGCATTCATTCATAAAAGTGGCCCGGGGTGAGGTGGGGCACGGCTGCGCGGAGCGAGCGAGCGTTGATCGTGACGCAATCGTGTCTGCATATCCGCGCGATTCTAACACGTACTTATATATATATTACCGAGTACGAGAGTGTATCTCTCGTATACGCCAAGGGTTTCACAGCTGCTTCGACCATCCCGAGGCTTTTGCGTCTCGTTGACCGACGCGACGAAAGAATACGAGAATGTCCATCGTTGGAGAACAAATCTCGGGGAAATAATGTTTTTTGATTACGATAATTAATTGAGGGGGGGGGGGGGGGGGGATTTGAAAGATAATAATCGAATTGATTTTAATTCGGTGTAATCGATCTTCGAAATCGAAATTCCACTAATTCCTGGTTTGCTTTTCACTCGTGTGTATTTTACAACGACGCAATAATTATCGAGCGAAAAAGAAAAATTGATATCAAGGATAATCGAGATGCGGAAATTGATGAAATTCTTTGGGAAATAATCGTGAAAGAGACGATAGGAAGGAAGAAAGAGAGGGGAAAAAAGTTGTGAAATACGAGATGTGAAAATTCCATCATCGTGACTCGGTACTCTCTCTCGTCGCGGTCATGATTTCTAATTACATTTTACCTCTAACTCTAACTCTAACTCTAACTCTCTCTCTCTCTCTCTCTCTCTCTCACTCGCTAGAACAGATAGAAACAGACCATCCGGTATTACGCGGCTTCTTCGTTCGCACCATCCTCTCGTGTCGATTCCATGGGAAAACATCTGTGCACCGCGAGACGGGGCTTTTGCAACGGCGCATCATAGTGGCACAGTCACGGTCGTTCTTCGTCCCAGTTCAAGGTCGCTCGCAAAAAGCCGCCAACCCCGTCACCCCTCCAGCGTCCTCTCAAGAAACGCGACTGCAAAATGCAACGACCGCGGGAGCGCGACTACATCGTCGTCGTCGTCGTCGACGTCGACGGCGTCGACGTTGCGGTATAACGGTACACGTCCGCGAGATTCTCCCCACAAACGATACCGCGCGGCGCGATTGAAGTCGCGACCGAGCGAGAACGCGACTCGAGGCCTCCGCCGCGAGAATCTACTTGAGACACTCGATTCGGTCGAATACCACGATCTTCGAACGAGAAATTCTTCGAAATCGCGCACTCGCGAGATACGATCGAAAAATACGTACCAAGTATTCGGATCGATCGAGACCGAGAGATCGGATTGAAAATAAATCGATAAAAATTAATGAAAATAAATTCAAAATGATTGAGATCCTTTTTTTTTATTTTGTTTGTTTTTTCATTAGTAGCGAGAATGGAAAAAATATGTTCGAACGACGAAATATTGAAAATTTGTTGGCTCGAAATTTGGACGAACGAGAAAGAAAAAACATTGAAATTTTAAAGGCTCGAAATGCCAAGTGGACCGCGGGCACTTTCCGCAAGGTGGAACGAGTTATACCACGTGTTCGTTGAAGGATGAGAGGGATGAGAGGGAAAAAAAATGTTGCGCGATTATACGCCGAGTCAAAGGAGATGAGATCCTCGTTATCCGCGACACGTACCTGCTGTATATATATATATATATAGCAGGTATGTAGGTATATATATATATGCTATATATATGTATATGTTTCGCATGTTAACGTATATATCGTTGCATACATGTGGAAAATTCCACGAATTCGGCAATTCCGACACCGGTTTCTCCTTATTGCATCTTTTGCGTTCGGCCGCATCGATTATAAGCTCGTGGCCTTTAAAACACTTAATTTTTTCTTTTTCGTTCTCGCGATGTCGAAATATTCTCGTGCGAATTTCCGCGAAAATAAATTTTTACTGCTCGAAGAACGTCGAGACGCGCGAAAATTATGAAAATAATCAGCCGAGACGAGAAAAGAAAAAACTCCAGTCGATCAGAATTTGCATTTCACCTCGTCACAATTTTGTTTCAAAGACACTTTTTTTTTGGAAATATAGTTTTTTTTTACGATTTTTAAATAATTTCGAGATACCTCCACACCGTTAAAATCTCGACGTATCTTTCGCAAAAGTAACAAAAAAAAGAATGCGAAACAAGTCCGTTTCGACAAGCAGAAATGAAAGATATGATCGTATAATCTCCATAAAATTTATAGCGTAAGAAGATATAACGAAGCAAACGCATTACTCTCGACGGCCAATGTGGCCAAGCCGCGGTAACGTTGAAGGATAATACCGAGAGAGCGAAGAACACCATACGCGTCCTGAAATGAGCATCAACAGACGAGAGTAAGTAGTAAAACACTGACGGTCTTTGGGAGGGAGTGGGAGCGAAGAGAAAGAGAGAGAAGATGGAACTCTTCAAAGTTGGTACACGAGAGTCGAGGTCTTTGGGAATGTGTGCGAAGAGCACGCAGAGAACATCGGGCTATCTTGGAACGTTCTACGAGTACCCTACAATCGTGAGAGTACGACGGGTGATTTGCTGAGAGAAAAAGAAAGATGAGAGAGACAGAGAGAGAGAGAGAGAGAGAGAGAGATCAGTAGACTCGAAGAAGATGGGAGACTGGGGAAGACTGCTTGCTTGGAAGATATGGCAGATGCAACGAGCAGCAAGAAGCAGCAGCGGCAACAGCAGCAGCAGTACACGTAGAGAAGAAGCAACGGCATCGATGCAGCCTGAAAATAGCGCGGCAGTCACTGTCTGGCTATGTGGAAGCGTCTGATGTGTGCTCTACTCCCGTCACGAGCATATAAGAGTGTTCGTCGTCCTCCTTCGTTCGTCTGCCCGTCCATCAGACTGTCTCCACAATGTCTCTCGGGCGATTCCCGCCACGCGATTTCCCTCGCTCTTTATATTGCTCGTTCGCTCGCACTGTTTCTCTCGTAGCGAACTACCGGGTTTTCTATTTGAGTTTTTTTGTGTTTTTTCCCAGAGGGGTTCGAACTTTTTTTCTTTTTCTTTGATGTTACTTAAACGGGGCATATTTTCGTCGTCAATGTGCCGTATAAGACGAAAATGAGAATAATTCTGCTGGTACCTACTCATTGATAGAGGCGACATTCCGAAAAACAACTGTGTAATGTCAGGTTTTTTGGAATTCGCACCTGTGAATTAATGTGAGAGGGAAAAGCTATACCCATGGAATTGTGATCAGTGAGCAATTTCCGATCGGAATAAGCTGTAAAAATGAATCGAATAAAAGAATTTCAAAAAGTCGATTTTTCGGGACTAGTTGTCTACCCTCTGGCAGGAGGGTTTCAAAAAATGGAAATTTTCGACTAGACGATTGAAAATAGCCGTATTCGATCGGAAATTTCTCGCACATTGCGAAAATGCTGGTTATATTCTTACGACAGACCGAAATTAATGTGCCAAATATCGAAAAAACCGTGAAAAATCGCGTTTTTTCGTTTTTTCACCGATTATTTTCGGCCGAGCGAGAAAGTACCGTTGTATTCGTGATCAGCGAGAAATTTGCGATTTTATAAGTGCCTGAGAAAAATGGTTCAAGAGAAAAAAAAATTTACCAAATTTTTGAAGTTTCAAAAATTATTTTCTCGTAGAACTCCAAAATCATAGTTATTCCTACGATATCAGTCAATTAAAAGACAACTTGAAAAAAAAATTGAACATCACATTTTTTTCGACCGTTGATCGTATTTGCGATTCATCCCCAGTGAACGCAATTTGTCTTTATTTTTCTTCCTCCTATATTTTCTTTTCTTTTCGTTGCACTGCGTCCCGATTCCACAGACCGTTGCTAACGTCGCGCGATCGTAACAATACACCCCTCGGCATTGCTAGTGTTACACCGTCAGCGTTCTCCTCAAGTTACACGTTTTCAGCGCCACCGCGTATCACACTCGCAAATCCCTTTCTCTATCTATCCATCTACCTCCGTCTTTCACTCATTCTCGACTCCTTTTCAATCACCGCTCTCGCAGTACCAACAATTTAAAAAAAAAAGTTGCCCCACCGCGACAATGAAAACATAAACGAACCTAAACAGCCAAAAATTCTAAAACGTGACTGATTAAACAAATCCACGTATAAAAATCAATTAAACTCTCTTGCGTACGTATATTTTATTCACCGTCGATAATTCAATGAAATTCAATCCAGATCTACCCACAAATATTCAATTAAAGAAACATTACCGCAAAAAAAAAATACCAAACGTATCGTTTGGTCCGACGATCCAAACGATTATTCTTATCATTGTCATATCGATTAACATTATAATTATGAACATAGCCGGCCATCGTCGAATTATTAGAGACGAGTAATCTGTTAACATGCAAGTTCCGCACGGTGTATTATTACATTTGAAAAATTTAATATTCCCGGCAATATACCGTTACTAATATAAGCCCTATACAGGCAATATATATATATAATATATATAATAATAATAAGAATAATATATATATATATATATTCATATAAACGTGGACCGAGGCATCGGAGGTCTGGTGAACTTGCGAGCCTCGCGGTCTTGGCTATGGGGTTACCAAGAGAAACGGTATTTCGAGTTGAGGTGAGGATCGTGGCGAGAGATCGAAGTTAGAGTTTCGCCGAGAAGAAGTCCAGGTACTTCGTCCGTTTCCCTTCCCTCCCTCTCTCTCTCTCTCTCTCTCTCTCGCTCTCTCTCTCTCTCTCTATCTCTCACACATTCATTCTCAATTCTTGCCTCGACTTCGTGCAACCGGGTCTATCGAGAGAGCGTGAGACACTTCTACATCTGCCCGTGTTACGAAGCACGTATACCATGAAGTTTCTACATACCGAAGTGACTTTTATCCCTCTGGACGTGTGCTACCGCGAACTAGATCGTCCTTCTCTCTCGTGTACGGTGGCAAAGAAAAACGAAGGATGAATTTAAGTGTCGCGACCGATGATAGCGACAAAGTTTCTCGGACATATTTATCGTTCGGTCCAGACTATCGGAGACCATCGTCTTAAGACTGTCGGAGACGTGGAAAGAGTTACGACCACGCGAATCTCGAGATTGTCGCGAGCCCGTGGAAAGCAATCGAGTTTGTACTGCTCGACGATCAGAACGAGAACGATATCGAGCTATATATATATATATACATATTTGTTTAAACGAACGAGGAATTATTGATATGGCTTCAAGAGGGTCGAAGAAATTGTCGTAACCATTAACGATACATATTGCTCGGGTTTATGTATACGTATATATACGTACGACTCCTCGTCCACAATTTTTATGAGACACTCGAGTCGATACGCTGCCATATATAAACGGCACCTGAACGCTTCGAGGGAGAGAAACCGAAAGAAATAAGTAGCTCCTACGTTCCGCCCGAGTTTCGGCTCGTTGAATCTCCATAATGGTTGAGGGGGGGGGAGACAAAAAAATGAAAGTAAAAAGTGCGAGAGATCGAGAGAGGAAGGAAGATGTCGGGTATAGACGAGATTCTCGTCGAACTACTCGATCCATCACCATTTTCGTTGGGAGGGTTTGGAGACACGCTCGCCAAATCGCCGGTAGAAACAGCCTGACGTTTTCTCGATTATCTCGAAATAATGTACCAGCTTATGTTACCGACTTCTCCCTCCCTCTTTCTATCTCTCTTCTTTTCGCATTTTACGAGAACGAGTTAGTTTTATGAGAGTCGGGACAAGAGACGCGACGACGTTAAAAAACCTTTTTATAAAATCGAACAAGCCTCGGAAATAACCTCAAAAAAAAAATCGACAAATTTCTATACGAATATTATAAAATAAATAAAATAATTTCCCAACGACGATAACGAAAGAAGAAGACAAGAAGATAAATTATAACCTTGCGTTATAATTTTTTCTATAAAATATACGCCGTAGATAAATCGCTTTGAGAACGAGCGATGAGTTTAGAAGATGCGATAAAGAAGAGGAATAAAAAAAGGTGAAAAAAAAAACGTAGAGAAAATTTAAGAGTCACGCGATCGAACGCGACGTGCACGCATGTAGTCAGCTGTTCCTTCGCATTACAATAACAGATCGACTCGACGTTTCCCATCGAGCTCGACACTTCCGCGGAGATTTCGCACACGTGAACGACGATCCTCGACCAATCGCACGGGTGTTAACGTGCGTATTTTTTTCTCCTCTCTCGCTCTTTCTTTGTTCTTCTTCTTCTTCTTTTGCCGCAACCTTGCGATCCGCGACTTTATAAAACCGCGCGCAACGTTCTACACACTTTTCCTTATCCGTACGCGAAATCACGGACACGCCTCGTAGGATTAGCCTGCGTCGAGTATTCGTATGTGTGTGTGTGTGTGTGTGTGTGTGTGTGTGTGTGTGTGTGAGAGAGAGTTCACTCGTTCGACGCCAAGTTTCATTCAAGTTTTCATTTGCCGTTTACGTACCACGGTGCTATAGTCACATCGTAGAGTATGACGCTCTATAGTCATTATTTACTACGGAATCCAACGTCTATGTGCGAGCGTGTGTGTATTGTGTGCAACAAGAAGGTTTATGCAACTCGCGGACACGCGAATCAGCGATAGCTCGGAACGACTCGCGAAAAATAAAATTGTTTTTGTAAATTCTAGTTTTTTTTTCTTTGTTTTGCTTCGTTTCTCTAAACGACAAATTTTTATATTTATAGATCGAGAGTAAATCGCGTTTATCGATCGTTAAAATTGAATTTGACAATTTCTCGTATGGTTGGAAAAAACGTGAAAAATTGCGTCGTTTCGATTCTTTTTTTTTGTCGTTTTAATAGCGAGGCTTTTATATACGCGGGACTGATGCGAAAATTGGCGAAAGACGATATATTGCGCGCGCGCGCGAGAGAGAGAGAGAGACAGTCGTAAAGTCGTTCGAACGGAGAGCCAAGAGCGACAGGTGTTTTTCTCCTCGAGGTCTTCGGCGAAGTGTCTCGAAGAAGCTCGAGGAGAGAGGGAGAGAGAGAGAGAGAGGGATGAAGAAAGAGGAGGAGAGAAAACGATACGACCAAAAGTATGTATTCTCTTCTTGATGTGTATACGTAGTTCTCGCGAGATGTACGGGTATGAAATGTGTAGAAAACGATGAACAGGGGGATGAAGAGGAGGAGGAGGAAGAGGAGGAGGAGGAGGTGGAGGTGAGAGCAGGGACGTCGGCCAAGAGAAGTAAGCAATCATCATAAATCATGGGGATATCGGTTATCGAGCGCGACGTTGCGTCTGTACCGAGTTTAACGTCGAAGCGCGAATGGAAAGAATCGAGGCGGGTCCCCGGTGTCTCGCGGCTTTATCGAGTTTGGCGAGAGCGAGAACAAGACTCGGGACAAGGAAAAAGACATTATTTCATTTCTCGACCAAACAAATTTCATTCTCGTTTCTCCCTCGCTAGAAAATAATTCATACGTAAAACAAAAACACAAAAAATCGCTAATATTTTCAGATAAGTAACGACAAACATATTTTAACGGTAATCAAAATTAATATAAATAATAAAATGCATCGAATAAAAAATATCATAAAATTAAAATTTTTTCTTTTGTCTTTCTATCGACACAAAATCAATCGATCGATCGATCGATCGATTGATTTCTCTGCACGTAGGAAGTGGTTCGTTTTATTTATCGCGTGCTGATGTATGGGGGGGGGGGCGATTAAAACAAGAGAGAGCTCACGTAGGCAACGTTATTAAGTTCTCGGTAAAATCTTATACGCGATACGAGAGAGACAGAGAGAGAGCGAGAGAGAGAGAGAGAAAAAAAAGTCGTATGACACTTTGGCCGAGACGTGCGATCATTCGATAAGCGCGCGTGAGTGTTATTGTATACAATTCATTATCGAAGCCCGCACTTTATAAACTCAACGGCTGTTGAGATTTCATGTCCGCGAGTGAACGAGTCTCGCGAGAGGGGCCGAGGTGTTCTCCACGGATCACCAACGGTCGATGATGACGAAGACGCGTAGATACGCGCGATTAAACATAAACTGCAGGAAGCGAGGGGGTGGGGGGGAGGGGGCTACTCGTATGCCACTATTCTTGGAACTAATATCAGTTACATATATATATATATATATTGTGTGTAAAAATTCCTTTGTAAACCGTCGTAATATACGTCTCGTCACGAGGCGAGACTAGTCGCGAGGACTTTTGGCGACGATAAAACCGCGCGAGCGTAACGATAAAATAAAAAAGGAATGAGACACGACTGGTTATTCATAGATAAAGATAGAAATAAAAATAAGGGTTGAAAAGAAAAGAAAAAAAAAAACAATTGACGATAGAAAAATTACAAGTAAAAAAGGTAAAAGACCCATGCAGAAATTCTGATAGGGATACCCAACTACCGATCATATCCTGATCAGGATATGGCAGGGATGCCCCAAAACGGGTGTCCCTACAGGAGTCCAGATAGATTCCATATCGGAAGAAATTTGCGTCGGTGACGAAATTTCGAAACGATGGCGCAACTGTATTTTCGGCGCATGCGAATCATATTTTGATCAGGATATGGCAGGGATGCGCCAAAACGGGTGTCCCTACAGGAATCCAGATGGTTTCCGCATCACAAGAAATTTGCGTTGGTGACGAAATTTTGAAACGATGGCGCCACTGTACTTTCGGGCATACCGTTCAGATTCCGATGGGGATTAGGCAGGGATACCCCAAAACGGGTGTCCCTATAGGAATCCCGATGTTTTCCAGATCGAAAGAAATTTGCGTCGGTGACGAGATTTCTTTTTTTTTTTTAGTGAAGGTGACTTTTACGGTGCATCAACGCCTCCACCGGAATAAAAAAGATTGGTCGCATTTGATGGTCCCCTTCAAACAGTACCACTTTTATTTGGAACATTTTTTTGTAAAGTCGATAATTCCCGAGTTATTTCGGGTGGCAGAGATAAACGGTATACCCTGTATATTCATTTAGCTATTTGGATATTTAACATTCATATACTAAATATTATTACACATTATACCGATTTAATAAATAATTCAATAAATAGACGGTTGTTCATACTTTATTGAAATATTAAAATTATTATTTTAAGAGCAACAGTGACATAAGGGTAGCGTTCGAGACTCACACGCCGAGGGTCCCGGGTTCGATTCCCACCGACAGCAACGGAATTTTTCTATGTGCTTTACTGTGCTCTCGGTAGTACGGAATCCTATTCATAAGAAAAACTACTCTGTAGGTCCACCGGAGTGGTTGCTTACATGTAATAATTTCATTTTGGACATTTTACATTTGGTCCTCGAATCTGATCCGATATCGGACTAGATCCCGATTAGAAGCTCGGGATACATATGTCAGAATCCAGCTCGAATCATTGATGGATTCGGGCAGGGATCCCTGCTCGAATCCAGTTTCCCAGCGTTACATTTAGGCTTGGAATCCAATCCGATATCGGACTAGATCCTGATTGGAAGGTGGGCATACTACCGCGAATCCAGCTGGATCCCTGACGAAATTTCTGCATGGGGAAAACTCGATAAAATAAAAAATTGAAATATTTGAGTTTGATAATTTTACGGTAGGTACGAACGAAACGAGACGATTTCATGATGATGTTTGTTTGTAAGACCGTGAGGTATGCGCGGTGGTTGCGAATCTCGTTATCGCGACAAACGAGAGAATTGAACGGTAAAACCGGCGAGAGGACGAGAGAAATCCACCGGTGGAGTAGGCACCGTCGCGGAAATTCTGCGGGAATAACTCTCCGGTGGCATGTTTTGCTTCGCTCGGGCTCGCGCAAGCCCGGAGACATTTGCTCGGAATCTCACGATAAAAAATGTAACGGGGAATCGCCTCGATGCACATAATACATTGTAGAATGTGGAGCACATCGGTGGCTTCTCTCTCTCTCTCTCCCTCTCTTTTTCTCTTTCTCTTTCTCTCTCGAGTGTTCTCGAGACATGTCGCACGAGAATTTACTCGCCTTACATCGACTTCAGAGGATGCAGCAGAGGTCTTTGATGGAAGAGAAGTGGGAGGGATGAACTAAGTAGAAAATTGCCTAGTCGGCAAAACGTACGAAGAACGAAACCGGAGTTCGAGGTAGACGAGAAGTCAGACGGAATAATGTAGTTAGCGGACGCTTTGAAAATGTATGGGGAATATAGTTATATACCCCTCGGGGGTAATGTCATTAAAGCGCGTCTGTACGACGACACGCGAGCCTCCCACCCCCCGCCCTCCAAACAAATCACCCGATCCATTAAATTCCGATAGATCCGTGAATCTTTACCGATTTCAACGAGAAGCACAACGTTTTGTCTACGAATTCTTTTTCTTTTCTAACGAAATCTATCTTTGTATTAATTTTTTTATTTTTACCGATCATCCAAGTATCGGGAACGATTTTTTTTTAAACGAGGGAGAATGATAACTACGGGCATGTGCATTGTGAGCGATAAAATAGAATAGGAACTTAACACTACCGTTGCATTGTGTATAATTAGCGTGAGTGAATTAATGTAGGGGGGGGGGGGGGGGGTGCTGAAAATCAGGCAAGACGAGGTGAGCTGCTGAGAAAACGCCAACTATATCTAGACACACACACATAGTTTACGGTTAACTGACGTCTATAAAAGTAGCCCGAGGGGGGAGAGCGCCTGAGAGTTGACGGATGAGAGGGGGGAGGGGGGGGGGGCAATTACTCGACTGCTCGAATAACTATGGATAATCGTCGTCGACATTGATTGACTCAAATTTCGTTTGATATTTCGCATCGAGCTTTGATAAGATCAGATGAGAATGGAATGTGTTTGATGAGATTCGAGCGTTAAAAAAATAAAAACAATACGAAACCGCGATCTGTATAGAGAGAACACGAAAGGATTGTCTCGGTACGCGTATCAGCTGTGTTGGATCGATTTTTTTTTCTTCTTATTTTTCTCTTTTTCGTTCGACCGCGCGGAGGCGTCGATGGCAGCACACACACGGCTGTTCATCCAGTTCGTTCACCTTGCACACCTCGCGACACGCATAGCATCCCCCCCCCCCTCGCCACTGGGACGTACACGATGCATTCTCCACCGATCCGGACACTTTTAACCCCCCCCCCGCTTCCTCCCTCACGACGCTCACCCAAAATACTTCAAACTTTCGCAGCTCGTTCGATCGATCGAAAAAAAAAACATCCGTAAATCAATTACGATGTATTGTATTGTTTTTCTTTTTGAAAGTTGAAGTTTCGTATAGAAAAATTGTACGAATTAAAATAACGCTATGTTTGTAATATTTTGATTTTGTTACTTGAGATTTGAGCTTTTTTTGATAAATTTCGGGAGAAGAATGTATTTTCGAGTCGAGAAAGGGAAAGAGATTTTTTTTTTCGAGAAAGATCGGATAAATCTTGGGGAAGATCCACGAGGGTGTTTTTTCCCTCGTCGCGCGAGACCCAGATGGCAATGAGACATGAGCGGAGCGCGATCGGTTTCCCCCGATCGTCCGCGATATCACGCAGCGCGTAAACGCTTTATTCACGCGTATCCATTACACGTAACGCGTTACGAGTGTTCGAGTGTACCGTGTTTTGCTTTGCGATACGACGCGTTTAATCGATCGCGTTTTTGCTCACGATACAGATTTCTGACGTCATCTCGTCCCTCGATCGATAATACGTAACGGCGGGATCGAATTAAATTTCACGGCGTTGCGAGCCGTGGGAGATTCGTTCGATAAATCGTCCAATATCGAGAGACTTTCGGGAGGTAAAGAAAAAAAAAACTCATACACGTGTGTTTCATCGAGGGTGGGAGGGAGGGGGTGGTGATTTTTCTTTCGTTTTGTCATCTAGCCACGTGCCTCGTGGTACTTTGCGCTGGGGAAAAAAAAGGTAAATGATTTCTAAAAAAATCTTTAACTCGAAAAATGTACTTTTTTCATCGAAATTGAGCGTAAAATATTGCGAGTCTGGAAGGAAACGTTCTTTTTTTATTTTTTTTTATTTTTTTTTGTGCCGCGTTCCATTAGCCGTTCGCAATTGCGATTGATGTCGCCTGGCGCCCGAAGAATCCTTTCTCGCGTGCGACTCGACATAATTACACGCGTCTCGTGTGCCCCGAATGGAAATTTCTGTGCGTCTGTGGGTGTGTGTTTTTTCCTACTTAAAGTTTTTCCTTATATAAAATCTCAGAGTTTCTTGACAACGGGGATACTCGTCGAACGAGTTCTCAACGTTATTTTCTATCCGCAAATTATTACTTTTTTGCTTCAACTAGTTCGCGCCTTTACGCGCCTTTACGCGCATGGGGTAAACGGTGCTCGCGATATTTTCAATTAACGCTTAAATCCTGTATAATATTACTCGGATTTTTCGCGCTAAAGTCCCTCGGAAACGATGACAATAGCTCAATTTTCAATACGATACACTCTTTAAGATTTCACCCCCTACTGACCCATTTTCATTCGCGGAACGTAAACAAGGGATGAGAAGAGCATCCCCGAGAAAGACGCAAGGTCGCGTCAATACACAACGATTTCGCGCCAGAGAACGATGCCCGGCTCTTACACACGCACAAACGGTCAGCTGCTAGCGAAGCGCTCGATAATCTCACCCCCACCCCCCTGACCCTTCCGCCACTCCGCCACCTCCACCACCGCCGCGCTATACGTACGTGTCTTGGACCGTCTCGACACTCGCGTTCTTACGCGGTGTAACGAGGCGTTCGAGACTTTGGCAAGAGTCACAAGTGCTCGTGATAAAAAACGAGACGATGGTGGATAATTATTCGTTTATTACCAAATATTTCATTTTAGATTGAGAGCGAGAAGGGAGGAATGAAGATTTAGAGAATGAAGGAGGAATAATAATTTTCGTAAGAACGTTCTCGGACATAAACCTACCGGGAGCTTGTCCGCTGGGCTTGGTACTCGCTGTCTCTCTCTCTCAACAGACTTACGTTCGTAGGGATGTTTTTTTTCAGTTTATAAAAATGATAAATTACGAAAATACATTTCTAAGGTTGCTTATTAATTACTTTATCGAATGGTATCATCGAGAACGACAACACGATTGCTTCAGTTTGTCGAAAATATTTGAGTGGGGCTGCGCGCGCATCTCCACTCCCAATCTAGCGCAAAGGCGGGTTTTGTTCGAATCGCCAATTCGTCGATTATGTCGCGATTTCAATGTTACCTGCGTTATACGGGGGAATAGAACAAGACGTGCGACAATTTCGCTTTCGAACAGCAGGTGTTAAAACGCTTTACGTGTGATAATCTCGAAAAGCTAACGCTGGGTAATAGAAAATAGACCGAAACGATTTCGCCCGATGTGTACGAAAAGGGGTGGTAAATTGAACCCCTACGCAGCTGGCTAAGGTGTATTCCAGCCTGATATACCTATATTTATATACAAGTGAAAATATATAGGAAGTGTGCGACGCACTCTTTCTCCTTCTCTCTCTCTCTCTCGCTCTCTCTCTCTCTCGTTCGCCGTAGTCTCTCAGAAGTGAAATAGAGCGCAGGTGTACGACTCGAGCCGGGTGTCGGGACAACAATGGCGTCATTAGGACAAGCGTGTAGCGAGAGCGACGTTCGTCGTCGACGTCGTCTTCGTGGTCGGCCCAGGTTGACTCTCTCTCTCTCTCTCTCTCTCTCTCTCTCTCTCTCTCTCTCTCGTACCTCGCCCGCTTCCTACGTATCAAACTCCTATAACTATATATAACAACTTCGTATACCATATAAACGCCTAGAGTCGCCGGTGGTATTCTCGAGCCGTTCAATGCAATCACCGAGTCACGTTCTATAAATACGACTGATGACTCCCGTAAGGCGCAGCCTGGAGAAAAGTGCGCTCGTCGCAGAGAGAAAGAGAGGAGGGGGGACGCGATCGCCGCGCTTGGAACGAGCGGGATGCACTTAGGACGGGCACAAAGGCAGTGGGAGAGAAAAAATGAAGGGAGGGACAGGGGGGCTGAGATAAAGAACGAGAGAGAGAGAGAGAGAGAGAGAGGAGAGAGAGAGATGGAAAATAAAAGAGGAAATTAGACGGAGGGAAAGAGACCCTTCGGAGCGATCTAAGAGGTAGACGCGAACTGACGATGCACACCGGTCAATTATTCCGCGTCGAATGCAGAACGCAGCACGCGACCGGAAGTCACTATAGAAATATTCTACCCGCCCCTACCCTCTTATCTTCTCTCTTTCCTCTATGCCGAGACTTTCGCAACGCACGGGATTATTAACACGCACATGCAGCGCAGAAATTATTATAAACAATATTTGACTCTTGGGACAATTAATTTAGAAATTAATTTTCCCCAATTAACTCGATCAAGAATAATTTATGTTGAAATTCGGCGTTTTTGATGTTTTTTTCTTTATTTTCTAAAAGACGATGAAATTTGAGGAAAGAATATTTCATCTCGAGACGATCTTCGAAATCGTCGAGCCACGAGAGAATCGAAGAAGAGATGCAACAGGTTGGTCGAGGATATTTTCGATGAAATTTTACGTCGAGGTTTATATAAGACTTGAAAACTGTCCCTCGTTCCAACTTACGACCGTACGAAAACAGAAAAACTTGCAACGACTTTTGATCTCGATCGAGCGTCGATCGATAAAAACGTTTAAAATTTGATCGAGCACGAATAAAATTGGCGAATCGAGACTTTGAAAAGAAAGAAAAAAGCGTCGAATTGCCCGTTTTAGATTCGATCACAGATCGCACAAAAATATTAACTCGCGTCCCGTCGTTCTCTCTCAGTTTTGACGACGGCCAATTTATTCTCGAATTTACGAGCACCGAGGAGGGGATTTATTTTACCTCGGGGATCGTTTCGCGAACAGACGAAACAACAGCAACAACAACAACAAGAACAATGCGGACGCGACGAAAAGAAAAATCTTCTCGAAACGCGTTATACATCAAGCGGTATGTCTCGTTCGTCTCGTGACGAGAGAGAGAGAGAGAGAGAGAATTGCCTTGGGGATGCAATCGTAAGCGCGTGTGAGAAGATTTACGAAAGGTTGGGGATGGGGGTAGAGCAAGAACACGAGGCATTACGTCGTATATGCCAACGAGACGACGAAGACGACAACGAAGAAGACGACAACGACGACGAGGGGGCAATGTTATATGCGCCATTTTGCTCGCAACGTGATTCAGAAATGAAACGAGCGACGCGGTCTCAAACAATGCCATCGCGAGAGTTATTTGTCGTCTTTAAAGAATGGAAACGCGAACGTTAAAAGGAGTACCGAGAAACGCGAATGAGAAGAGAGAGAGAAAGAAAAATAGAGGGATGGTAAGAGAAGTGAGTTTTACGAGCCTCCCACTATTTCGTCTCGCGTAGGTATACGAGACTCTACACCTCTGGGAACATGGGTGCTTATGGTAAAATAACAGACATTGCATTTGAGCCTCGACAAAAATATTATTACCGGAAATATGATGTTTTTTTTGTTATTGTTGTTTTCGTGAAATTTATTTCTATCAAAAATTTCATACGAAATTTCTTTTCTCACGAAAAAAAAACAACAAATATTTATATTCCATCCGAGGCCAAAGTATCGTTACGTTAAACGTAAACGAGAATTGAATTTTTCAATAAACGAAAAATGAAAATGGTAGAGAATATTGATACGTATCGGCACGTACGATATTTCGAACAAAGTCGTAATTCGGAAAACGCGAATGAAGGTTAGCCGGTCGAAATAATTCGTCGTAAAAGCTCGTTCAAGGTTTTTCGCGAGTGATGATCGTTCGAGAAAGAACAAAAAGAAAAAAGTAGAAAAACAAATTTTTCCATCTCTTCGATAATTCGATATCGATAACGAATAAAACGATCGCCCAGAGCGACTATTTTTTTTTTCTTTTCTTTTTTTTTTGCATCGTTAGAAAAAACGTATTTTCTTCGACGAGTTGCGTCGTCGCGACGCTATTCTCCTCTTCTACGTACGAGCCTGCAAAAGAAGAGTCTTTGTCGCGCGTGACGTTTCTCTCGTGCTCCAGACAGTCTCGTACGATTACGATCGACCTTCTCCTCTGTCCAGGAGCATGCCTGGAGACAGCGAGGGAGATAGAAAGAGAAAGAGAGAGAAAAAAAATGAAAGAGAAAACGAGACAGAGACAACGACTGTATGCAAAGTACACGACGTATATATATCGCTCGAGGTACCCGAGGCTATGGTAAAACGTGGTACTAGACATAAACCAAACGCGTATATTTCATCCCGAGCGAAATGGCGTGCGTGTCGAGCGATCGCCTATTCTCTCATCGAAAATTCGTAAGAATTTCCAGAGACAATAAAATAACGTCCGTAAAAAATAAACAAACGAGAGTTCGTCGCGACAATAATCATAACGATCGAACGAACCGACTGGAGAATAAAATAAAAAATAAAATAGTCGAAACAAAAATGGAATCTTCAACAAATTGGCTCTCTCGATATATCGTCGCGAGACGTTGAAAAAATCAAAAGGAGAAGAGAGCAAGAGAGACGGGAAAAAAGTGACCCGATTCCTCGTGAGGTCCGCGAAGCGAAGCGACAGGAAGGGAAATCGTCGACGCGCGGAGAACTTTGTGTTATAGTTGAGACAAGGGGGCACGAGGGAACGAGCCGCGAGTGAGTAAGACGGGGGAGGTTACCGAGCGAGCGAGTAGAGCGAGCGAAGGTGAGATACCTTTATTGGGTAGCGAGCGACTTGAGGGCGAACGAGAGAGAGAGAGAGAGAAAGAGAGAAAGGAAAGCAGGACGAGACGTAAGGTAGGAGGAAAGAGGGGGCTATGGTTAGGGGACCAGGGTTCGTTGCGAGAAACGAGAGACAAAGGGTCGCTGCTTTCCGAAGAGCAGTATAGTGTTGGGGCCTCAGGTAGAGGCGAACGAGAATGAGAGGTTCAGCGCGTGCACGACGAGGGACAGAAATGAGTAGCGAGCGAGAGTCCAATATGTATCTATCTATACATATATATATGTGTGTGTGTATATATGTAGCTAGGTGATGAGAAAGCGCAGGCGTAAGCAAGCGAGCTTATGTACACACACGCGAGAGAGAGAGAGAGAGAGCGAGAGAGAGGGAGGAAGAGGTGGGAGAGAAGAAAAAGGGGGACCTACGGGGACCGAGGGTCGGCAATGGCCGAGTAAAGAGACAGACGTAAAAAGAGATAAATCGAGCGAGAGATGACCCAGATGCGAGAACGTTGAAACGATTCCCGCGAAATTCACGGACGAATATTCTTCGCGCGTAAATTAATCAAGAAACCAGTGCGTCGTCGAAGCAAATAATCGAACGATAAACAATAAACAATAAATAATCAATAAAAATAAAATAACCACGAACAACCCTCTCCTGTCTTTATTATTAACCCTCGATTATGTCCTCTTTGGATCAACCCCCCCAACCCCTTTGCCCCTTGTTCACGTATCTCTCCGCGTTAGTAAAAAATCCCACGTTAAAACGCCACGTTTACATCCGCGGTAGTAGATTATACGACGTTGTACTACGCACGCATGCGTGCGTAGGCGAACGCACGCAGACCGTATGCAACGATAAAACGACGTGACACGAGACGCGAGAAAGAAAGAAAGAAAGAAGAGAAGAGAAGAGAAGAGAAGAGAAGAGAAGAGAAGAGAAGAGAAGAAACGAGTGGGAGTAGAACAAAAAAACACGAATAAGAATAAGAAGAAAAAGAAGAAGAAGAAGAAGAAGAAGAAGAAGAAGAGGAATAGGGATAGCACGAACAGCTGAGTGAGACGAACAAACACGAGGAAAATAGAGAGTGGAGGGGGAGATTGCGAGTGAGGACAACACGTGATGTCTGGATTCCCGCCGTCCTTGTCTGGCTCTCTACTCGTTCGTTGTGGACGAGGGCCGGAGAGGCACACGGGTGCGTCTATCCTCGGGGCGTTGTCGGTGATCGCAGAAAGAGAGACCCCGAAGCGAGTATTACAGGATAAACCGGCGCGGTACGACGCTACCCCCACCCTTTGCCGTTTCGCGTCTCTTACCTCTCTTCACCCCTTGCGCTCTCAACCAAACGCTCGCTCCTTTCTCACTCTCTCTATCGCTACCACCACGAAGCTCGTGCGTGCTGCGTCTCTCTTTATCTCTCGCTACAGGGGCAGCCATTTTCCCCTTTTTTTCTCCCCCCATCTTCCCCTCGACGGAACGCTCTCGAGCGTCGTTTCGGCGTCGTTTGCCTCGAAGAACCCTCGAAGAAACGGCCAACAGGCGAAGCTACGAGAGTGGGGAGGGAACAACCGTGACAGATAGTGGCGAAAACGATAACGAAAGAGAAAGAGGATGAGAAGAGAACTCCTCTCTCCCTCTCTCTCTCTCTCTCTCTCTCTCTCGTTCTTTTTCTTTTTTTTCTCTTTTCGTCACTCTCTCTTTCTTTCTCTGTCTCGCTTTAACATTCTCGTCTCTCTTACGAGTTTGAATATTTCGACGCAAACGAGAAAGACCAGAAAACCGTTGAGGAATGAGAACGCGCAAAATTCTTCTCATTTTCTTTTCTTCGCTTCATACATCTTTTTTTTTCATTTTGTTTCTTTTCTTTGCTCGTTGGTCGAAATAAAGAGAGAAAAAAAGGTTTTGTAACCGCGATTCCGAGAGACACACACGACCCGGTCGCGGATAAGGACTGAATGAAAGTCCGTAGCTCTCGTCTCGACTCTTGAGAGACGATCCTCTCTCGTGTCCCTCGTACATAGCCATGCGCGTCCCCCTCGCTTCTTCGACGACCGGGATATCGCGAGAGCTACTTAAAAGACCCAACCTTTCGTACGATTTCCCGCCTACTCCAGTTTCTTCGACGATTTACAAATTTTCGTCTTTTTTTTCATTTTTATTAATTTTTTTATATTTTTGTTTACTTCACATTCTGCATTAATTTTCCTTTTCCCCAACGACAATTGCGAAACTTTCGTGAATCACGATCGAGACTAATCCATATTTTTTTTATTTTCACAAAAAAAACAACGATAAACGCAAATTCTCAAAGAGATCCAAAATTTCAGAAAAATCACCGTCTCGTCTAGGCGAGACGAGGGGGTAAGTTACCAGGAGAAGAACAATATTTACGAGTACCGAGAGAGAGAGAGAGAGAGAGAGAGAAAGAAAGATATTCGACGTATCGTCGAACGAGCGAGAAAGATAAAAGATTCGAGAGACCGGTTTATTTTTAATACTCCCCCTCGAGCCCCACCCCCTCCCTCACTCCCTCACGAACCACGTTGCTCGTCGCTCTATCTCCGTCTCTCTACGTGTGTACGTACGTACGTAGGTATATCTCGTGTTCCGAGTCGTATGAAAATGGGTCGAGGCGTCTGAGGCGAATGTTCGCCCGTGCGTGCGCGATAGACGTCGGGGACCAGCGCGAGGTATACGCGCGTATTTACTACTACGTACGCCTGTCGTACGCCGCCACCCCCCACCCCTCCACACTTCGAGCACACCACGAGACGAGATCGAATCTACGTAAATCTTTTTTCCTCACAATTTTCAAATAACCTTTCGCCTCTCGTTCCAAACATTATATTCGACGATAATTTGTATTTTTTATTTTTCTTTGTTTTGTTTTGTTTTCATGTCTCGTTCTGTGGAATAAAATAAATATGAAATTTAATTAATACGTGTATTGGGTTTTGTTGTTGTTGTTGTTGTTGTTGTTGTTTTATTTACGATACGAAACAACGCGACGAAAGATTACCGAGAATTCTTGAATTTATTCACGAAGGTGAGCAATCCGACCGAACGCACGTGTGTGTGTGTGTGTGTGTGTGTGTGTTTAAGAGTACTTTTTTGCCTCTGTCGAGTACGCGTCGACGGGTTTCGAGAATTAAGAATGAGAGGGCAAAAAAGAAGAAGGAGAAAAGAAGAAGAAGAAGAAATAATAAATAAATAAAATAAAACAAAAAAGAACGAATGTTTTTAGTAGGCCATGGCTTCGCGAAATTCATCATCGGGGGAGAGCGAGAACGGTGTGCGTGGCCTTCGTCGTTCTCGGTCGTGAAGACGTTGGCGCGAAAGAGGGGAAGGGACGAAAAGGATCGCGAGGGAGCTCGAGGAGGGCCGAGCCAATGTCTTTCTCTCGAGCGAGACGAAAGGTTCGCGCCAAATAAGACCGAAGGAGAGAGTAAGGAGAGAGAGAGAGTAAGGAGAGAGAGACAGAGAGACGTGAACGAAACGAGGAAAAAGGACGGAGAGCAAGAGAGGGATAGAGAGACAGAGAACGACGAGCCGAAGAGAAATGCGTGGGAACCGAACCATGTGGCTCGAAAAACCGGTCCGCGAAATATTCAGTTACGAGAGAGTCCCCTGTACACACGTGGTAAAACACACTCCGTTGGGTTCCCTACGCGCGACCGCAAAATCAAGATTTTTACGTAAATGTCCCGAACGAAGAGCAAGAAGAAGAAAAAGACAGAAAAAAAAACATTAATCTTTCGACACTTTTTCAAAGAGTTCGAAAGACTTTGCGTCGACTCGATTGTCCCAAAATCATCGAACAATATTTCCTCTCGAATCAGACCCAAAAAAAAATATCGTTAATTTCGTCCACGAAGATTTATTTCCCTTAAAAATTTTCCTTATCTCAACAATTATAGACGAAAAATTAATGTAAACAAATTTTGCAATTTTCCAAATAATGCCGTTATAGTTTTGTTTGTTTTTGTTTTTGTTTTGTTTTCTTACGTATTATTTTGTACGAGATGCAGCGGAGGACTAATTTTGTAAAAAGGAGACGAGCCGTGACGAGGTGGCGAGAGTATTATCGATCAAGCTGAACTCGTAACATTGATCAAGAGGGGTGAGGCGAGTACCGAAATTACAGGGTAGTTAACGAGCTACCACGATATTACTAGTCCCATGAACTATATCTACACGTATATACACCTATATATATATATATATATATATATATATATATATATATATCTAACTGTATATATGTATGTATATAAATATAAATGAAGAAGTCGTTGTAGAGAGTTTAGTTTGATAAAAAGCGTGCTAAGGGCGGAGAACTCGTGAAATTATTATACTTAGTAACGTTTATACGCCTCGTGCAATATTCCTGGTTAGACTTCGGGCTTTTAAAACTCGGGACTCGAGGTAACAAACAAAAACAAAAAAAAACGAAAAAAAAACTGAAATATTAACTTAACGAAGAATTACGAGGGAAAACAACGATTTACGAGTGCGCCGAGTTCTCGCGCGATCCGACCACCGTAGAATTTTGTCGATAAACCTGCGTTGTGGGGGGGAGGGTGAGGGGGTGTATCGTTCTGAATTTAACTTTTGTACTCGACGTAATACACGTGTACACGTATCGTGGGAGTGGAAAATTGGCGAAAGACACGCACATCACCCCCTCCCCTCACCCTCTTGCCCGTGGCTTAACGATTTGCTCGAGGCTAAAACTGACGTTAGGGGCGCGATATTCGTACAAAGACCCCTTCGACCAAAAATAATCTCGTTTATACAATGTTAGTTTATTTTTGTTCTTCGTATTTTTCTTTTTTATTTAATTATTTTCACTCGATATCGTCGATCAAAAATTCTTATCTATTCGATTCTTTAATTAGAAAAATAAATGAGAAGTCGTATTTCTTGCTTCGTTAATATTTCCAGATGGAATCGAAATTTTGATCGGTTGGTAAAAAAAAATGCGATAATCGAGTCGAAGATGGAGGGAGGCGCGTATATGGGTCAGTCGGAGATTTATCCTGAGTGAGTGTTATCCAAGTCGTTTCGACGAGGATAGCGATGACCACCGGGACGAATTATCTCTCTCTCTCTCTCTCTCCCTCCCTCCCTTTTTCTCTCTTCCTCTCTATCTTTCTCTGTACCTACTGCCTTTGTCCATCGGTTTATTTTAAAAACCAGGCTCTCTTCGATAACTATATATCTTACTCGTGACATCAATATATATGTGTGGAGACACACATGCGCAACAACATTTACGACTTCCTGTCAACGAGGACCGCCGGTCGCGAACGGTAGCGCATGTCGCGAATTCGAACGACGTGACACGAATTATGAGACTCGAAGACACGCGATCGAAACAAATTGTCGTAGTATTCGAAACTTTGAACCAAACGATAATATATAAACGCGATCGAGGCGCGCGTGTGTACAAAAAAACACGAATGGGAGACGTACAAGTCTCGACCGTTAATTTTGTTCCCCAACGGAGATATTAATCCGTTAATTTCTTTAATCAAACGATTAATTAATCTTTGATTCATCAATTATTTAAGTTTCTAGTTGTTCTATACGAATGGTGAATGCGATGAATAATGAATGTACGAACATTGTGCGACAGGATGAGAGCGATGAAAAAGTACAATTTTATCGAACAACGACAAAATACTTTTATCGAAAATTTGATCAAACACTAAATGTGACAAATTGCATTCGACGGACGAAACGGTGTGATTTTCATACGTACTTGATAATTTATTTGCCACGTATTCGTTCACACCGTACGCTCGCTCGATCGATCGATCGATCGAGATCGATTAAAATATTCGAGGATGACAATTTTTCACCGCACGAAAGACATTTTTTTTTTCGTTCTCGTACTCGTCGAACGATCTCAGGATTGTAACCATGCGTACTTCGAAACGTTGTATCGCGCATGGTTCAACGTGAAATTAATTCCTTAATCTCAAACCTCCCCAAAGGATTAAAGGGAAAAAATGGAAGCAAAGCGATAAGAATACAAAAATATCAAAACAAAAAAACTTTTAAAAAAGCGCAAAATTACGTGAACGATCGAATGAAAATAATTACAAAAATAATGATTTTTTTTATCTGCGAGGCAAACGTAATCTCTCGTATCTCGGTGTAACACTTCGTCGATGAGATGAAAAAAAAAAGAAATAATCAACTTACCGACCTCCATACGTTTTATAATAACGCGATTGTCATCAATTTTTGTTTTGTTCTCGTTCTCAATTTTTTATTATTTTATTCGTTCTACATTTTGTTTGTTTCGTTTGTTTCGTACACATTCCCAAAGGATGCAACGAGTTTCCCGCAACTCGCCGAACATCACGAATGTCCGGTCGACGCGATAGCGTGACCGTCTCCCTCTCCTCCTCGTTGTTACATCGCGCTACGTTGTACGGGAGTTACCCCGACGAGGTATTAGCGACGAGAAACGTCGAAGTGCGCCCAAATTACGATTTAACCAGCCGAGCGCGTAATTACTTCGAAAAACATGGAGCGTCGGGGTAGGGGAATTATTTCCCGACGGGACGCTATTTCTCCGAGCGAAATCATTTCCGGAGAGTGCTTTTTACGGGGGTGGGACATAAAAAGAGCCAATCGTACGCACGTCACCGCTCCAACGTTGCATATTTTTTTTCATAACGTTTCATTCCATATACCAAGGGATGAAAAATAACATTTACCCTCTTTATTAATTTTTTTCATAATTTTCCAATCGTTTGAAAAAAATATAGAGGCAAAAAGAATTATGTCCGTGACACGATGAATAAAATATTTGTACATTTATCTCGTTGTTGTTGTCTTTTTTATTTTTGTTTCGTCGTTCACTTACCTTGGAAAGTTTTTCACCCTCGTGATGAGGCAAAAGGGTCCTGAGCGATTGGAAACCGGCGTTGATACTCTGCATACGACGTCTCTCGTTGCTGTTGGCGATCTCTCGCCGCATCCTCTTCTCCTGCTCCATGTGGCTACGCGGCGTTACCCTACCGACGCTACCACCGTTTTGTCGGCTCAAACGACAACCACCGCCTAGGGTAATCTCACTCTCGTCACTTATAACCCTGACGATCTCGTGCTTCGTACTGTTATCGTCGCGCAGTGTACCACTGCTACTCTCCCCGCTACTGTTGTTGTCGACTATGAGCTCGGAGACGAGCAACTCCTGCGTGTCGGTAACCTCGGCCAACACGACACTACCAGCCACCGAGTTCTCGTCGATCGTGTCACCGCCACTGTAATCACACGAATTACGAACAAAAAAAATTAATAAAACCGTCGAGGGATGTTTTTTTTTTTTTTTTTTCATTTCTTATTGTAATTAATTTTATTCGGATTTTTCTGTTTTTAATTATTTTTGATTAAATACGTTCGTGCAATTTACAAGAAAATGTTACGGTGCGATCGAACGAATGAAATTCTTACTTTTATTTCTGAAAAAAAAAAAGAATTTGTAATTTTAGATGAATATTTTTGTACTCGATACAGAGCGAGTATATGGAAAGAGAAAAGAAACGGAGATTTTTCAGAGCAGCTGTTATTTTTTTTTGAAAAGGGCAGAAAAGATTATCCCTTGGTCAATGCCTTTTCTCTAATTCTCAGAAATACATTTGTCGAGCCGAAGGTCGGCTACCTGCGACAAGGGTGAAAGAGACACAACCTTAAATTTTGCATTTGAAAATTTCACTTTTCAAAAACGCCAAAAACAAAATCAATCTGTCGATCGTCCACGTCTCGAGTTTCATTCATACCCGCGCGATTATACGACATTAATTCGATCGAATTTTCGCCTATCGTAATTTGTACCTTTTTTTCTTCTTACTCGAGATACTCTTACTCATGATCAAAGGGACGTTGTCGAATCGTAACGGTGAGAAAAGGATTGGTGGAGCGAGCCAAGGAGGGGGAGAGGAGGAGGAGTGAGAGATCGCGAAGATTGCGAAATTCTCGTACGAAATACGACCGGGCGGATATTTGATTTATGGACGGATAAGGGAGAAAGCGTGTCCAACGCTGACCACGAGAACGGTTCGTGGTTAACTTGGAAGAAAGGAAGAGGAAGAGGGAGAAGAAAATGAAAAAAAAAGCTCTCTCGAGCTTTTAAGGAAATTGCGTTTTGTATTGAAAGTGTGCAGGGAGAGAGAGAGAGAGAGAGAGCGAACGAAAAAAAAGGACGAAGGAACGAAAGGACGAGAAAAGCGATACGTGAACGTAAGAAAAAGAAAATGGAGGAAAACTACGAGGTAAGAGAAAGAGGCGAAGCTAAGGGGAAAAAGTATTGGTCCCGTGTGGGAACTGAGTCCAAGTGTGGTCAGCCGTAACCTTATCGGACGTCGGGAGAAGGCTCGCCTCGAACCGGACCACTCCTTCGTATTATTTCCTTACGCGACAGTCCTACCAGAAAACCAAGGTAATACGAGGCAAATTCTTATCCACGTCTCTTCGATAATGGGCGAAGGAAAAGAAGAAAAAAAGTAAAAAAAAAAACATATCTCTCCCATCCGAGAAATCCTTCGGCCAAATGGAAATGAGATATATCGGATAGAAGAATGCGATTGAAATATTAAACTCGTAAATTTCTCAAACCTTTTCCCTCTTCGTTCGACCGAAAGTAAAAACAAAAACAAAACAAAAAAACCTTTTTTTTCCTCGATCGATGAAAATTCTTCAAACTTAATATCGTCGTATAATCCACGTAAAGTATTCGTAATTTATTCTAACGCGCGAGAAAAATATCGTCGAGTTCATGGTCGTTTCGTCTCGACGGAAAAATAAAGAAAACATTTCTTATTTTAATCAACTATATAAAAAGAAAAGCGTTGATTAACGTTTCGTCGTCGAAGCAAATTCGAGAATTCGATCGAGCGACGAAGAAAATGTATACATCGGTGGGTATATTAATGCATAACGCGAATCGAGAATATATACACATGTTTGCGGTTCGTGTGCGGGATAGTGTGAGCGATTCTCGGTGGTTGCAGGGAGTTTATACGCGAGAGGGAGGGAGGGAGGGAGGGAGAGAGAGAGAGACCGGGTGACAGGAAACGGCGGAATTCCAGTAGCAACCGGAGAGGATACGTGCAATAAAACGGGTGCCGAGAGAGTGAGTAAGAGGGGGGGGGGGGGGGGGGAGCTGTGCTACGGTGGCGAAGTATTACTGTTAAAGCTTTTGCTATACGAATGTTGGCTATACTACACGCGCGAAGGTTCCTCCACCTTGGTTCTACACCGCAAATGTACTCGCGCATGTGTAAGCGTGTATACGCGCTCGCGTTGCATGTGCAAGTATAATCAAGAGCGCGAAAGCCAGCGACCGAATGCTCGAGCATGTAGTCGGATTTCGCTTGCGCAACCGAAACCACGATGTGCATCGTGGGACGTTGCGAGATTGCGAGTTCTCTTTTCAATATTATATATATATATATATATATATATATATATATATATATGTATATATTTGTGTATGTATGTATGTACATGTTATAAAGTGAAACAAAAAAATTAATCCGTAATTTCAAATTAAATACGAATACGATAAAATTAAATAACATTTGAATCGAAAAAAGATTAATTACCGTTTTCAAATTTAATCGGAATTTAATAAATATTTGATTGGATGGTCGTTCGCACTTTCATCCGAATTTCCATCCACTCGATATAAATTTTCCGAAATTGGTGTTATCACGATCGAATTGTCACGAATTTCTCGAGTTGGTCGTGATTTTATTTTCATTCGCGAATATACGGCGATGTGTGATCGGTAGGAAGGATCACGCCGGAGGTTGTACGATTCGCACGAAGTACGAGCCAGACGATAGTGATGCGCGTTCTCATTCATGAAAAGGTTGCTTCTCGCTATCGTCGTGGAGAGGGATGTGAGAATATGGCGGGTCGTACCCACGTGTGTCGGTACAATAAGTCGCGTCCGTGCATCGCCGGGTGCGCGCGCGATCGCGTGCGTTACGAAAAGATTAAGGCTTCGTAATATGTATGAAACGGTTAAGGAGAGAGAGAGAGAGAGAGAGAGAGACAAGGAGAGATAGATAGATAGAGAGAGAGAGAGAGAGACGGGGCAACTGTGAGGGACGGATGAAGGAAAGATTTCTGCAAGTCCGCGTCGAGAAGTTCCTCGGAATGACGTGACGGCGTCGACGTTGTGCGAACGGACGTACGGAAACGTGCGTTATGATACCGATGTATTCTATAAATATATATAAACCCACGCGTATACCGGGTGTTAGGCAATTACGAAGATAGGAAAAACACCCAGATAGTTGACGACGCCATAAGCAAAACGGTTTTTATAAAATTGTCCCGCGTTGAAAATTGATCGACATATTAATTCACGAATTTCGTCAAGATCTAAAAAAAAAGAAACAATTTGTGAAAAAAAAAATTGTCCTGAGTGGGACTCGAACTCACGATCCTGGGATTGCTCGACAGGGCGTTCGATCTCATTTGTTAGGTTATGTTTCGAATTTGTAAACTTCGAGGATTAATATCTCGGTCAATTTTCATCGTAGGACAATTTAGAAAAAATCTTCGCGGTCTCAACAACCTCGACTATCTTAATATTATCCGCGTCTTCATAATTCTCCGACACCCTGTATATCGTATTCGCACGATGAGAAGAACATTAGATACCACGGCAGAAAAATTCCTCGAGACGTGCGAACAAGCCGTGTATGCCCCGATCTCGCGAGGATACATAATTCTTCGTTGAATCAACGTTAAAGAAGCCAACGCAAAGTAAAGAAGAAGAAAAAAAAAGATTATTTATGGGAGAATTTAATTACGAAAGAATGTCGGGAATCGCTGAATGCGCGTGCGTGAAAAATGAATTATTTCAACGGATGAAGAAGTTGATGAAACAAATTTAAAAAAAAAACGGCACGAACCAAAATATTGAATGAAAAAAATTTCTAAACCGATTGTTCGTTCTTCTCGTCTCTTTTTCTCTCTCGTGCGATCCTATCGACGATATTTCCGCCGGTTTGTTTCTCTTACTAACGATTCCATGGATATTTACTCGAGTCGATCACGTGGTTTTCCCGTACACGATACCGCGCCCCCGTCCACCTTCCTCGGTCGCCACAGGTCGCAATTGTCGAAACGATCGAAAAGCCAGATGAAGGAAATCGGCTCGGTACGATCGAAATTGTATAATAACGTTTCGCGTGTCAACCTCGTAAATCTGCCGCGCGTACAAGAGAGAGAGAGGGAGAGAGGGAGAGAGAGAGGGAGAAAGAGAGACCTCGTGGTCTAGCAATAACACACGGCACATAATTCTATCGCTCGCTGGTTGCACGCTCTTTTGCCGATGTTCTATATCGTGCTTGAGACGACCCCCTCTATTCCCCCCGCCCCTCCTTCGCGTCATCCTTCTTCTTCCCTGAGCCCTCTCCCACCCGCCATTGTTCAAGAATAAAGCACGTTGCAACTATATGTGCAGCTCGGTTGTTTACATAACATAATGCAACAAGAGAGAGAGACCCGCGAGTGTTACCCGCCCCCTCCCCCGGCCGCCATTCTCTTTCTCTCTTCCTCCACACGCTATTACCCCCACCCTTTAACCCCAATTTCATCGTTGATAAAACGAGCTACGAGGCGGCATAGAGGTTAACAAAAAATGTTCGTCTCTCGCTGGGTGTTACTATCAAGTTTGTTTAATTCTTGTTTACTTTTAATCTTTGTTTATTTACTGTTATTATTGTTACTTGGGAAATATAAGCGACGAGAAAAATGTTCGAATTATTAGGACGATAGAAAATTTTTGTTTACGTTTATGGAAAAAAAAATTGTTTTTCGACGAACCTCTCGTCGAGTTGGATCGTTAGAGTTGTTGGAAGTGTATCGAGAGAGACGAAGAGGTTCGAGGACCGCGAGAACGCGGTGGACCGAAACCCCGAAGATAAATAATTGATTCGACCCCCCCCCCCCCTCACCTCTTGCTCATTTTCTCTCTCTCTCGTCGTCCCATACGAATTGAGAAAGCTCACCGGATATGCGCGACTCGAGGGTCCTAACGCATCGAGCAAACGTCCAATTTTCTTGTTAAAATTGTTGCAAAGGCGTTTTTTTTTAAATTAGCGGAGTTATTAAGAGTGCGAGATTTTTCCTAATTCGATAAATCGACGATGAAGAGAATCGTACCGATTAATTTCTATTCGATGAATTTAATTGTTTTGTTTTTTGTTTTTGTTTTTATGGCGAGTCGTTCGATAGGCGAGAATAATTCAATTTCTCGACGTTGGTCGCTGGTGCAAGATCCCAGACCGGGAGCCTCGTGCGAGAGAGACTCGATCTCGAACGTTTAATCGGCGTATCGAGACAAGGAAGGAAAGAGAGGGAGAGAGAGGGAGAGAGAGAGAACGAGGACGATTATAACGAGTGAAACGATCGTGCGAGCGTACGAAGAGTCGTTATATTTTTTTTTTCTTATCGGCTTTCCGAGATTCGTATTGGTCACGAACAAGAGTGAGAGAGAGGGAGAAGCGAGTACGAAAAATGCGAAAGAAAAACTTAATAAAAAAATGTACAATCAAAAATCTCTCACACCTTGGCGTAAAGAAAAATCGCAAGAATTTCATTACGTAATTCGACTATATAATTCGAAATATAAAAAAAAGCAATAAAATCGATGATTTATCAAATATCGATCGATCGATCTATAACAAAACGTTTTCTTCTTTGACCAGTATTTTTTCTTCGTTTATATTTACATTTTCCTCGAAAGATTAAAAAAAACAGACGATTGGAAAAACTGGGTTACGAGTCTGTCTCTTAGTTTTCTTAATTTTTTTCCTCGACGCGCATACACATACACACACACAAATAAACACACACACATATATATAAAGGCGACTATGACGTTATCACCGAGCTCGTTGAATGAAAATAGTGAAGAATGCCTCGGCGATGTCTATTTTCGTGGTTAAAGTATTTCGAGTGAGCGAGCGAGATAAAATTCAACGAACAGCTGGTCGTTTTACGTATGAACGAAGCTCCGAGGGGGGAGAAAGAGAGAGACAGAGAGAGAGAGAGAGAGGGGCAACCTCGAGTGGAATACATAGATCGCAGTTGAGGTGGAGGGAGAAAGAGAGAGAGCGAGAGAGAGAAAATGATGAAAAAAACGACACGAGGGAGAGAAAAAAACTCCAACTCGCGGCATGTGGAAGGGAGCGATGAGTCAGCGAGTAAGGGCCGTGACCTTCCATTTTTCCACATCCTCCTCGGGTCGTTTTTTTGTTCTTTTTCCTTTTCCCCCACCCCCGATTTTCCCACGTAGCTCTCTTTTTTCCTAGCCAATGTCCGGAACACGTTCGCATCGGTCCGTGCTCGTTTCTCCGTCGATAATGTAAATACAACCCGGAAACGAGAATGAGAAAAAAGACGGAAGAAAAAGGAAGAGAGAGAAGAAGAAGAAAAAAAATATTCGAAACCCGAGGACCTCGAGTGCATTCTTGACGGTCGATTATTTATCCTTTCGAACGACTCTCCACGAGTCAAGAATAAAATATTACCCGAAATACAAAATATATTCGAGACCGACAATTGTGGCGTCCAATAAAAACGATCAACGCCATCTCGCGCCATCGAGTGGAAATAAAAAAAATATATTCGAAAAGAAAGAAGAAAAAAATAGTTTCGATTATATTCTACAATCAAATAATTTCATATATATCTACATACGTGCGTATATAAATATAAAATATATAATCGAAACATTTCATCGTAGAGTATACTCGAGCCTTCGTGACTCAGTCCCGATTGAAGTAAGAGAGAGTGAGAGACTCGTCTATACGTACATAACTACGTACATACATAAACTACGTACCTACACACTCTCTCGTGTGAAACTGGCACATGTGCGCCGCGGTCTATGAAAGGAAATTATCGCAATTTTTCAATTCCTCGTGTCCGGCGAGCGAGCGAGCGAGCGAGCCAGCGAACGCGCGGGAGTGGAATTCGCGTTTGATTCTCGCCGCAAACTCTGTATTCATTGATCTATGAGTATGTATAGAGGGAGATGTACGTATGGATAGAGTCGTGTGTACAATGTCACGCGGACGTGAAGCGATGGTTGGAGAGAGGGGAGGGGTGGGGAGGCGAGAGAGAAGCTCTCGATCAGCTGACTTTGCTAATAATAAACATATAGGAAACTATGTATATACGTATGTATCGTACTAATACATATATATACACCAATATGTATATACATATGTGTATATATGTATGTGTATGGGTATAGACCGGAAGTTTGTCCACACAGCTGGACCGACTGACGAGAGTCTAGCACAGAGCAAGCTGGTCGGTCACTCGGTCGCCTCTCGACGAGTTAAGTTCGTGTCCGTGTCTCCTCGTGACGTCAGGACCCAGGTTCTCGTCGGATAAACCCGCTGAGTTTGCCACACATCTATCTCTCCTATCTCTCCTCTGTCTCGCTCTAGGTTGCCTGGAATATCGTCGCTGACTCGATGTTCGTGCGTCGACTCGGTCGACGAGAGAAAGAGAGGTAAAAAGATGAAGCTAGAGAAGGAGAGACGGAGAAGTAGGTCGTCGCGAATAGCCAGCTTTTTTCCAAATTGTAAAAAAAAAGAAAGAAAAAACAAAACAAAAAATTAAATCTTTAAAACGTCCTTACTTTTTACTTTTTTATTCGCAGTTGTTGTCGTTTTTTCTTTTCTTCTTTTTCTTCTTTTATTCGCAGAGATTAGGAGTGAAGAAGAAAACGAAGAGCCCGCCAACTCGGCGTCGGCTGTTTCGTCTACGAGCGAATAGATAATACGCTTTATACATGTTTCACGTACGTGTCCTATACGCGTATACATTTATATATGTGTGCGTGTGTGTGTGTGTGTGTGTTTGTGTATGTGTGTTTGTGTATGTGTGTGGATATAAATGCGTATAGAAGGTATAACGTGTATGCGAAACGGTGGTACTGTACAGCACGCGCGAGCCCTCGCCTCTCTCGGTCGCGTGAGTCACCAACAGCTGATGGCTGGCGCCACTCAGCTGGTTGTTACCGGTGACTTCGCGGACCTCGAAGCGTTTGTAAGAGCGAGGCGGAGGAGAGCGTTGCGCGACCGCGCCGCCACACACCCAGTGCCAGCGCGCGCGAACCAGGGAACCTCGCTATCTCTCCCCGTTGGCGTATCAGCTGGTTCGTCGCGCTCGCTCTTTTTCTCGCTATTTCACTCTATAGCGCTCGTGGAATTTACGGAAAGCGCTCTCTCTCTCTCTCTCTCTCTCACTTCCGTTTTTTTCTCTTTTCTCTCGCTCGCTCCTATCGTACGCACTCGTTTCGCTACGTTATAACACGTTTCCGCGACGCTCGGACCCGTTCGCTGTAGCGGCGAAAAGCGGCTTTTAGCTTCTTACGAATTTTTAAACAACAACGACTATGAAACTTTCCGACGAGTGCTCGAAAAAAAATTATTTTTTCTCTCGTTTTATTTTCGCTATATGTGTTTTTTTTTTTAATTATTCTTGATCAAGTTTCACCAAAGAATCAATTCTTTCTCGAATTATTAAAAAAAATGTGTATATATATTGATTTTTTATGAGAGTTCGCGTGGAAATAGGTATAGGATGTGTTTTTTTTTCGTGTTGTTCGTTGTTTTATAGTCGTTATTTCCAATGACGGAGATAGGAAGAACTCTGTACGATCCAGAGGCATTTTATCGATTCGCTCTCTTTTCATATTTCCCTCCCTCTCTCTCTCTCGCCCTCTCTCGCTCTCTCTCTCTCTCTGTCGCTCGTGCTTTTTTTACTATCTCACTCACGAGGCATTACTATTTTTAGATTTCCGGTGGAAGTCGAGCGAGAGGAACTGCCTGTTGGTTCTTCGTGTGCATATATATATCTATATACACTTCTTGTACAAACAAGGGAAGAAGGGAAGCGGAGGAGCGGAATTTCCGTTCGATGGACGAAACGTACGTTTTTTTCTCGTCGCGAGCCACGGCGTATAATATACAATCTATATCTCATAATGTATCCACCTATAAGTACAAAAATTCATGTTTATATTTCTATTTTTTATTTTTTATTTTTATTTATCGTTGCTTCGCCACGTGGATATATTTATGACGTAACAAAGAAAATTTTATAAAATAATGTACAAGAGAAAATGCAAAGGAAACAAGAAGAAATAAAAAAAAAGAGAAATAACAAGAACACGACGAAAGAATATCCCACGTGACCGGGCGAAGGCACTCGAGCGCCAAAAGAAGCCAGAAAGAAAAACAGAAACGTGCGAGAAACGTAACTTTTTTTTCTCCCTCTTCTTCTTCTTCTTTCTTTTTCAACTCGTGGCGCGTCACGAAGCGAACGACGCGAGCGACAGAGAACGAGAAGAAGAGGAAGAAGAAAAAAAGAGATCGAGACGCCCACTTAGGAATTCTTAACGAGACAAGACCAACTAAGCTTCTTATGTACATATACACACACACACACACTCATATATTTATATATTTTTTTTGTTTCATTCCTACGACCTCGTCGTTATTCGTACAGGAGATCTTACGTCCAGGGTCTCTCCAGTATTAGAGAAGACAGCACGAAAAGAGGCGCCCTCTCTCCTAATTTCGTCTATGACCTGACTCAAGCTTTTAACCGCGACATATTGTAGACCCGGCTCGCTGTCTCTGCTCGTCGACGCGTAAATTACGAATCGAGACGAATCGAGACGATCAGTATAAAAAATAAACAATAATACAAAAAAAAAGAATAAAAATTTTGCAAAGAAAATTGTCTGTCTTAAAACGAAAATTTTGGCAATGTTTTGTTCGATTTATATCTTTTTTTACGTATTGGAACGTTGGGGTCGGGGAAAACGAGAGGGAATGGAAAGGAAGACCATAATTTTCGAGTCACCCTATATAACGAGCGAGGGGAGGGATATCTCAAGGCCACTAGTCCGGAGAGCGTCCGAGAAAGAAAGAGAGATACTCCTCTCTCTCTTTTCTCTCTTTTCTCTCTTTTCTCTCTTTTCTCTCTCGTTCTTTCTTTCTTTCTATCGCACAGCCGGCATCCCGCGTCCTACTCGTCGCCGTGCGGTCTTTCCCGGGCTTGGAAGTTCAGGTTCGCCGCCGGCGGAGTGCAGGCAGTCGTTTCTCTATCTCTCTTCGCTCATCTCTCTACCACCACGTGTATGAATCGTTGTAGTCGTCGGCGTCGACTATAATCATCGTTCAGCTATGTATACATATATGTGTGTGAGTTTAAGTGAAGCTGAAAGATAGTATAGTAGTACTGCGTGACGAGAATCGGTTGGGCGTCAACACGCGCTCGATTCATCTCCGGGAGTTTGCGGGTATATAAGGGTAAAAAAATTCAACCTTTCTCTTTCTTTTTTTCTTTCTTTCTTTCTCTCTCTCTCTTTCTCTTGCTATACACTGCGTATATTTTGTTTCCAATGCATCTCGTGCACGAGTCACCCTAGTATAATCGCACCCTCGTACTTTTCACGCACCCTCGCGGCTTCAGCCTCGCTATAACGCTTGTTACAACACTGGAGTCGAAACGAGCTTTTTCTCTCCCGGGTAAAACGAGAATTGGCTAACTTTTTTTTTGTTTCGGTATGATTTCGCGTTTGTGATTTAATTTAATGAAAATCGATGATAATAATAAGACAAAATATTGATTGGACCAAAATAAATGAAAATAGAAAAACTGAATAAAAAAAAACAATAAGAAAATAAAAAATAGAGAAATTAATTGTGAAATAAAATTGTAATTTTGCAACGGATTAGGTAGGAGAGTATTTTTATGCTTTGAATTTAATTCAATCGTTTGCATCCGACGAAAATAAAATCGGTTGAATTTTAATGAAAATTGAAACTGCTTTGGTTCAGAAGAATTTGGAAACGAACGAGCATGTATATATGTATATTTAAAGAAGGAGAGAATGGATCGGGCTCTGATGTAACTGCGAGACTCGTCCATACATTCATCTTTAACGCTTCTTCTTTTTTTATGCTTTTTCCTCCTTTTTCTTCCGTCCTTTTATACGTCCGTCCCCCTCGTTTTCTCTCACTCTGTCTTTCTTTCTCTGGTATGTGTTTTGTACACGTGTCACCCGATCGGACGATCGGCGAACGGCGTAGTCGAAAAATATATTGGCAATGCCACAGTCAAGTGCGGGGGGGGGGGGGGGGACCTTCGACTATCGAACGTTTCTCTCGTCGCCGTCGAGGTGCACAATGTATTTTCCTCACTCGGTGATTTATTCGAACTCTTCGGACATTTTCGTTCTAAACTCTGCATTTCTCTCCCCCCCCCCTCTCTCGCTCTTTCTTCTTATTCAATGGATGAAAAATTTGCGTCGAAATTTCAGCACACAAAAGATTTCCCGGCCTGAATCCAACAATGAGAATGCGTGCACGACGAGGAATAATATATTCCGGGCGCAGACATGAAAGAAATTTTGAACATTTTGCGAATTTTTTTTTTCCATACCGAAGCGAAATAGTCGATACGAGTCTTTGGCCATCCTGAGAACCATAATAGTCCCAGCTCGAGTGGCCAACGACTGGTCCGTTTAAATTGTCAAAATTTCAAGAAATCCGAACGACAGGACGGAGTGCGAAATTTGTTCATCCCCAAAGACAAATTTACATTCGCAGGTATGAAAAATACGAGGACTTTTTGTGTTCGAAGACGTAGGGCAGGTAGAGAAAAAGAAAAAAGAAAGATAGAAAAAAAGGGACGAAGGGACGACCCGGTCCCTTGGGACATTTCGCTCGACGCGACTGTGCCCGTCGGATTTCGTAGAAAATAAATATCCAAAGGTGGAGAAGCACGAGCCCGACGCGTACATATATTTCCCATAGGAAAGAGCACGAAGCGACCGAGGAAAATGGATGAGAACGGAAGCTATTTCGTAGCGTTATTTTCCACCGATTTTCTCAAATTTTCGTAGCACGAAACGACCTCGAAACGACAACGAGACGCGAGATGAGAATGAATTTTTGCAAAATTCGTGTAAAATACTTCGGTCAAAAATAGATCGGACGAAGATGAAATATTTTATCTCTTTCTTACCAAGACAAATAAATCTCATCGGGGAAAATAAAATTTAAAAAACTACAATTTTTGTTTTCCCATCTTTGAAATTCGATTAAATTTCGAATGAAAACGATTAAATTCATGAACGTTTTGATTCCAGTCGGCGATTAGCCGTGACAGTGAAACGTGTGAAAGAAAATTTGTTTAATTGACGAAAAATAAATGAATGAAGATAAAAAGAAAAACATTTAACGCTGGACACGCAAGAGAGAGAGAGAGAGAGAGAGAGAGAGAGAGAGAGAGAGAGAGAATCGGGGTTAAAAACAGCGCCAAAGTTTTTGGAGCGTGATCGAGTGATCAGCCACGAGGAGGAGCACAGGTCATAAAAGAGTGCATTGTTGTCTGCTGTCTGCGAGGTCGGAGAGGAGGAAACGAAGCCGAGAGTCGACGATGCGAGGAGGCACGCGAGAGTGAAAGAGGCGAGGGGGAGGGAGAGAGAGAGAGAGGGGGAGAAGAGAATAAAGAGTAGAAGAATGAGGAGAAAGAAATACACTCCATCAATCTAAATTCCGTGTACAGATTTTCATCTCTTTCACGCTCTCGTTTCGTTCGTTCACGTGTAAATACCACACGGCGAGGAGAGAGAACGAGAGAGAACGACAGAGAGAGAGAGAGAGAAAGATACATAGACACGATGGAGCAGCTGGCCTTCGTGCTATTTTTAGCTCTCTCGACTTATCGAACAGACAGCCACAAAGAATGAAACAAATAAACAAAAAAAGAAGAAAAAAAAAATTCGGGAACCCGAGTCCGTTCACTTGCGCACGAGGCAAAGAATCGACGATTTATCAACGTATTGGCGAACGGGAGTCGGAGGTTATTCAATTATTGAGAATAATATACTGTCCATATTTTTATCGTTCGGAAAATTGCCTCCCCCCCTCCCCAAAACGACAAACGAAAAATTGGAAAATTGTGTTTTTATTTTTTTGATTTTGTTTCAAAGTTTGAGAAAGAATAAAAGGAAAAATACGGATAAAAATAAAGTTTTTATAAAAAATAAAGGAAAAATAAATAAATTATTTGAAAAAAAAGTATGTAACGAGATACAGGAAGATGTTGCACAATCGAGAAATCGAATTGCACTATTGAGACTTCGGGTTATCGATAGCACCGAGTGTACAAATGGGTTTAAGGCGGTCGGTGTCGGGTCGAACGTTTTGTCGTTCAACTTGTCGTTGTGTTTTATACGTTACGTGTATATATATCCCGTGATAGATTTCACGGAGAAGCGATTTTTCTGGTTGACGTATATATAGTGAATCGTCCTATAGAAAAAGAGAGACAGGGAGAGAAAGATAGGGAAGAGGAAGAAGGGAGGGAGGGACAGAGAGAGAGAGAGAGAGAGAGAGAGAGAAAGAGGGGAGCTGGCTCGAGACAACGGTAGATAAGTATAAGTAGGCAGAGAGACATAGGCGCGCGTCACCTAACAAGATTGTTAAATGTTAAGCAGCGGGCAGCAGGTGTTTTAAGCCCATTCCTAGACGAGGCCGGAAAAGTGCATAAGGTTTTTGCAAGTGAACAACGATCCGGCGTCGACGGTCTGTTGTGCACGAATCACGTCGTTTTCCTCATTCCTCATTCCTCATCCCCCCTCAGAGCCATTTCTCTCTCTTTCTTCCTTTCTTTCGCTCTCCCTCTCTTTCTCTCTGTCTCTATCTCTTGTTTACCGTATTTACATCCACCTGAAACTTTTCGTTATAAGTACGCAATACGTCATATACGATCACGTTCCGTCTCGCGCTATAAGCATAATTTTCTTTTTATTCCACGTTACAATGTAGCGTGACTCGTTTTACATATACATATGTAATAAGCAGCGTGTGGGAACTTTCGTCGCGAGTCGACCTAATCGACCGAATCGACGATCCCGTTCTAGTCTCCGAGATTAATTGAATTAAATTGACGCGACTAGCGAGATGAAAATTAGAAAACTTCTAATTTTTTCGACATTCTTCTCTCTCAAACGTAATTTTTATTTCTAATTTAAAAAATTATAATAACAATAGAGAATGGAAAGAAAAGAAAAGAATATTTGTAAAAAAAAAATCTGATTTTTGAGTGAATTAAAATGATATAAAAAAAATGACGAACGTCTTAACGGAGATTGAATGTGAATTTTTTTTAGAGTATTAGGACGAGTCGAAATGGAACGACCCGTGTATACCTCGAACTACGATACGTATAGGTACGATTGTGTATAGCATCGCGAAGAACGTTTAAATACGACGACGACGACGACGACGACGACGACGACGACGACGATAGTTGCACGCGACGCGTAGTAGCCTCGCCGGTCTATAGAAGACTATAATAGCGATCGAGAGTGAGCGCGAGCGAGCTAACCGAGTGAGTGAGTGAGAGAGAGAGAGAGAGAAAAAAAAACATATATATAGCCAAGACCAACAACCTATAAGATAAACAGACTGCGCAATTGCGTCCTTCGGCCTTATAAAGGCAGTACGTACAACTTTTCCATACGTACACGTTCTAGTTATTATTTCAATGATTTACGATACTTTGTACTTGCTACGCGCTTTGTATTTACGAGTCGAGGAAACGAAAGCCGTATTAAGCCGGCGAAACGATGAATATTTTCCAAATTCGTTTGGATCGTTACGAACAACGAAATAAAAAATAATCAGTATTTTATAAATTTCTGTTTTTTTTCTTCTCGTGTAGAAATAATGTTTTTTTTATTATTATTTATTTATTGTTTTAGGGGAAAAAAAATTGAACGTACGACGTATCGAGCTAGTAGAAATAAAATTATAATAATCGTAGGCTGTCGAGGTTCGTCGTGACTTTTATTTTTTTTTTTCAATTCGTATCGAAAGATTTGTCGAAGAATTACGTACGAAGCGAGCTTTGGGTCGATCACGCTACGCGCACGTGCGCGACACGCGCGCGCTTCGAGAAAAGCTCGCGAGTCTCCCAGGTCAGGGATATGACGATGCAACGAAGGTGGTAAACGACTATATAACAATTATATACATATATGTATATATGTTTGCGAGTAGAAAAAATATACCGAGCAAAACGTTGCGGGCGCGCGCGCGCTTTGTTAGGAGTGGTCAGGGAAACGATCGAGTTTTTCAAGTTCCCTCGAACTATACATTATAACGTACGTTTCACGATGTAAATAACATCGACGAGTTTTCTTTTTGCCTGTTTTCATTAAAATTTATTAAAACGAAAAAAAAAAAGAATGTAACTCGTTTTTTTTTAATTTTTTATTCGGGTACAAAAAGTGATTAATCGTACGATTATTATTTCTTTATTAAAGTTTTTTGTGAATAGAATTTTTTCGTTATTTTATTTTATTTCAAGGGATTAAAACTTCTCGTCGTAGCTGGGAAGAAAAAGTCGGTGGTTCGTCGGGTGAAAATGTTGAACGGAGGAAAAAGAAATCGAGAGAGGCAGAGAGAGAGAGAGAGAGAGAGAAGAAACTTGGCGTATAATCGTTCGTACGACGTTAACGATAATTGAGACCGTTGATACGTTGTATATACCCTCCGGTGGTTCTCGCGCGATAGAGAAAAGCTCTCGAGTTACGAGCCAGGCTACTAGCGGACTTATTCGCGCGCGAGTCTTATCAACAAACGAGGCGAGTAAACAGAGAGCGTGAGAGAGAGAGAGAGAGAGAGAGAGTGTGTGTATGCGTGCGTGTGTATATGTGCGATAGAAACGTCGTACCACACACAACTTCGGCGAGCTACTTTGTCTATGATAAATACGAAACCTCGAGCTCGCACCACGTCCGAGAGATCTGAATTAATTCGAACATTTGGCCCGTGGGCTTCCCTTACTTTTTCTTCGATCCTTCCCATCGTTTTTCCAAGAAACGAATCTCCATCTCGATCGTAATTCGGCGAACGTTGGATACGAATATTATTATCAATAAATAAATAAATAAATAAATAAATAAATGAATAATTAAAGAAGAAAAAAAGTTCGAAAGAAAAAACGGAACCTCGAGTGCGCATCACTCCCGAGAGATCTGAATTAATTCGACCATTTCGCCCGTGGGCTTCCGGTAATTTTTCTTCAATCCTTCCCATCGTTTTTCCAAGAAACGAATCTCTATCTCTCGTGCCAACTCGAGTGACCTTCGCACTATCGTAATTCGACGAACGTTCGATACGCAAATATTATAAATAAATAAATAAATAAATAAATGAATAAATAAAGAAGAAAAAAAATTCGAAAGAAAAAACGAAACGTCCAGGGCGTATCACTCCCCAGAGATCTGAATTAATTCGAACATTACGCCCGAGGACTTCCGGTACTTTTTCTTCAACCCTTCCCATCGTTTTTCCAAAAAACGAATCTCCATCTCTCGTTCCAACTCGAGTGACCTTTCCCACTGTCGTAATTCGACGAATCTTCGATACGAATATTATCATAAATTAATTAATTGATTAATAAAAAAGAAAAAGAAAAAACAAGTTCCATATAAATAATAATTTTTGTCATTTTCAATGAGAAAATGAAGAAAAAAAACGAAGGATAAACGCGAACTAAAGGAAACGAGTAAAACATTATCCAACGTAACAAAATGACATTTAAGTACGTTTATGAATATTTAAAAGCACAAAATGTCGGAGCTTAGACGTCGATCGCATAGTTTAATCCTCGTTCGTAGTTACAACTTTTGCATACGCCAACTATTAGCGTTCACGTCGAACATGTATTATTCGTCCGTGCACGAGCCTCGAGGACGTGTGATTAGTCCCCTCTCGTATCATGACTTATCAAATTATCTTATATATGCGCGAGTTTCGAACCCGTATTATAGTCACTCCTCGTATTATACGAGACAAAAGTCTCGTAACCGCGTAACGTTTCGAAGCGTTTCGCGATTATTGTGTACGATAAGCTCGGACAACTTTCTTCCTTTTCTTTTTTTCTCTCTCCTTTCTTTTCTTTTCTTTTCTCTTATTCTTTCTTTCTTTCTTTTTTTCCGTCGCTTTTCCTCAACGAGCAAAACAATTATATTTAAGAAAGTTGGTGGAAGCAATCGAATCGAGTTCGTTCCGATTGTGTCGTGGGTAACGCTTCCGCGAGTTCACGACCCTGAACTTTTGGGGTGGAGGGGGGTGTTGTTTCGATTCACGAAGCGAGTGAGATTTCTCACCTAGGTTCTGACATTTCGCCAAGTTACGCTCGAATAATTGATGGATAATGAGGAATAAACGGTCGTTCGTCGAACGTCGTACTCGTGGAATAAAATTTGTACGAGGAATATAATTTTTTTCTTCTTTTCTTTTTTGTTTATTTTTCCTTTTTCTTTTGGCTTTTAATACGATTAAAAAAATACGAGTAAAATTCGAGGAAAGAGAACGCGGACGATGGTTTGAACGAGGTGGTGAACGCGCATGCGCGCTTAAGGTATGTAGCGTGCATCGATAATTTCATTTACGCTTCATACTCGACCAAGGACAAATTTGTGCGAGATACCCTTTTCGTTCGGGCCAATCCGCGTTCTCTTCCTCCTCCACTTCGCCAATAATTCAACGCACACGATAAAGTATCGGCATCGTTGCTGTATATAAGATTTTTCTATTTTTTTAAATTAAATTTTTTTTTATTTCTATTATTTTTGTTTTAATCGGATAAAATCCTGATCTAACGGGTTTCCGCCACGTACCATGAAAAAAAATCTTATTCACGTGGTTCAACGCCGATGGATAAATATTGTGAAATTTTTATTAGTTTAGAAAAACAAAAAAAAAGGAATTAACGAAAAAATGAAAATAAAAATTAAACAATATATAAAAAATAATAATAATAATAATAACAACAACAATAATAATAATAAATATTTGTCCCGTTAACTACCAACGAGCAGGCTTTTCAGCGCGCGACGGAACGAGATGCATCGTCAACGTGGTGGGGTCTCTAGTTCGGCGATGAAAAGATGTAAACAAAAGATCCGAGAGTAACCGTCGAGTCGTCTCTCGTAGTCGCGTATCGTCGCACGTCGTCGTCGTCGTCGTCGACGCGGCACCGACAACGACAACGACAACGACGACGACGACGACGACGGTGTTTATAACCTATATAATATAACACAGCGGCGTGAGCCTGCCCGAGTTATTTATAGAAGTCGATTATTGTGCAACAAACGCCGACTTTACGTAACTCTACGTACGCGCCATCGCCGTCCTACCAAGCGTTCTTACCTATACAGATACACACACACACGCATACACATATATCTGTATATGTATATACGTACGATAAATATATATATATATAGGCGAGGTATGACAATGACACAACGAGAGAACGACGAAGACCGTAGAGGAGCGAGGAACGCGCCGAGTTCTCGAGTACGTGGTGAGAGGTGGCGGGAGAGGGGGGGGGGCACAAGCCCCGTGGGTCGGTCACTCGGCCGAGAGAGCTCCCCGCGAACGTTTACGAAAGAAAACTTTCCTCGACCGGCCAGTACTCGTCCTCTTTGTCGGCGATATTAGCCTAGCAGAAGCGACCGATGGGAGATATAAATATATGTGTACCTAAACGCCCCTAGTTCGTCCTCTGCGTGCGTTCGTGTGTTTTAATACACGAGACGACGCCGAGTATCTCGTTGCCTCGTATAATTTGTATTTTTTTTTGTTACGTTTTTTTTTGTTCGTTTCTAGTTTTTTTTTCTTCTTCTGTTCGTCTCGAAACGCAAATACGACTAGTAGGTATTTCGCGACGACGACATTGTCGCAACGGGAAAAGACAATTGTTCGTTTGTTTACATGGCGTTATTTTTTCTTTAAGTTTGATATGTTTTTCAATGGAGGAACGAAAAGAAAACTTTCTTGTCGAAGTTAAACGAAAATTTTGTCGATTTTGTATTTTTTATGAATGATTCATATTTGAACGAGAATGGGGAAACGATGGGAGACGCCAGCGCGGACGGACGATAACTTGCCTCGCGGGACGTGGAAAGCTCCCCCCCCCCCCCCCCCTCCACTCGCTCGCACTCTCTCTCTCTCTCTCTCGTGCGCCCGCGCCGAGTTCCGCCGCGAGCCGTTAGTTCGCGAGAGAGCTCGACATGGCGTTTTTCGTCTACTACGCCAAACGCCAACGACCACTCCGACGATGCAAAGTGGTGCCAGCTTTCGGATAGGATTTCACTCGCGTGACGAAATCTCTCGCGGGTAAACGCCGAGACGCCGTATACTTTTTTTCTCTCTCTCTCTCTCACTCTCAATCTCTATCTCCGTCTCTCTCTCTAACGATCTCTCTTCGACTATACTGAAATCTACATTTTATTTTCTTCGTAAAAAAAAAAATTATGAACATACGGTTAAAAAATAAATTTTCCGTTAATTCGTTGAATTCAAAATTTTAAGTACACCCACGTCGTCGATCTGATTATCTTTTCAGAAATTAACTATTTAAAAAAGAAAAGAGATTCTACAATATAAATTAGACGAGACAAAGATGTATTTTAAAAAATAAAATAACGCAGCAATAAAAGTTTCATCGAGCACTAATGCGGTTGGTAAGTTACGTTAGGTGAGAAACGCGTGGCAATCGGAGGGAAGGAAACGTCGAATTACGAGGAGTTGGAGCGATCGAGTCTCCGCGTACACAACACACACGCATATATATATATATATGTATATAAAGCGATAAATGTACACGTACGAGTCGAACGCGACCGCGCGTATATCTATATTACGTGTATAAACCGTGCAAGGTGCGGCGTCTCTCTCGGCGCTCCGGTGGGTAAAAAAAGACGCGTGTGTGTGTGAGAGAGAGAGAGACGGAGATAGAGGAGAGCCGTTCCACGGTGTTCGTCAAGGGGACTGCCAGCCCGCCGGCCGGCTTCGAAACAGCTGAGCCGAGCGTAAACTTTACTACGAGATATTTCCATCGGGCCGGTAGGAGAGAGAGAGAGACGGAAAGAAATACAGACGGAGAAAAGAGAAGAGGCAGCATAGGCGCCTGACGACGCGTCATCGTAATTCGCTGTATATAATACCGACCATAGTCCTCGCGACTCACCGACATCGACCGTTCGCATTATCTCTTCGTCTCGATGTATATAATGTATTTATCGTACGACCGGCCGACAACGGTACACGTAACACGCCGATCGGTCATTAAGAGAAGCTTCGATAATTTCGAAAGAACGATGTTCAATTATGTGCACTTTGAATAATAATATTTTTTTTAAGATTTAGAAAAATTTGCGATATGACTAGTTTTTTTTTTCTTTCAGATTTGTTGCGCTCGTCAGTGACGGATTTTTTGAGATAATAAAATGGCAAAATTACGGGATGATTTTATTTTCGTGGATTAAAAAAAAAAAATTTTTTTGTACTTGATCGAAATTTCGTAGCGTTATAAAATATCGAGGCGAACTCGAGAGAGCTCGTGGAATTTTCTCCGGTAAGCGAAACGTAAGCGTAACGTAATATCCCGCTGGCGAGAAAGAGAGGGCGCTATATAATACCGCGCCTCGAGCTTTCGATCAAGAAAGAATAAAATTAAGAACGACGTTGTTAATTTCTTTTGTGTTTATTGCGATAAGGGGAAATAAAAATGTGCGTATTATTATTAACGCGAAGTTGTTTTTTTATTATGGCGTTTGAAAAAAAAAATGCGTTGTTTCTCCAACGGGTTTAATATCTTACGAGAAACTTGTAATGCGCGTGTATGTCGTGGCTGCGCGCGCGCACTAGCGTCGAAGGTAGAGAAGGATAACGAATCGCGAGAAAGAGAGAGAGAAACGAAAAACCGGCTGCGACGAAACGCGAGAACACACACAGACACACATGGCGGCCGATTCCCGGCCATCGGTCGGCTTTCGCGTCGCGTTCCGTGCAAAACGAAATTTCGCCGGCGCAGCTCGGCTCCTTCCCTCGCTTCGCGACTCTACGAGAACGTTCTTTTTTATTTTTCGGTGTTTTTTTTGTTATTATCAACGCGGAAACTTCGACAAGATTAATCGAATCACGGATCTAGACATCGTTGACAAGAACAATGCATAGGAAACGAGTGAAATAAATGTTGGTTATTACAATAATACATAATAAACACACGGATACGATGTATAGAAGTAACAATAACCTAAAATGGACGATTACTCACCTACACAGCTCACCCTCTTGTTCTTCGCTCGTCTCGACGATTCCCTCGATCAGAATCCTTTCGTCACAACCGTCAAACACTGACATACCTACAACCCGATAGTTTAATCCGCGGACAACACCGAACTACACTGCTCGATTTCGCCGAACGTAATTACAATACGACAATAACGTAACCAGCGCGATCGCGGTACACGAGATCATACGGGCGGTTACCGGCTGTATTTTGGCGTTGTGGTTGTTGTTGTATATCACACCGGTTACACAATCGTACGATCGCGACAATTTTCAAAGATGTTTTTATTTCGAGGAGAAAGAAATATATATAATATAATATCTTCTTCGACCACAGCAGCCGCTTTCGCAAGAAAGCAGCGTGCCGTTCACGCGTCAAGTACACGACGAGCACTACGCGCGCGCACACAACACACACACGCACACACACGCCCACGAACGTAACTCAATCGCCCGGAAAAATGACGGCGCGATCACCCCGCGTAGCACTCGCGATTTGTTTATTTTTCGATACAAATGTTTAAGACGGAAAAAAATGGTTTAACAACGTATCGTTTAATTACGTTTATCGTTTCGTCAATCACGAATATTATATATTACAAAAGCACGTTCAGCTGGTATTATTCGATTAAGCACAAAACGCGTGAGGGAGAGAAAGACAGAGAGAGAGAGAGAGATAGTGTGAAATATTTTCTCGTCTACGGGACAGCCACTCTCCGCGCGGCGAGGCACACACAACGCCCGAATGCGTTTTCGTAATGGCGATCTTTGGCGGGAAACAGCTGAGGGCCCCCACGACGCCGAGAGAGCCCGAGAATCACTCCGCCGCCGGTACCAGTAACGTACACATCGCGGGTTCACAGCTGCAGGGCGAATGCGATAACACTTTTATTTTTTATTTTTAGTTCCTCTTTTCGACACAAGCGCACAGGAGCGCGCGTACGCTTACCGACGCGCGTGCTCACTGTGACCGACCCGGAGACACGCTGTTCTCGATGCGCCGTCACTTATAACACGACACACAAACACCAAGAAATGACGAAACCGAAAGAATGTCGGGGGAACGATCTCACACACGACACGGAAACTTTACGACAATTTTTCCATTCGCGTTTACTTGGAAAATACAATAGCGCGAACCTTTGGAGAGGATTAAATGCTTTTTAGTCTACGCAGTATTGCCCACGCAGTTCGCTGCAACGAGATACTTTTCTCGTTCACTGTTTATTCGACACTTTGTATAACAGTGTTTCACTTTTTTTTGTTCAATGATCTCGATGTCGTTCGAGAACTCTCACGTAAGATCGAAATTTCAATCCGGCGAGCTGCTTCGTGCACACAGCGACCATCGTGCTGGGGGTCAACCGATGTACCAAAAGCACGAGAGAGGTTATCGTTTATTTTATTGTTTTTCATACAAGGAAAACACGTGTCAACGCTTTTTCCTTTTTTTCACGGATCCGTGACACTCGCGTATTTAATACGATTTACGATGCTTTCACAAATGTTTCGAACCTGTATTAATAAATGTACGCGCGATGCGCAAAACGCAGACACTCGGGGAGCAGGTGGTCCGGTTGTACGTAAGATGTTCCGACGCGACAACTTTCGTTGCGGAAAAAAAACCGCGTCGAAACACCACTAAACATACGTAGTAACACAGAAGAATAGTGAAAACTGATTAGAAATGTACAATATTATTATCGCGAACGTCAAACGCGTGCAATCCAACGAGAAACACCGGCACACACGCTGTTCTCTCGTTGTGCGGCGAGAGTGTCGTGTCTCGGCAGGTTTGCCGAGCGGTATGCCGGGGGAGAGAGAGAGAGAGGACGCGCGCGCGCCTCGAACTCGGCAAGTGGTGGGGCGCTGGCGCGTAGAAGCGGCATAGAGGGGAGCAATTCGCAATTGCTTCTGCCCTGAGCGCTTGGCTCGTACGAGCCAATCCTATTCTTTTACAAATAACACTTTAATACCCGAGTACAAATATATATAATTTTTAATAACGTGTACAAATTATATCAATCTTTTATCGACGTTTGATGATCAAAGGGCGGATTGCGACAGATTACGGTCTTCTTAATACCGCTTTATTGATGATATTTAGCGGAACTACTTTCGCGTCGCGTACGTTTACGCTAGCGGAATTCTACGGCCGCGCGGGAAACATCTGCCAGCTGGCCGAGGCCCCGCCCATACAAATACGCCAGACTTTACCCTCTTCCTTTCACCGTCCCTTTGCAGCTCGACCATCGACGATCTTCTCTTGGTTTCAAGAGAGTTCGTTTTGCATGTGTACGCTGGTGTCTATCACACTCGTGCGCTTCTATACGCTGTTAAAACACGTAGTACTACCGGAGGATCTCGCGAGTACGCGCGTTTGCGCAAAATTCGTACCGCTTGTCTGGAGAGTCGTACACCCAGTCAGCCATTTTCCTCACCCCTCCCCCTCCACCTGAAACTCTACGTTGGTCAAGGAAACCGCCCCGACAAAAAAATTCTGGCATTACGTCCGCATCGGCTAGAGATCTGTATATGTCCCGATGACTCGCAAGAGAATTTGACCTATGGCTACAGATTTTCTATGGTGAAGCTACGTTATATAGACTCTATATTTATGAGTCAACGATAAAAATTTCTCACCATCCAACGCATATCTGATTTAGCGGAATTGTGTTACTTGCCAAATTGCCAGATTGTACAGGGTTTCCCTAGGCCCGTTTGATTACCCGGATATAAGGGATGATCGTCGCATTAACATGATTTCTATTAGTCATTAAATTACCTAATGTGTCTAAGGCAATTCCGATGTTGCAATTATTTTCCGTTTTCAATGAACTATAGTTTGGCAATAATATTCGTACGACAATATCATATCAAAAAGTTAGGTTAAATGGGGCACCGTCAAAGAGTCGATACATACCAAAAAGCAGAGTGACTAATTCAACCATTATAAGACTCGTAAGGATTTTACAGGAATAAGGAAATTATTCTGGACATGTTTTTGAGACGGCGGACCTGGATTTTTTATCACGAATAAAATAATGACAGACACAACTGTTTGGCAGACCTGCGGATACAACTCGGCATCCACCGCGTCCGCGTCGTTACAAATATCTACGAGAATAAGGAAATTGTACAAGTGACGCCGCCTGGCGGACGTGCCACGTACTAGCATTTGGGTTTCTTAATAGAGTAAATTTTCTACTATGACGACGCTATTACATAACCTCGAAACTCGTGCTTTCACCTACACATCCCTGATATACCGGCGTGTTGTTTGTGGGAAAAGGCTACATTCTGCATTTTCTCTATTCCCGTTTTATGATCATACACAGGGAAGCATCGTCGAACGAACATAAACTTAATAAACTCTTTAATTTATTAATTTGTCTAGTACGATTTCGAAGTTGCATTGGGAAATACTTTGTTTTTATCGAATTATGGGTTGCAATGATATTTGAACAATTCGATAAACGTAGAAAGTTAGGTTAGGTAGGACACAGTCAAAGAATAGCTACGTACCGAAAAGTAAGACGCGTAAGGATCTCGTAGGAATAAGGAAATAGCACTGGACATTCTTCTGTAACGACGGGGCAGGATTTTTCTCAACACAAATAAAATAATACTGCAGCAAACGTAACGTCTTGTCAAATCCGTAGAGCCACGATTCGGCAACCGTTACGTCCGAACAGAATGAAGGCGATCGAGGCGCACTCTTCCGGACGTGTCTTCTAACTCGTTTGAATTTCTATCCGGGCGGGAAGTTCAAACGACACCGCCAAGTCAATGCTTCGTAACTCAACAAAACTTCAATCTTCTTTGCAACGTTTGAAACATACTGTGTGACTGTCGGCTCAATGTGCGATGCGTATATGTAAGTGTAAAACATTTATTCGTAATCAATCTCTGTTCATATTATATATAAAAAAAAGGAAAAGAAATCTATGTACGACATACAAATTGACAAATAAACGGTCTGAAGGACTATCGGGTACAGTTCATATTTATCCTACAAAAGTTTCTTGTTCATAAATACTGCAATTGTAACCCTTGGCAGAACGCCGCGATAGCGTCGCATTCTCGGAGGAAAATTACTCATCACCTCGGGGATAAATCCTAAATGCGAACTAAATTCAACTTAAACGTGTAACCTAAATTTAACATGTACATTGCGTTTCTCGGACGTTCTGTACGCTAAGACATATTCAGGACTGAAAGTAAACATGAATTCTTCTTCCTAAGTTCAATTTTTACTTGGAAATCGTTTGTCTCTTTTTGCCTAACGAGATTGAAATTTTGCTTGAATATTTTGTTTACATCGTTTATAATTTTTTTTTTCCCTCTTAACTTGTTATATTGCGCAATTTTCAAGATTTCTCAGTGGGCTTCCCCACGTAGCCTTACGATACTCGCTGTATCCTAAATACAGTAAAATCAATTACTAACCCAAACGGAAACAAGGAACGAAATAATCGTTCGCAAAAAAAAAAAAAATTCGTTGTCGTTATTGACAATATCCAGGGAGAGGGCGGGGAGGGATTAAAACTGAGCCAATAGAATATGTTTCATCGTCGTTTTTTCCCAGGTCTAACGCGAATCGAATAAAAAATTCCTTTGACGTACGAAGACTCATCGAGGAAGCCGAGTAAAAAATACTCGATTCGCAAAAATTAGCAAAAATTCAAACTCGACGTTACACACCATGTACGAAAGAATCGGAAGAAGACTGATTTTTATTTTCGCCAATTTATACGAATCGACAGAGTTTTCCTTACTCGCGATAAGACCTTATACAAAAATTGTTGGAATTCAATTGCGACCGAATAACAATTTTTGACCATGAATAAATACATAAAATAATTTTTTTGTTTGTTTGTTTGTTTTTTTTTGTTACGGAGGTAAATAGGCACGGTATACGAACTATACGACTGACTTGATTCCACTGTTTTGGTCGAAGGGAACCGAGCGCGAATCTGATCTGTTTTATTTAAAATAAGGACACGTGAGAAAAAAGTATTTTGTCGATCGATGCATCGATCGTGATTTTCGCCAAGTATTTCTTCGTTCTCAAGACGATAATTCCGTCGTCTCGAATCTTGCAATTGGTATCCAGCTACGATAGCAAAGCGCGGCATGTTTCTTCATTGTTTTCTTCTTCTTTCCATTAAGTGATATATATAGTGCGCGCCAATATATAATATAATTATATATACAGGGTCAAAAAATGGTCGCTTAAATTTGTTCGTTCATATTTACAGATATACGCTCACCGCGACCGTCGCTCCCTTCAACTCTCCTATCCTTGCCCAATGAGACGACGTCTTTCGTTCCTTCTTCATCCGGATTGGGAGGGAAACGAGAGGTTTTTTTTCCTCTCTATTTTTGTTTCTCTCTCTTTTACTTCCTCGGCTCGGGACACGATCGATCCAATTGATTTTTTTTCTCTCGCGCGATCTCATCGCTCCAATTACAAAAGGATAATTATTGCAATCTTCTTTACTCTCCTCTAAACAATACGCTGACCGATGCATCTCTTCATTGACTCGTCGTACACGATTGATTCGTAACACGGGGAGTTGTGACGGAGGCAGATTGTGAAGGAGGGGCGGCGGAGGGAGGAATATCGTTAAAAATAGTCCACATATTCATAAATATATACATATATGTCCGATACATATGTACTCGCGTGTTTTTCTGTGAATTAAGGAAAGGGAAGGACGAGTGCAATGTAAGTAAGGATACATTGGTTCTACTGTTTATACACGGCTAATTGTAACTAATTCTTGGAAGAGAAAAGACAAATAGAAAATCTTAAGAGATTCGAGCCTCGTTACGAAAGATTAACGCAATTATACGACGTTCTAATCACCGGTCGTCGAAGCAAAATTTTTCGTACTTTCCGAACGCGTCTCGGAGTCTCGAACACTTTCACGATTATTTTTCGACCATTAAAATATATTTCTCGTTTGTTTTTTTTTAATTTTTTTATCATAATCGTTGGAAAATAAAAACGACGGAAAACACAAACAGAGATTCAACCTTTTTTTTGTTTCCAATGCCCGATATATCGTCAATGTTACTCTCTAATTTTTTTTTTTTTTTATAACCGAAAGGGAGATTGTTCCTGGGACGTGGATGACTCTCGACGAGGAGATTATTCGATCGTTGGATCGACTTTATCGAAAGGATGTAGAAAATATTGCGTACAGAACTTGGGGGAGGGACAGGGAAGGAGAAAAACAAGTATCAATTACACGATCGTAAAGTAAAGCTTATCCATAGTCACACGCCTTACCTGTAAATCCATGTTCCTAGCCTAACCATTTTTTTTTCGCTCGTCATTTCTTTCTCTCTCTTTCTCTCCTTAACTCTCTCTCTCTCTCTCTCTCAATAATAGAACTTACCGATCGTCATTGTCAGCTAACGTTTCTGCCGTTCCTCGTATGTTATAATAATTTCTTCATTCCTAACTTTAATCTCTCCTGAGCCGGATTCACTTTGATTTTCAACTGTTGTATCAGGTCGTATATCTTTAAAGATGGACCGACCTTGAAACCCGTGAGATCAATTATTTGATCCTTGGTTAAAACGAGCAACGTCTTTCCATCGACCTTGCGTTTACTGAAATTGTCGCAGTACGTCGCGCAATCGTTGACGCGCAAAAATTGTGCAACGTCGAAAACGTTCCATTCGCCCGGCACGAGTTCTCCATTTTCCGAATTTCTATGAATTCCATCGGCTAGCCTGGGAATGTACTTTCCGCTCGCTGAGGTCACCTGTCGATCGATACAACAAACACGAAGATAAAAATTTAATCTCGATATTTCAAATGTTTGATTAATCTTAAGCTAATCTTAAGTCGATAATTAATTGTCGATCGATCGAATAAGGAATTTTATTCTCGAATGAGGATAAATGTTGATGAACTAACGTTTATATACGAGGTCGCGGTTCTCTCCTTGGGCGGTGGTGGACTTTGAATCTCGCTCGGACTTTCGTTGATCAACGATTGTCCCTGTCCGCTTGTTGGACTTGGTAAGGTCTGATCAGGACCCGCGGGTTCCTGCGCGGTTTCGGGCTCTCTGCTACCTTGCTCGGGCAAACTTTCGAGATCGCGATCCCTCTCGATCTTCGTGCCCTGAGCCGGTTCGAGTTCGCGTTCGCGTTCGCGTTCGCGTTCTCGTTCCCGCTCGCGTTCTCGTGTCGTGCTCGTACGCTCACTCTGTCGATGCAATATATTCTTGGCGCAAGCCAATTTACCGCTCTTCTTCAATTTTCGCTTAGCTTTACGTTTAAGGCCTCTTGGTGTTTTAACTGCGATTGCGACAAGGCGGAATAAGTCGAAACGTTCGTGAAAATATAAAATTGAATAAAAATAATACAACTCACCGGTAGGACTAGTGTTTTTTGTTACGAGGACACGGGGTCCTTCGAGCTTGTGATCAACGAGATCGCACCAGCCGACCGGATATACGTCGGGGCTCTGACAATCCAACCACTGATCGTACTCATCCTCCCATCCATCGAAATGTACGCGCAACAATCTCCCGATGACTCTTGTTATTGTCGCGACGCATACTAATCTCGGATCCATCAGATCGGCAGCCTCGAGTCTCATTCCCTCGATGAAACCATGCTGTGGAATTTCCTACAAGAATCAAACAAAGGTGAGTAAAAAAACGAAAAATATAAAATCATATTTCTTTATCAAAAATGATTTTCGACAAATTAGATTTATACCCGATTGAAGAGTTGAATCGGAGCCGGTACTGCATTCGTTTCCGCGAGATAATTCTCCCAAGTAAATGTAGTAGGATCGTAGCCTTTGGGCGGTGTCAGAGGCAAACCATGTTGGGAGCAAAAACCAATTGGAAATATACACGGCGAAACGACGTTGTAACAAAACCAGTCGGCACCGCTCGCGTCCTCGTCGTAACTGTCGATCCTTATCATGATATAATCTTCCTTGAAAACTTGCATCACGGTTGCTGCACAGATCGAGGATAAATTCAACGGATCGATTGCCTCGATCTTCATTCCTTCTCGAAACGTGTACCCGAGACTGGCGTGATGATTCTTTGGCACGTGAAAGAGACTTTCGGTCGCATCATCGGAACACAATTTTGCCTGTGTCACTCTCTCCATGTATTCGGGATAAGCATCGAGCGTTTGTCCGACTCTCTTTGCCCAACCGACAGGATGTATGAGCGGCGAATCCTCGTGGCACCAAAAACCATTGTCCTCCGGCGAAGAGTCGTAATATCTCACGTGCAAACGTTTACCCACGATTTTCTGTATCGTTGCTACTTTAACCTGTGATATACGATTTTTGTCGACCACCTCGAGATGTAAACCGCAACGAAAACGTGATTTCATGCTGTCGTTTACTTTATTGTAAAAGTTCGTCGGCAATGTTCTCGCACCGGTTAAACGTCGCATGAGGAAGTCCTTCCAGTCTTTGTATTTATTCGCTATTGCTGAAAGAAAGAAAGGAAAAACATATTTTTACGGAATAAACGATTAAGAATTTTCTTCTTTTTCCCACGTTTTCATGTTACATATTCGTCGTTTACTCACTGTTGGGAGGTATGAGAGGCTTTCCGATAGTCGCGCACCAACCAACCGGATGTATGTCGTTCGAACACAGAGAAACCCAAAAATCCTTGTCGGAATTGTGTCCAAAACCCTCGTACCTGAGTAAAGCGCGATAGCCCGATATTCTCAGTACGGTTGCGACCCAAAATGAATCGGGGAAAGCCTCGCAAACCTCGTCGCAATCCGTATTCTCGACCTCTACCTTCATTCCGACCGTTATATTGTCCCATATCTCGGATATCGGCGCCTGTATCGAAATAACCAATGAAATATGGAAAAATGGAGGAAAAAAACATTGATCCAAGGTGTTATTGAGATTCATCGACTGACGTGTTTGAAGCACGAAACTGGAGCAGCGCAAAATCCTGGTTCCGTAAGCTGGGGCGTCCAGTCGTAAGATCCTGCCATTTCTGCCGTTCTCTTTCGTCTGACGGGCAAATCCTCGGGCATCACTGTTTCCGTAACAACTTTCTCCTTTTCTCTCTTTTTCTCCTCGAACTCATTCGGTTCATTTTCCACGAGCTTGATCGGTTCCTTCAACGAATAGGTTTTCATTCGAACACAAAAATCGAGATATTTACGAAATGGGATGATAAAACTCACATCTTTATTCACTGGTTTTGCTTCGTTAGGAGAGTCTGGATCGTTGATCGGTATTGGTTGTTCCACCGAATGCGACGGACTGTAAGTCGAATCGGCCGTTGGAGCTGCGTGTTCGGAGGAACGAGCGCAAGCTCTGCTACAAAATCTTCGCTCTTTCGTGTAGAAAGCGTGTTTAACGCCTATGGCACCGCATTTCTCACACACGGCTAGAAAACAAATGATAAATGTGGAAAGAATAAGAGAACGAGTTGGAAGCGAATGAAGAAAAAATAGGTTATAGATCGTATTTTCGTACCTATACCGTCTTTTCGTATCGGTATAAAGTTCAGATCGGTGTGAGGCTGATATGCAATGGGCGTTTTTAAGACTAGGCCAGGATGTTTTATCGGTTTGATTTTTCTATTTCGATTGTCCTGCGTCGTTTGCGTCGCGGCGTTATTAACAACCTGCTCGCGCTCTTCGTCTCCCATGTAATCCTCGAGGGTCAGATATTCGCTCATTTCTGAATCGTCGACCCGAGGATCGTATTCCTGAAACGAGCAATATTTTTTGTTTTCGATATATTTTAATGGTCGTTACGATTCGACTTTTCACCAGAAGCGTCGACGATTTGAAATTCATTCTCGTAGTAACTATAATAGTTTGATTGGTTTTTATTACTCGTTGGATGTCCTGAGTGTCGACCGCTTCCATGGCCTCGTCGGGTTCGGAACATTCGTTGGGAAACTGCGCGGGCATATATCTGACCATCGTAGTTGGAGCTATTTGATGATTTCTTATATCGTCGAAGGTATGAGAGTTGTGCGTGAAGAAGGGACTCTCCGCCTGACGAGGATCCAACATCAACTCGTGAGTCGGCTCACCGTGAACCATCATATCGCCCATCCATACCATCCCCAGTTCGGGCATACCAGGGATGGACGCGTAAACTGTATTCATAGAAAGACCCATTCCTAATTTGCAAATCAAAATTATTCGAGCCTTGAATAAAAAACGCAAAAAAAATAGGCAACGTGTTGGGATTTAAATGTATAAGTTTTATTTCCTATTAGCTCCGAGCCTTCGCTATTGCCCGACAAACGGATTATATTTTCACCCGTTAAATCTTCTTAAATCGCTGCAATGAGAAGAGCAAGGAGACTATCGTAGGTAAATTTAAGAGAACCTAAGGTGCATAGAAACTTTCGAATATTCATAATGTTTTTCCATTTTTGTGATAATTTCTCGAACTTTATCTGTATATTTAAAAAATTGTAATCTTCTATCTAGACCTTGCAACAGAAAAGTCCCTCGCATTATCGAAATGCAGTATTCAAAAAATTAAATCGACTGCGAGTTACGCATTGTTTTTAACGCGAATAGCTCCTTACAAAGTATAAGGTTTTTACGACACCTCAAAAATTGTCACTTTACGTCCGCATAATTCGTAACAATCGAGGGCTACCAACGAAGAATCATAAAACTGTTTTTGCAACGAAGAATGACGCGCATTACGAAATTTTTTGTATATTTTCATAACATAAAATTGATGACGATGAAAAAGTATATTCGGAGCACAAAAATGACAATGCTATCGAAAACCTTTGCATGCACTGAATGAAAACAAAATACACACTTCGTCGGAAGAAAATATTGAAAATAATTTGGAGTAGTGGGTTACACCAGTGTACCCTTGATTAGGACACCATCGATACGTAGGCTCTTCGAGAGGGTAAGGGAGAAAAAAAAACATCGATGTGATCAAATTGCTTATCGTTCAAACATGCGTGAATGAAGAAATGGTATTTTGCAGTACGTCTCAAAATGTAAATAAATTTTGTAAAAAATCCCATGTGGTGGACGGACGAGCGGCAAAAGATAACGAATCGTGTTCCTGGAACCGACGCCAGGCGTCCCCCTCCCCTTCCCAAATGAAACTTTCGTGTATTTAACCTTTTTCGTAACGAAAAAGAACTTTGCATCGTATAAAGTGAAAATGCAAATAGAAAAAACAATGAAAAGCCACATTGATCAGCGACAACAATCGGAGCCACGAAAGAAGTCAAAAGGTTCGCCGGCGTTCGTACGAGTCGAATAAGTGTTTACGAAGAAAAAAAAACAGACTACGAACCATTGGGAGCCTGCATGTCCATGACAAAGGTTTCCCGTGGGCTATGTCGACTCCTATTTAAACCCGGTATTACCGCAATCTTCGTCCCTCGCTACGCGGACATTTTATACTGTTCGAAACGTTGAACATTATCGTTATTAATAACTTTTTCCACGCTTCGACGAAACACTTTGAACGGAAAAAAAAACTTATATCGCCTTCTCACGACATTACCGAACAATGGGGCAAAACATTCGGCGGTAGGCCTGCTTGCTTTGCCCCCATTTAATCCCCACTACTCCGATTTTGGCATCGCAGGGCCGACAATCTTTCGTTTTGAATGAAAACGTTTGAATTCACTTTTTCGTCGACACGATATTATTTATTTCAGTTTCAAAAACACGTATTATTCCTCAAGCGAGTGTCATTTTGTTTCATTGCAACTTGAAATTGTTAACGCGAAACGTTACCTTACGTTTGTAACACTGTTGTGTACACACAAAAATCGTATGGCGAAAGTTCGGGTTAAATTATCGTTAGGTTTGTTTCGTTGCTTCGAATAGTCAAGGACCGTGGCTAACTTCGGATGAAATACATTCTGTTTTATCAGCAGTGAATCTTGGCAAAACAGTCTACTGTTATTATTCCTCGAAAATACTCTATCCTCGTATCCCTCCACAGAAAACAAATTCAAATATAACATTTATTCTGACGTATTCGCTGAACGTGGTAAGTCCTTCGTGTTCTATGTTTTTGATATTCCAATCAGGGATAATAATCTTCCAAATGCGGAAGCTGGTAAACTTTGATCTCTTCGCTATTAGAACGTTTGGAACCTAGAATGTACAGTATTACGCCGTCATTCACTCATGTCACAATACCCTTGAGAGTTTTGACATTATCGTAGAAGTATTATCATAATATTATCGAACATTTTTCAACGAACCTCTCAGCCTCGCAGCCTGGTCTGACCAATCTTAGGATAAAGGTGAATTGTTTTGTTTTCATATGCATTCTCGAAGCTGTTCACAGAGTTGAAGTATAACAATGTAATTTGTCACAAATGGTCTCTATCTCGATGCGCTTTATAACTTTATACTAAATATCACACGGCTTTCTGAAAAATGGGAAAACTGGGTGCTCGACGATAAAATCTTCAGAATTTGTTGATTCGTACATATGTTTCCAGAACGGTAATAAAATCGTAATTATATAAATAAACAACGGTCGATAATTTTCAGGATGGCAATCAAAATGCGCATGATCTAGAAAACGTAACAAATATGACACGAAAAAATTACTATCGTTCAAAATCATAGCGATGTTCTCCGTGTATCAATGTTTTTTGTAATCATCGAAAAGAATGATTTTGGCGAGTTACTTCAAACTTACTGAAAAACAACCCTCTCTCGTTGACATCTACAATTTTCTATTCTTACCGCGACATCGTGTTACACATTAAAAAATATAACAAACTTTTAATTCGATTTGAGAATATCTTTCCAAGTCGAGAAAAAGATAAAAATTTCATCAATGTCAATTTCATCATAGAATCCACCGTACATGTGTAATTTGCTTTCGAAACGTTTGCCAGTCTCGGTTCTCTTTTCGTTCATTTTCATGGTGGAAAAATGCTCCTAATGGACCCAGATTTTTTCTTTCTAATTTATAGGGCACTCGCGTAAAGTTGACCCTCGATAAGTATTAGGATGAGCTCGCCGAAGTTAATCGAGGAAATAAAATTAAAAGTACCATGGGGACACGTGGCAGGAAAGACATGGGGTACTCCGAGTGGAAATCGCGTTCTAGTAGTTCATGGAACGCTGGATAACGCCGGATCTTTCGACAGGATACTTCCTCTCTTGCCTAACAACTTCTATTACGTCGCCATCGATCTACCCGGTCATGGACTCTCCTCGCCCTTACCGCATGGCATTGTACTCGAATATTTCAATTACATTTTAGCCATAAGATACGTACTGGACGAATTGAAATGGGATCGTTGCATATACGTGGGCCATAGTTTTGGTGCTCAATTGGGCGTATTCGCTAGTATTTTGTATCCCGATAGAATCAGTAGAATAGCTTGTCTCGATGGATTTATACCGACGCTCTTGAACGGCGACGCACTGTTGGAAGCTATGCGAGCTTATCAGGAGACTGCGGTACTCGCGAATAAAAAGAATAAACCACCCGTGTACACCAAAGATGAAGTTTTGTACGCTCTCAAGAATAAGAGACAATTTTCTCTCAACTCGGAAGCCGCGGAGGCACTTTTTACCAGAGCTACGACAAAAGTTGGCGATCTTTACGTCTATAATCGCGATTTTCGTCTCAGAATATTTTTGAATCCCATGTTCAGTATTCATCAGTACATAACACTGATACCGCGTTTAAACATACCAATTTTTATAATTATCGCCGAAAATTCCTGGCTCGACACGGCTTTCACCAGGCCAAGTCTCGAAATCTTGAAAAAAAGCGCGGGTGATAATTATACGATTGTTCATGTAAAGGGAAATCACGACGTTCACAACAATAATCCGGAAATTGTGGCACCGCATTTGTGCGATTTTCTTAACGGGTTTGCGAAGAGTAAATTATAACGGAACATTGTATTTAGTACAATTTTTTTTTATAGCGGTGAAGTTCTATCGTTAAACCTCATTTTTACGTTGGTACAGTACTTCTTCCTTTTATACTAGATATACGAGAAAAATAGTGTTGAAAAATTGTACAATTTGTTATGGGACCAATGGAAATATATTTATATACATTGATGATGTACGAAATTTTTAACAGTCTATTCTTTTTCTCTTATGAAAATAGCTGTATTTAAAACTTTTTATAACATAGAATATTTTCGATTAGCGACAAGTCGTCACATGCTCGAAAAAACTTATTTTTAAGAAGTCGAATTTCGACACTACCGCAAGAACGACGAATCTTCGAGATTACGACATATTACGATAAGCCTAATGCTCGGGTCTCCGAGGTGAATAATTATAACGTCCATACTTCGTATTTATTTTCAGATTTAGAAACAAAAATATAGCGAGTATTTTTGTTTGGATAAGTACGGGTGGAAATAAAAATATCCTTGTTTACCAATATCAATGATTTATTCGATTCAGACCTCAGTATACTTAAGGACCGAGATATCAATCGAAACAAGTATAAATAAATGATTCCAGGCTTACAAGCTTTCAACATTGAAATTAATTTGTTTTTTTTTCGACAATCATGCAAATAGTGCACGGTAATACACGGTTAGCCCTTTTCAAGATCATATATATATTTTTCTCCGTTGTAGAATTATCGTATACTGCAGCAGAGATTTAAAGAACTCGTAGAAAGCTTTTTCCCTGGCTCGTCGTATGATAACGCGGAGACAGCAACTAAATGTCGTCGATATTGAGGAGAAAATCATCATGGTAATAGTAATAATCTTCGTCGTCGGAGTCAATCTGAAGGTAAACAACTGGAAAATCTATGTCGTCATCGTCGTCATCGTGGTCATCATCCTCGTCGGAAATTAGACCGTGATAGAGCATATTGAAGCACTTTGACTCCGGATTTCGATAATGTAAGTAAGGCAATTGAGGATTTAAACGAGCTCCGCATATCCAACAGAAGTATGTGTTGCAACGTCCGCAAGTCATTTTGTTGCAACCGTCCGATTTCTGATTGGAAAGATTTAACGAGACAATGTTTTTTTTCATCGGCTTACTCTTTGTACCACAACTTTTAAAGACGGAATATTGATGAAATTGAACGCTAGAGTAAATAAGAAAGAACGTTACCTCGATAGCTGTGTTGCAATGAGGACAATGATGACTGTTGCTCGTTATCCAATTTTCCGACAAAGTGTTTTCCACCAATAATTTCAACTGCTTCTTTCCGTATCGTTGCTCCATCTGTATTTTCTTCTGTTCCGAAGCATCTTGATACTCGCTAGCGAGTTTTTGCTTCTCGGCTAAAATCAAAACGCGCAACATCGATATTAAGTTATTGCGCCATTAGCGAAGTTTTAACTTTTTTATTTTAAGAGTCCTCGTACGCGTATCTTACCTGAATTAACTTTGCACGGTTCGATTCCATGATAAACCATTTTGCAATAAATACAAAAAGCGTATTGGCACGCTGGACAATTGGCCAATTGTTCGTCGGGTTCGCGACTCACCGGATACTGGCAATGTCGTCGTGGACAATAAACGATATCGGTCATCGTTTCTAAAGTAACGTTCAATAAAATTGAGTCGTATATCGCGAATAATTCCGGACTCACGAGATCTTTGATCTGCAATTACGAAATATTAATTTTTTTTAATGGATTCATAAGAAATTTGGATACTTGGCTATACGTTTGTACGTATAATTAATCACCTGACCAGGCGTAGCTTCGGAGGTACACTTGTCCTCGGGACAGCAAATATTCCGTACGTTTCCATCCTTGATTCTTATCTGAAGATACGCAGCGATGCAATCCTTGCAATAAATGTGCTTGCAGGGTGTAAATTCGGTACTTTGCTCTCCAGATTTCTCGATGAAGCAAATTTTGCACATCCAAAAACTTTTCTTGAATTCAATGCGATTTCTCTTCTCGTTATAATCGACGAGCATTTGAACGGGATTTTGACTCAATGGCCTATCGACCACGACTCTTTGGTCGATCGATTTTTTATTATTCTGCTTTCGATAACGTTTGCGCTGTATCAATTTTTGCGGTAATTGGGATCTTGGAGCTCTTGAAACGACGGTATTGCCAACGGCGGCGCCTGGTTGCGTTTTCTCATCGCGATCGTTCTTCGTTCGTGCGTTTTCTGCTTTTTCAAGATTGGCTAGATGCATCGTGTAGGCGTACGTTATATCGAGATGATTCTGGATATCGAGATATTCGAGTGTCTCGTTCTGGAGAAAAGCCATCCATGTGAACAATATCTCTTGCTCACCGTTTTCGAGCCAAAGTTGATCAAGTTTTTTACATAATTTCGATAGCATCGAGTGTCGCAACCAGGACGAGCATAGAGTAAATTTCGGGGGTGACTTTGAGGGATAATCCGGCGGTAGAGAGACATACAGAATCGACGGTGGCAAATGCGATATGGGTATTGTAGTAACCGATTGATCGTGAATTCTTGTGTCTTTGTAATCGACATGAAAATCTTCTGGGAGACGAATGAAAATTTTCAGCGTACACTCGTAATTTCCATCTATTTCCTGGTAGGAGAATTCTTTCTCGTTGCATATACTTTCCAAGGCAATGATTTCATCTTTTTGTTTTTCGTTATCCATTTCGTGGATCTGATAGTAAGAAATTGAGAATTGTATTTGATATTTCGGGAGGTAAAATACCACGCCGAAGTTTTTTGGTACACAGTGAACGATTGCATAATATTGAATGTGTCTAGAGTGGCGTGATTTCTCTTATTACCATAATTTTTTCACATTTTTTTTTTCGATATACAAAGTTTGTGGGAAGAGCATATGGATTCGTTGTAAAAAATCATTTCGTGAGTGCCCTGCTCCGAGTGACATAAATGTTGTCATGCCGTTTCAGGTTATGCCAACATACAGTAGAATAAAAAAATTACGACTTAACGATAAATATATCGTCTGTTCAAAAAAAAAAGTCAACCTGTCGGGAATACAGAATTGGTTGTACAACTCATCGAACTACACGTGCATTTAAATGCTCCGATTTTGCAATTAAGATAAAATTGAAAATTTCCATTACTTTGGCAGCAGATGATGAAAATGTATCAAGATGCCCACAGTAATCGATATTCTCGATACAATTAATGAAATTCAGCACAATATCAAATGTTAATTACCTTGGAACTGAAATTCTAATACCGCAGAGTAATAGGTAGTTCACTGACGTAAAACAATAGACGTATCCGCGTAACAGCTCCGATGCGAATGCACCTCGTGCTAGAAACTAGAAACTGTGACACTTGCATCGACGATCAGCTGATCGGTTTTACATACAGGTAGAATTCTGACATCCCGATAGAGTTTAAAAATCTTTTAGAATATTATTATTATTCGAGACTGTTAGTTATTTAAAAATGTAAACAATTTACAAAAATGACGTAAAAATCGTTTTACTAATTATCATTGCGGAAATCCTTTATACGTATATTTTTAATAAAAGCGTAACAACATTATAAATTATATATAAAAAGTTTATTATTTATCGTTCCTGAAATACTTAATAATTTTTATTTCTTCGTTATATTAATCAGTCGTTTGGAAAAACAATGGCCCGAATCATTTTCGTAGATTCATTCTTTATCCGATATCGATAATACAGTTCTAAATTTGCATCGGTGTTGTAAAAAGTAGATGGCAGGTAAATGCAACCTGAGTTCCATGAATCAGTGCGCGCCGAATGCACTTCGATGTTTGTTGTTTCGCGTAAAAAACATCCGTATTCCGTGCGTTAATATGTGAAGTTTAAACGTTTTAACGTAAAAATAATATAAATTACAAACTCCGCAACGATGTGGTTGAATTTAAAGTTTCTATAAATTTACTATGTCACATATGTTTCAAAAGTAAACAGTTGTCCGTCAATAGAATACGGCCACGTCCACCCACACGTTAGAACTCGGTCGAAGTTCCGTCGAATCTTGAAAAACGCCGGTATTTACTTTTTTTTTTAAATTCTTTTTTGCACGGAAATGTCAATCGTAAAAATGGAAAACGATGTGGATGCATGGAAGATCGCGTTTCCTATAGCGATAAACGTTTTTATGTCGGTTTGCGCGTTTTTTGTGACCGTACGTTTAATACCAAAACTCCGCGATATGTTCATAAAAGCTAACCTCTACGGTGTCGATATGAACAAGAGAAGCTCCGATAAAATGTGAGTAAACGCATTTGTTCGACAGTAGTTGCAAAGATCGAGACAAAAATACGTCTAAATATATTTAACGAAAACAATCACTGTTTAATTACAGACCCGAAGCGCTCGGAGTCGTTAGCGGATGTATATTTCTCATAACGATGTTTCTCTTCATTCCTATACCATTTACCGACTATATTTTCAAGAATGCAAATTTTCCCCATAATGAGGTAATTCAAGACTCTTTTTTTCTTTTTCATTTCTTTCTTTCATTTCGACACGTACAAAACTCTTCCGCATCGCTCGGAGAATCGCCGAAACGTTCTCACTAGACCGATCAAATTGCTTTTCAGTTCGTGGAACTTTTGGCGGCTCTTCTCTCGATCTGCTGTATGTTATTACTCGGCTTTGCCGATGATGTGTTGGATCTGAGATGGAGGCACAAATTATTACTACCTAGCGTAGCTTCGTTGCCCCTTTTGATGGTTTACTACGTAAACTTCAATTCCACGCTTATCATAGTTCCAAAACCGCTGAGAGCATGGTTCGGTTTTTCCGTGGATTTGTGGCTTTTGTATTACGTTTATATGGGAATGCTAGCAGTATTCTGTACAAACGCCATAAATATTCTCGCCGGTATAAACGGCTTGGAGGTCGGACAGAGTTTGATAATAGCGCTCAGCATACTCGTATTCAATTTTATCGAATTGAGCGGCGATCTATGGAAGGCGCATCAATTTTCGCTGTACTTCATGATTCCCTATATCATGACGTCGCTGGCTCTTCTGAAGCACAACTGGTGAGTGAACGACAATTTTACTTAACGAATAGGAGCAAAAAGGAACAAAGAGACGCTCGTAACCAACAAATTCTTTTTTTCGAGTAATCTCAAAATAAACAAGTTTATCGATCGAAAGGTTAATTCGAGAATAAAAGTCCTCTCTTAAATTCCATCGCTATCCTCGCGGAGCGTGCTAGGAACGCCGGTTAAAGAAATCTCAAAGAAAACGACGCACGACTCGTTTATATACGACGTATATGTGTATAAATTATTCAACGTTCATACTTTTAATTCAACATATCCAATTAGGTGTATATAAATTCGTTATCCAATAATATTCATAAATATCAATAATAATAATAATAATATTACTAGTATGTAAGTTTTTTTTCTTTAGTGTACATCGAAGTGGTATCGTGTGGGAGTATGAATTTAATATCACAGTCTGTTAGTCGTCGCTGGTGTCAGTAATAGTCCAGCTTGGCGTAAAAATTGTCTACTAGCCAGTCGTATTTCCACGTATTGGAAAGTACGTTTTCCGGCGCGAAGTAAGGATCGCGCGATTTGTATGCCCTCAAAAGATTCGTTTTACCATCGAGCCAGACACCCGTACCTATCAGATCCTCGATGTAGGGTACGTCGGCGTTTTTCTCGTATCTCAATGTTTTCAATTTTACAGAATCTCGACGAAGACCGATTATAATGTTGGCGGGCGCTTGACAATAATTGCAATACCAGCCACCGTAATGATTGAGATCACCTATGACGAGGCCAAAAACGTCTCTATCGTTGTTTTCACCGGCCGAGCCACGTTGCATTATCATCATATTCGTTCGATAGGCCTCGCGAGTCAGTCCTACGGTGCTCGCACCAACGTTTATCACAGTTTTCTCCGGATGTTGCCAGAAAAAACCATACACCGACCATCTCAGTCGAAAACCGATGGGCTGTGGCCAACCGTCGTAAATCTTCAGGAACATGAGTGCTCGAGAATTGAGTATGTCCTCCGCCTCGCTCGTCACGTATATATCGTCGTCTCTCATGTTCTTGACGATATCGTTGACACGATCCCAGATATATTTCGACAAGACCCGAGCCGGCTTTCTCGCCTTCGAAGCGACATTCACGTAGATTATTTTATTCTGCTGGGGACCGACGAGACCCTTCGCGAGCTTGTGACGAAAATTGTCCTCGGCGTTGCTGAAATCGCATATGACGAAGAGATCAACGACGCGATAAAGCTCCTCGACGATCACCTCGGCTATCGCCGAATTGTAGTCGTTGACGTTGAACGTGTAGATTATTCGTCTCGCTGCGCGACGACGTTTCAATTTAATATTTTGCTTGGACGCCATTATCGCTCGCCATACGACTTCCGGTTGACCACAATCGGCACCGTGCCAACCGTGCCGGCAAACGCATCTGTCCAATTTCTTCTCATCTCGCATTCTCGCATCGTCCAGACCCGATTTCCAACATACCGTTGTGTTGTAAGTCTCGAAGAAATCCGACGTTCTCGTATATTGCAATCGAGCTTCACCGATGATCGTCTGATAAATTGGCGATGATTTGTGGCTTGTTTTAGAATTTGGAAGCACCTAAGACCATTAGAGATGAAAAAAACGCTTGCGTTAGTGAAATTATTGAACAAATTTCCATAATTGTGGGAATAATTGTGAGATAAAACTTTGTATCGCTTGTACCTGATTAGTTTCAATGTTGACGAAGCTCACGGGAGTACCGGTGGTCGTTGCTGCGAATTCGGAAGTCGGTGCCGACGCTACGTATATCATAACTATGAGAACTTGAAGCACCAGTAGCGTGTAGAGCACGAGAAGCTTTCCATCGATGCGGTTCTGCATCGCACCAAACTTTTCTTCAATCTCCAATTCTCTTCTATTTACCTTCCTTCGTTACTCTCGTCTCGACTTCCTTCACCAATCACGTCGAAAAAAACTTGGTTATCTCACGTCTCATTATTCCTGACGATCGCCATCCCCGGCCCTCGCGTCTCCACAAGTTTATCTCCGTTTCATACAAAAATCTGAAATGAAAATAATACAACAGGATAAATAACGATAATTTCATCTAACTTATTATTTTTAGTTTGCAATTCAGAAACGCGAGATAAATGGATCTTCGTCCGGGATAAAAAAAAAAAACTTCGCCGAGACTCCCGGGTACTATCGATTTTTCAAGTACGAAGGAGACAGATGGAAGCACTTCGGTTCGAAGATGAAGTACGAGTCGAAGGATGAGGCGAAAGGAGAGGTGACAAAATTGGAGCACAAGACCGGCACTGCCGGCGACGTCATCCAAGTGTCATCGTCGACTCGTGGAAGGGACCAAATGGTGACGTCATCGGCCGACCGGCGCTTAATTCGGATTCGCGATTGGAGAGTGCAAAGTGCTCTTTCAAACGATGTCACTCACCCACGGAGCTTCGCTCTACGATTGCCGTGGGCTTTTCCCGGCACCGAGACCTCCCACTTCATCCCAACGCATTATTCGAGTCTATCGCACCGTAACCAAAAGAAAAACCGTCCTCCTTTCTCAACGTCATTCGATGAAAATCTTATCGCTCCTTCCTGTACCAAGTTCTCTTCGGTATTCTTCGATCACGACGTTACTATTTCCTCTCATAGACGCACGTTCCTTACCCGGTTAGTAACACACACACACACACACACAATAATCAAATACCACACCCGTGAATGGTCTCGCTGCCCCGCCGCCGGGTACTTCGTCTCGCGACCAAATGCGAACGGAATATCGTTCGACTATAGCTAGAACCAGGCGAGACGACAGGCGCGTTCGCGGGTATTATAAAAGCGCATGCGTTCGTCAAAAACGGAGGGCGAGACGAGAATAAGAATGAGAAACGTAAGGTGGTGCGTTACTTCGAGGGAGATCTCGTCGTTGTCCGCATCGAACAACGTACTTCGTCCGCGTGAGTCATTGGACTTGACGAAGCACGTCCAGGTTGAACGAACGGACTACGTAAATCTCTCGGTCTTATCATACTCATTTTTCATTCTTCCCTCGTTCTATCTTTGCCGTGACTCGCAATCGAGGGGAGTCAATGATTTGTAATTATCGGAGACTCGATAGTTTAGATTTTTTTATTCTAACTGTAGGACGGAGAGAAATCTTATCGGGAAGAAAATATTACACCGAGTGATCGATGCGAATTAAAGCAGTTCTAGCTATTCTCGTTGATATGAATTTTAAACGAAAATGCGAAACAAGTTGGCGAATTTATTCCTGATTATGCAAACTCGATAGTTTTTCGATTTTGTTTTTTGGAGTATATGCAGGAACGATTATATCGTTTGATCGTTTTTTAGATTTGAAATTTGAACAATACCGGGCTCTTACCGGAATTTTTCTCGTGCAGTTTTATTTTCGTTGCACTACAAATTCTTGTCCTATGCACGTGCTCGATTCCAATGATTCGTGAGGGTCTACTCCTCGGTCTCCCACTCGGTCGCTTCGAGTTTTTATTTCAGCTGCCTCCTCTTGGTCGTTTCGTTTTTCTCGAATCTCATCCTTGGGTCGTCTCGTGCCATCTGCTCCTCGTTTACAATGCTTTTTCATACATAACGATTACTTAGCCCTCTCTACCGACCCAGCTATCCTTTTTTCTTCTCTCCATGAACGATCAATAATTTTTAAGTTTTTCATACTGGTCGAAAAGATCTTTGCGAATTAATCAATATTTTTGAGAGATTGTGCAATAAGCATAAAGTCTTTGCAAATTCTCCGGCTAAATACAGAAATTATTTTCCAAACGAGGCAAAATATTTTCTATGCTTCTTTTAAGCGAAAATTCAAATTTATTTATTTTCGGTTGGTTTTTAAAAAGAAAAAAATATTCGCGTAAAATCTGGAACTGGCACAAGCTGGCGAAGTTTCAAATCAATTTGGAAAAAGACACGTGAAAAAGGGGCTGGTTCGGTGGGGAATGTATCCTTATACGGATAGGATGAAGAAAGGTTCTTCTTTGTGAGAAGGCCGCAGGTGTGAGTCTACCCGGCTTTCCGTTATTGACCTGATGCTGGATGGGCTCCCTCACACATTTACAGATTCAAGTAGCAGTATCGAACCGGTATTCGGAAAACATCTAGGCCCAGATTTTTAAGATGACGCAGGCGTTATCTCGTCCCACCTAGTGCGAAACCGGCGAGATAAAAACGTATCGAGAAATAATCTTAAGGCAGGCCCTCCCTGCGACGGTTAGAAAAATAAGCTCTTAGTCATGAATTTTTTTAAATTCACTCGATGATTTTGTTGGGCTCAATTAAATATATATTATTCCACATACGTTAAAGTAGATCCGAGTAAATTTTTATTGTAAAAAGAACGATAATTCAAGTACAATAAATTTTTCCTCGAAACGACGTTTTTCGAACCAACGCGTCTTGCCTTAATCGCAACTTTTATTCTTATGTAATTCAACATTCGATCGAATAGATGCCACAATTGTATAAATTTATTTAGATTTATTATTAATCTGTAATTCATTCGATTTATCAAAACGAATAGTTTTAAACAATATCCAGCATTGCTTTCCAATATTCGTTTCTGCGATATCGTTATTGTTGTAATTTTTTGAAAATAATTTTACAGGTATCCGTCTCGAGTATTCGTCGGCGATACATTTTGCTATTTGTCCGGAATGACGTTTGCCGTTGTCGGTATAATAGGACATTTCAGCAAGACAACACTATTATTCTTCATACCACAGATATTGAACTTTCTGTATAGCGTGCCACAATTGTTTCATCTCGTGCCATGTCCCAGGCATAGATTGCCAAAGTGAGTGAACCTCTTTGAGAATACTTCTAATTCACTGACCATGTCCTTTTAAATCTGCGATGCAACGAGACGACTCTGAGAAAACTTTTAAACAATGATTTTCATACACAGATACAACAAACAGACCGACAAATTGGATCCCAGTATAACGACATTCGTCAAATCAGATTTAAATGTATTGGGTACGTTAAGAAATCGAATCACTGTTTCTCGACTCTCAATTTACCAATATGTGTATATTTTGAAATATTCGCTTGTTTCTTTCCATCAGCAAGGTTGACAATGTGGATATTTAAAACTCTGAAAATCGTCAACTGGCACGAGGACAAGGAGGGTGTGATAACGTGCAATAATTTAACGTTGATCAATTTTGTACTGATAAATATTGGGCCGATGAGAGAACCCGATCTTTCGAAGATTCTCTTACTTGTACAGGTGATTAATTATTAAAAAGAATTTGAATATGATTTTAAACGACAATACCTATTGTCAATTTTGTTTCAGGCTTGTTGCAGCTTATTGGCATTCGCAGTGAGATATCCACTGGCCTCGTTGTTTTACGATGTTTGAACACTCGTCGTTCCAACAGGTTGCAGCTTCGATGGATTCGACGTATTTGTTTCCTGTTTTTATTTTTTGTTTGTTTGTTATAACGTGTCTTATTTTCTCGGTCGACACAATGGGACATTAATTTTTACGGTGCTGTGACAGATCTTCCGCAATTCAAAGGCTCACATTTCCAACAGGATTTGTACAAACACCAAATAATTCTCTAGTCGTGCGAAACGAAAGAAGTAACGAAAATTCGGACTGTGAGACTTTCTCGAGGCTATTTCCAATGGAACCAGGTGCAGACGGAAAACAAAAATGTTTGTAACATTTGCACTATTTTTGTATATGAATTTTTTTCTTTCACGTTTATTGCATCGAACGATGGACACTCGATAACGGAGAAAGGGAAATTTATAACGAATAAATCATAATCGTATGTCTTCTCTCTGTAATTGATAAACATAAAAAGAAAAAAAACGTAAAAATGATAACAGATAACATATATAGCGTAGGTAATGCGTGCATTCTGGATCGATAACTCATTCGTACAGTCAAGATTCTTACAAATAATTTTTTCAATCTTCATTTCACACAACACTCGAGAATTTTGTCTCGTCTTATTCCTATTACCGTACGTACAAGTTTATTACGTGACAGGCACAAGCTATGTAACAACATTCAAGAACTTGGGCGGATTAAATGTACAATTCTATAAATTCGTATTTTCGAATGGAAAATAATCGATCTCGCGTGTGATCAAAGTCGGGAGAATGATTTAAAAAAAAAACGGTGAATTGATAATTGTTTGGATCTCGTTCAAGACGATTTGACGATAGACTATTACATTGCTCACTAGCTGCATAGGCACTCGACAATTGTGGATGACGAACGAGACGGTTTGACGAATTAAAGTTCGTCAAGTTGGAGAAACGCACCGTGCTCTTTCTTTTTCTCACGATTAAATCATTTTTATCTTCAATTTATTCGATACATCTGTTATTTATGTCGTTTCCGTCGATGAATCGAACAATTTTCTGTGTTTTTTGTTCACGGTGATTGCAACATTATCTGCATAAAATCGCCACCGAGTCTCTCCATTACTTTGAGCCGAGCCTGTGCCGCGTCTTTCAAGCCGTATAAATGAGTCAACTCCATAGCCGAACGTCCGAGAGCCAACGCTTTGTCGAAGAGTTCTATCGCCTCTTTCAGATTTCCCCTGTTTCGTAAATCGATCGTTCATTAAACATCCGCTTTTCTCCTCTCGTGACCAACGGAATTTATAAATTTCTCTATCTCACCTCTGAACTTCGATAGTTGCCAGAGTCTCGTAGCCAAATCCGCTTTTGTCGTCCAATTCCAAAGCTTGTTTAATAAACCGGACAGCCTCTTGGATATCGCCGGTCCACTGGAGTCGTAAAAGTGCTCGATGCACGAGAACCGTCGCGTTCTTCGGGTCTTTCGTTATTGCCGTTGCGAAATGCTCGTCGGATTCTTCATAGTTTTGCGAATCCGAGAGTACCTAGAGAGAACACACAAAAAAAAGGGAGTATAAAAAATGAGATTCTTTCGAAAATTTCGTCTAATTCTTACCTGAGCGTACAGTGTGTGACATTCGCCACAATCCGGGAACTTCTCAAATGCATTCTTGAAATTTTTCAACGCCTCGTTCGCCATTTCAGCCGACCTTCTCTTAAGTGCATAACGATAGTCCGTGTAACACTTTTGTGCATATCCGACACCAAAGTTTGGATTTAGGCTCACAGCTTTTTCCGAATCTTCCTTAGCTTCGTCTATTTTCTCGAGTAGAAGATTCATCTGCGAGCAAAATAAATATTAACTTAATCCGCGTGAAAAAAAATTATTAACGAACAAAATAAACGAGTCATTCACCTGTCCTCTGTGATGATAAATATCGCTGCACTCCGAATCGATTTTAATCGCTGTTTCGTAATCCTCGAAACATTTGTCGTGATCTTCTAGCTGCATGAAAAGACTCGCGCGATTTATCAATGCATTGACCTTGACGGCTTTGCTCGCATCCTCGCTGTTAATAACTGTCTCGAGATCGGCCATTGCATTTTCGTGCTGAACGAGAAGAATGTGAAAAATGGCTCGAAGAAGATGCAATTGCATTTTAATCGATTTATCTTTGTTATCGACACGATCGATCTCTTCCGTACAGATCGGTATAATTGTTTCGTATTTTTGGTCTCGCAGTGCAGCTTTGGCCTTCGTCAAAGCTTTCTCGGCAACCTCGTCAATAACGACCCTCTCGCTCTCATCCGAGTGCAAGGGACCTCTTCTACAGGAATTGAAATATGTTTCGATAAAATGCGCGCTCGGCATTACCGGTGCTCTGTTCTTCAAATGCTCCTGGGCATGTTGCTTTCCTGTTAAATATAAAAAGTAGTTACTATCAACAAGCTTTGTATCGCTTATTCAGAAGAGATGTGGAATTCTTAATTTTTGTTCAGTTACCAAGTCGTTTGAGAACTCGATCAGCCATTTCCAACGTCGAACGATTTTTAAATTCCTCTAGAATACAAGCGGTGGAAATATCCTCGAGAGCCAATTCCAATTCATCCATTATTTCCATCGCCTTAGCTCTGCGCACCAACGCTTTGGCGTATCTAGGTTTGAATTCCAATGCTCTTGTACAATCTTCCTTTACGGCTGTGTATTTTTTCTGGAATTATTTGAGTCGTTAGTTTTTGGTACATTCGGTTCTTTCGAAATAGTTGTATATATATTTATATATATATTTTGAGATAATAATTGCATGGTTTCTCACTAGTTGCTCGTACGCCGCGGCTCGATTTTGATAGAAAGTTGCAAGGTCGTCTTTGTTTTCCTTAGGACATGTCTCGATAGCCATGTTATAATGAGCTATTGCCTCATCATATTTTCCAGCTCTAAAGAAAGTATTACCTAGATTTTTGTACCTCTGGGCTCGTTCGGTCGGCGTCTGCTTTTATAAGAGATTTACAATGTACTTGGATAGGGTACGGTTCGACAATGATTCTGGTTATTTTGTCAATCCCTGTAATACTTTGAGACTTTTTAAAGGAGGGAAAATAATGTACGGATGCGATATGCCAACTTTCAACATCTATTTTTTTTTCTCTAATTGTTATACTTGCGATTTGCACCTTGTTAGGACCGTAGAATCGCTACGGTCCTAACAAACGGTAATTTCACATTCAAATTGATAAAAAGGTGCCGCGATTTTTTTATGAAACTATTAATTTGTTATTATCCATATGGCACCCTTGCGGTAAAAAAAAATATTAATAATTACGGATGGTTTGTGGAAAAAGTGAGTCACAGTGGAGAAATAACTAACCTCAGTCTGCGAGGGTGTGACCGTTTTGTATGGATATTCACCATCGATTGATATCTGTTTTTCACCGCTCGTGCCATTCGACTTGCCCGTATCTTTTGCGTTTCCCCGGTCCGACTTTGTCGATGTGTTCCTGTAATACATGTAGCCGAGACCGAGAGCTACCGGTGCACCGACGGCCAGGGCAAGTTGCCATTTCGGCAGAGGACTACCGACCACGCCGGCAGCTCCACTTGACATGGGCATTTTACGCCCAGATACTTTATATACCTTTAACCACGCGATTAACACGTGGCTGACGAATTGCCACCAAAGTCACGGTGATTATGTCGTATCACAACCTTTTTACGTCAAGTGACAACCTAATTACTTAAAAATCCACTTAACCCAAGAAAACACAGCACAACGACTGTGAATCTGTAGACAATTTCTCGACCGTACGGTCATGAGATCCCGTGCACTCACTTTTTTGAGATAGATAACGCGTGTGTGTGTGTGTTGTGTAGGCAAGAAGCGCCGCCACAAGAAACAACGGCATTAACAAGAACTTACGCAAAGTCGGCGCACAATTTACTTTACGAAATTTTTATTCCAATGTTGTTCTTGTTTTTTGTATAATTATTTAAAATAACACGATTAGATAATCAATCAGTGATGTTTATGACACAAGCTTACTTCCAAGCAGTCTATCGTGAGTGCATTGTGTAGTGCCCGATTCAGCGGAAAAACCATAATAGTGATAAGAGGAAGAAAAAGTGGGGTTACTATCGATCGTTCATCAAGCAACGTGCCGCATCAGGTAATGCGATCGATTTGTGTATGAAAATTTGAAGATTTCTTCGAGACATCGAGCCTCACTGCGCACAGGTAACAATAGTAATCTCCTAAGGTATACTTGAAGGACGCTTCGAATCGATGTCGAGCCGTTTGTACAACGCTCTTGCATATGCGATATTTAGCGATTCATTAGAGTCACAGTAATAAGTGTCTCCAACGGCCTACATTTTAATGTTCGTCGCCAAACCAAACACGCAGTACGTTTTCTTCGTCCCTGATTCATATACATTTATATATATGCAATATACATTATAATTGATCAAAATTGTCGCAACGAGCGCAAAATGCAGGTGATTACAAAATCGATCACGTGTGCAGTCACTTTTGGCGCCTGGATCAGATTAATTAGAATCCATTATGTTTTTTTCTAACGATTTAATTCCACCCAATTTTTTCATAAATTTCAAATTAGTTCAAGATCATTTCGCGCGTGGATATGGGGGCACTGCGGATGTTAATACCGTAGTCTTCGTAGTAAAAATTATCTCTCGTGGGTGATAGGGGGAATTGCCGCAAAGTCGATTTTTCTGTAATATAACGGAGCAGAAGTGTTCGAACGGTTCGAACTTTCAGCCACTTTCAGCGTGGTTTGTGTCCTGACGTGCTTGTCGTATTCTAAGTGGCATTTACTGACAGTGTTTATTGAAAAATGAAGCTTTTAACACACAACATGTTGACGTCGAAATGTTTGAAAGGGGTAACAGTCGGTTATCCATTAGGTATCGTGGTGAGCACAAAGAAAGTATATCCATAGCCAATGATAAAACACGTTTCGAGGTTATAAATTGTATCCACAGTGATGAAACGTCTGTCGTCAGAAACACGTGTTAGAAATGATGCCGGTTCTTTTTTTTCATTTCCACAATCGTCATTATTCTCAACGAGTCATTATTTACAGGCAAAGGACATCAAAGTTTCCGAGGTAGACTTTAATTCTGAATTCATTGTTAGGATAATACCAAAATTGGATTGGGCAACGTTATGGAAAGCTGCCGAAAGTGTATGTGAATAATTTATAATACTCTATTTTCTTCAAAACAATCAGAAAAACAGTGAGTTTGCGTTCCGAAAACCATCCGATCGATTGGCAATTAAATCGAAGACAAAAATTCTTAAATCATCTCCGATTCCAAATTTTCTTGCTCTTTTCCAAAACCTTCTCTCAAATAAGATAGAACGAAGTAAACGCAGTTTCGAACGCTAACATTATATTACAGATCGGCCACGTCGGTGAATTACCAGAGACGTTGATCCAAGATTTCGAGACGAACGAGGATTTTCTAAAAAAAGTTCATCATGTCCTATTGGAGGTAGAAGTTATAAACGGGGATCTACTCTGTCCAGAGTCCGGTAGGAAATTCCCGATAAACGACGGCGTACCAAACATGCTCCAGAACGAGAACGAAGTTTAAGCGTCGCGCACAATTTTTCTCTCCGATACCTCGTCGCCCCATCTTTTCAAACTTTCCGGCTCAATCTCTTCTATAATATATACCACACGAACACAAACACTTCCATAGTATCGTTAAATTGTTAAAAAAGAATGCACGTATCATATTCCAAGATAATCTCGTACTCGTAAACACGTACTTCGATATCAACGAATCTCTCTCGTCGGTGTTCCTTCGACTCGCGCACTAAAGTACAGGCACGAAGGAATGCCGAAACTACAGAGAAGAGATACGATTACGGGCTATTAGCGATAGAAATGGTAATATCGCGAGAATTAAAACATCGACCAATCGACATTATATGTACTTATAGTCTAGGTATTTGTCGTTTCTTCATTGTTTTTTTTTTATCAACGATCAGGTAGAGTCGACGATCTAAGGTTCGAAAGAATGTCGTTCGTAGATTTCATACTTTGCTGTTTTAGAATTAGCGAAAAGAACACAATTAATAACTCTACGATAAATGGTAGCGTTACAATGTGATATTATTAAATTATTAACTGTCTATCGCATTTGCATAGTTTTTTTTCCAGGGTCGAACACACCACTTACCCGTATTATTATTATTTACTCACTCCTTCGAGTCTGATGAACATTGAAAGATGGAAGAAAGACTTTGTAGGTGGCTACAGATGTCTTTATTGCACAGATATGTATAGGTAAAGAGGGATACATCGTTTTCATTTTGGGTATCTAGCATATACACTTTGCTCGATTTCGTTCTGTTTTTTTTTTTTTTTTTTTTTTTTCTTTTCATCGTGTATCGCTACAGTTCACGATCTTTGGATCGATCAAACGCAGTGATATTTCTCTAAATTGCCTAAACTCCGAAGCTTCGCGTTTCGTGCTCCTAGGAATGTAATTCATCAGCTTGATTATTCTCTCGCGATTGCAGGTGGAGAAAGTGATTATTTTTTGTTTGTTTTTTTCTTCTATTACGACTATATGCTACAATTGGCAATAGCTTAGGAAATATCTAAATATATATTTTGGTTCCCCGATAGTCAGCAAATATGCTAAATATTGTTAAAAATAGTTTCATTTCTATCATTTACGAGTACATTGCACAAAGTGATTGAATTGCATTGAGTCTTGTTAATGGTTTTTTTTTCTTTTCTTTCCTTTTTTCACCGACAAACACTATGTACCAAACTCGCGAGTTTAGCATTGGACGAAACAACTTCGATTCTAAACAATGAAACATTTTTTTCTTGTTCCTCGAACAACGAAGTTTACAACAAAATCGAACATTCACGGATAATACAAGATCGATGACAAATATCTAAGTGTACACAAGTTGTTGATCTTTTTTTTTTCTTCGTAATCCTCATTACGACGAATATAAATAACTCTCGAAAAAAGCGTCCTAGTAATTTGTATTTCGTATAATTGTTTTTGTTCTTTTTTTTCTTTTCTTTCTTTCTTTCGTTTAAAACAACTTTGGCAAAGAATTATTAGCATACATCGGATGGAAGAAGCGTCGTGGATTGGGATAATTCAATGAGGCTGTTTTCTAGCTACTAAGTTTCAACTGTGTACCTTGGGTAAATATTCGTTATTTCATTCTAATAATTTGACAAAGATTTATTATTATTATCGCTCGATTAGCTTCTCCAACGATTAAATTCGTTCTATAATTTCCTCGTAGAAGCTGCAATCGATTGGACAATTCGGTGACTCGAAAGGTTCTTTTTCTTTTCTTTTCAAATGTCGTTGGATACACAGTAATAACTTAAAATCGTTTGCGTATATCATTCGTTCTCTACACTTTTATATCTTGTTTATTCTGAAACTAGCGCGGTGATACGTAAAATATAGTGAAAATATATTATTTCATCCACCGTTTAGTATCCCCCAAGAATCCAAAAGCTATAAAAATAGCTCTCAATTATCTTCTCAGCCACAGCCCGTCTTTTATTACTTCTGTATATTCACATATTAGGTTTTTTTCTTCTTTAAAGGCAGGATTATTATTTCTTTTTCTCTTCCTTCCCCTCCTCTTTCATTCTTTCTTTGGATGAAGCTATGAAAATACCTCTGTATATCAATTTAATTATGGCACATTCAAGTACTAGTGAATAATCTTAGTTTTGCCACAAGAGAATTCCTTTTCATATTTCGACAAGCCGACCTTGCTTTTAGCCAAGGTAACGTGTCTTTTCATCTCGCTCTTTTTCTTTTTTCCCTACTATTTCCTTTCTTTTCCATCGAAAACGCACACGAGCAATGTCTTTGCCGATTCAACGCCCGGCTTAACGCTATTCGATCAATCCGCACAGGACGCTAGAGTCGAGACGAGCCACTATTTAAAAACTATAATGATATACCTCTTTTAGTTAATACTGATTACAATGACTCCCAATCTCGTTACATTGCTCAAACTTATATTGTCCCTCGTGAGATTCTGTTAACGATAAATATCCACAAAGTAGCGAGTAGATGTTACTTCGAGGATCGAGCGTTTACGTTATTACATTTTGCAATCCAATATTCGATAAAATTATCGCACAACGCTTTTCAAACTCTCAATGTCACAAGAGTCGAGCTATTAATCTCGTATAGGTCGCGAGAGACTTGTACCACAAAGATCCTCGAATACACGCGGATTAAACCGAAGTAATATTTAAAACAAACCTTTCACGAAACAACCGTCCACATAGACAACACATAATTCGATTAATTAGAAGTATCGATAATTTCGCTAATAATGCGATGCGCGAGGAGTAACGACGCGATCGACTTTGCAAGAGTATTTCTCGCTCATGAACAGTCGAATGTAAAACATCAACTTTTCCTGGATATGTCGTAGACGGAAATATTTGATAATAGGACATTCAAATCTCGCATTTTTCTGGAATGCATCTCTTATAACTTTCTCTCATTTTCCTTAAACCATCGTCTTTAAAAATGTTTCAAATAATCGATAACACAATTCTACGCAAAGTTTCGTGAGTGAAATAATGTTAGAAGAAACGAGATTAAAGCGTTAACAAATCAACGTGTATCGTAGATAAGAGAATCAACAATGAAATAATCAAACGATGAGCATAAATCGTAGATTAAAAAACGTGAAACAATAAAAATCTGCAAATATCCACCAGTGATAAATAATTAAATATTGGTTTGCCATTTACTTCCCGAAATAGTTTCTGTTATTTTTTTCTTCTTCCCCTCCGTAGACGTACTTACTTGGTTAGAGTATTTTTGTTTAGAACAAACAATTGCACATGTCTCATTTGCCACGGCTCTCGGTATTTGCTGCGTTTCGCTGCGAGTATATCGAACCCTGAGCCAAACCTCTTAATGGCCCTTTGCACAATTCCGTGTTCGGGCCTTTGGCAAGGCTGCGATTTCCGGCTACGAGCGAAGAGTTTTTGCCAAACGCAATGGACTTTGAGTAAGTCTCTGTCGTCAGTAAATTCGGATCTGGTCCTGCCCACGGTGCGTAATCGGGTCTAAAATGTTATGGTTATCAAAAATTTGCAGTTATTTTATCGGGTCTGTTTTTTTTTCACATATTCTTCAACATAAGTAAGTAATACTTACAATAGCAGGTCATTGTTCGCCCCTTTGGGCAATTCGGAGTTTGCGCCAATTGTCTTAGCAAGATAAGGAGACTTGTACTTGTTGTCCTCGGTTGTACTAGTCCCACGGGATACTCTGTGAAAAAACGAAAAGAAATATCAGTCGTGGTTCACTTTTTTTTTTACTTCGTACGGTAAAAAATCCTGCCAGCTCACTTGGGCGCCTCATTCTTATTTTTGGATCTCTTTGATTTCTCTCCGTCGGTGTCCTTGATTATCTTTTTAATCGGCGAAGCAGTGAGTTTTATGGCCTCTGTAACTGGCGGACTATCCTTGCGATCGTCACTTTTGCTGCTGCGATTATTTGTAAGAAAGAAAAGGATTTTCACGTTACTATGCAGAAATTGTAGTTTTTTTTTAAATTGTATTATTTACCTCTGACTACTGCATGTTCGGGCTGGTTGAATAGCATCTTCGGCTACCATTATATTGAGAATGTGGACCGCACGTTCTTCATCGTAATCAACACTATCCATCGCCAGTGAGATTACTCTTTCCGGGACAGTTTTAAACTTTTCCATTAAACGTTTTTTCACTGAAATTTAAAAAAATTATAAATACATCCGATCTTTCCTCAATACTTTTGAATTCTGTTCAAAAGATCCTCACTCTTATTTTTTTCTTCCAAACTCTTCATACGAGGCGGTGGTGTTGGTGCAACCTGCGCGTTCTGAGCCTACGAGCAAACATTTTGTAAAGTCGAGTAGATTTTTCTTGTCCATCGTTCTAAAATCCTTATATCCTTACCATCGCCTCCTCTTTAACCCGCGCCACGGATTTGCTCGGCCCGGTAGGATTTCGCTTCTCGTATCCACGTTCGATAAGCTTTTCCGAAGCTTTGTGAACATTATTGTCGCTCTGTTCCAAAATATCGAGCAACAGTGTTTCGTCCACTTTAGGAAAAACGTTCTTCAGGTACCTGAATTTCAACAATTTTCAATACAAAAGTTACATTAGAGAGCGTGGTTTATGCACTTTATAGAACAATCAAAGGGGTGCATATACGTTTACGAAATATACAATACAAATACGTCGTATCGAACGATAAAAATGCGGTATTCTAATATGATAATATTCATAATTTTTCCTACGATATTTATATCATCAACGTAGTTTCTAGCTAATACCTTCGAGACACTTTCACAATGAGAAGAACTCTTTGTATTTATTTTCAACACGGGTTTGTTTTTAACGTTAATACTTGACACTGATCGAGCATTCCTTTGTTACGCATTACGGTAATCGAAATCGTTTAGTATTATTATGTTTCAGTGTTCGATGCACATGCACATATATACAGATTCATGCTATCGTTATGTTCTCGTTTGCAGGCAAACCCGTTCGTTCAACAGCGAACCTGTGTGGAACGGATTATCGTCGATAGTTATGATAAAAAAAAAAAAAAAAGATCTCGTAAACGAAATAAAAACGAAGATAACGAAACAAACAAAAAAATATCTGGGTGAATGAAAAACTGACCCATCTGTTATAGCTCGTATAATTTGTTAAATCTCCACGATTAAGGTATGAAAAAGTGTCGATGAAACTGAAAAACAAAAAACAAATAAAAATTAACACAAAACACAAACGAATGGAAACAATATACACGTGTGAATGATAAATAAAGGCCGTGTCGTGTGTCGTCGCCTCTCTACAGTAGCATGGCAGCCGATATTCCAAAAAATCTGTAATGGCGAGATATTCACATTTGCCTTTTTTTCTGTTGTTTGCCACTAAGCGTTAGAAACGTAGCGGATATAATTTTGCGGCAATAATTTGTCGAGAAATGTTCAATTACATATTCTAGGAAAATCATTGAACTCGTACGAGCGATTAAGGAGATTCCTCCGAAAAGTAGGGTGTTCGGGTGTCTTGTTAAAACAAAAAACAAACAAAAACTTTAAACAAAAAATTAGTACGTACATTCAGTATAACGGAGGTAAATCCTTAATTCTACGAAGATCAATTTCGTCAAAATTTGGCAAAATATTCAGATTCGTCTAAATCGGGCAGAGAATCTCGACACATGCTACTTCTACACGAGCGCTGAAACAGATTCTGTACATTTGAGTATTACGTGGTGGGACGTTTTACGAGATGCAGAGCTGTTGATACAATAATGATCTATCGAAATGTTCAATTTATTTATTTTTTTCATCAAAATATTTCGCAGAAAATTTGCTCGATAAGGAGAACTAGAAAAACAAAAATGCATTTAAAAAGTCCCATCTACTGCATCCGGTAAATTGCATTCTATCTAAAAGACAATATACGGGTATATATACATATATATATATAAATATATATATATATATATATTTGTATAAATCATATATCAACATCTAGCATCCAGGGTGTGACTGAAAAATGTAAAGAATTCAATGAAATATGCATAAACCTAAGTTTCATTTTTGGGGAGTTTGGGGCCGGTCTCGCCCCTCGCGGTGGACTCAGAGTAAGCGCCGCGTGTATGGCGTGAATTGGAAGTCGCCATCTCGGCACGGCGTAGTTCGAATGCACCCCGACGGGAGTGCAAGGTCCCGGCTCGCACAGAGGATTCTTCTCGACCTGAAGAGCACTCACGACCAGAGCTGCACGATTATGGTACCTGAAATACATCGGCTAGAAACTTAAACTCTAATCCTGAAATTATAATAATACTCGTTTCTTTCTTTTATGATTAAAAATGAAAAAGCCTTGAAAAACATTTCGTTTATAATGATTCTTAAGACGAAAAGAAAGCGAGCCGCGTTAAATCAAGCTGATTGAAGCAAATCGAGATTAAAAGTACAGATTTAAAACAAACGCAATAAATCACACGGATATTTCGGTTAGTAATGTTATGTAAGTAATTCGAAAGAGATTCCATACTTCGCTGTAAGCGAGACGAAGAAATGTAGAAAAATTCGCGAGACCCGATCCGCGAAAACACCGAAAAAAAAAGATCCATTTCGTTGAAAATACGAAATTTGTCAATTTGTAACTTATTTCATCTCACTTTTTCAGTAACAGACGAATATGGGTGTCAGAGACGGTAGGAAACATCGCGTTGATTTTTGCTACTTGTATCTCCGTATCGCCGCTCTGTGTCAAGCTTGTTTCCATATTTCTAATGGGCGTCGGTGATCCTATCGTCATCTCGCCAAATCGATTTGTCGCGGCGCTGATCGAACGTGTTGACATCGGAGTTTTTAAATCCTATTCAACGTATAGAGAACAAAAAAAAGATGTTTTTGTTTTTCGACGTTTCTCGATAATACGTCGCAGATGTGCTATACTAAATGACGAATAGAGGAATGAGCGGAAAAGATGAAACAGTTTCGTAGGTTGGGTCTCGCGTCGACCTACCTGAATGCTCGGTGGTAAAAATGCAAGCTGTGGATTGTGATACGGCGACGGTGTCGGATATACTTGGAGCGCTCTGTGGCCACCGGTATAAACGAAATTACCGCCACCTCCGCTCGTCTATGTTGCGATTATCGTTTTTAAACAAAAATGGTCCGTGTGCAGCGTGCGTACATCATTTTACAATTAAGAGTATGATTCAGACTGTGAATATTCAGAGTGCGAAGAGTGATTGGGGAAACATCGAAATGTATTCCGGCGAATGAAGTCGCTCAATGTACAAAGATTCGATTATACGAGCTACGACATTCTCTCCCGATGAGAACATTATTTCGGAAGGTTTCGGACCGTCGAACGGCCAATTCTAGTGATTTTATAGGCATTTTAGGTTTCGTTAGCCAATCTACTAAACTCCGCCTTCTCTTCGTTATTTAAGCGATGTCGCGAAAGACAGAATCCGTTACTTCCGAAATATTGTACAGCATCTTTGAATAGCCCTTTCAACGACAACGAAACAACTGACCTGCAAGGGTATGAATTCTGGAGGATTCGTTCCCGACGAGGAACTCGTTGGAATGTGAGTATTCTGCGCCTGAACATACTGCGCGTATTGCCAGTATCTCACTCTTGGATCTTCCCATGAGGTTGTTCTGCTGAAATGATTGATGAAGTACCTAAAGTAATATAAAACACACGAATGGGTCAGACGAGATGAAATAATGACGAATGACGTTAACACGTGTCATTTTTTTTTTTTTGGGACAAATCAATTCGGTGTCAACGAAACAAGTGATACTCTCCCATAATCGAAGGTCGTTTACGCATGCGATGAAAACACTAAGTATTATTAATTCACAATGGTGTGTCAGAGATGAATGAAAATTTATTTTCTCAATATTTATACGTACGGTCGACCGCTACACATGTCGTATCTGCATTCCCAACCGGGAGGTAATTGCGTTCTATCATCCTGTTCCGCCATTTTTTGCGTCTTTGACATTTCACTGATGAAATGAAATGACCTAGGAGCTAGACAGCACTAGACACAGGAGACACAGTAGACACGGTAGACACGGTAGACACACGACACAGTACGAGGACCGAGACGGGGGCAGAATCTCTTTTGCTCTGATCGCGCTTACTATAAATGGCGTCTGTTGAGAGTTTACACGAACCGAGTGTAGAGTACGCGCTCGGTAAGATAGAATTTTGAATCGATAGGATTAAATTCTCATTCTGAAATTCATTCAACTCCAATAAAAAACAAAATCAGGAACATTCGATATTTATGGAGTCGGAGTTAGTATCATTTTGGGAATTGCTGTGGGTTTGGAAAATCGATATCACGACTTTTCAATAATTCAATAGGAATTTTGGGTAAAAGATAACGAAATATAAGATATTCAGTTTCAAATCGATTTTATTTATACATTGAATCATCGTTGTTCGTAATTCCACGGTATTCGTGATTCACAGAGAATCGTATATAAACAAATAAGCTTACGTACTTCAAAATATGAAGCAACGAAGTACAGTATTCTCTCTTTTCCGATTTTTAGTTTTTTTACTATAGGAAAAGCACCCTTCTAATTTAATACCACTCAAACGTCCAAAAGTACAATATCTACATTGTCGGTAAATACAATTTACGTCCTCGATGCAATGAGTAAAAGACCAGCTTTTCAATAAATATTTAAACATAAATATGATGAAATTAACTATAGAATATCCCAATGGACTTTTTCACGAGCCTTGGAAAATTCATACCGAGAAATAAATTATTTCCTCGCGTTCTAGATCTCCCGGAGTATTGTATGGATAGAACGATGAAAAAGAAATCTTGGTAAAGTAAAGAAAATATTTTTTATATTTTTAGAAACTATTTTTTGTATCCATTGACCTAATCTTTATACACGCCCGAACGATAATTGGTTGAATCGTTAATTATTCACGGATTTGGGCTTGCTCTTGTCCTTGAGAACGTATTGGTTCAACATATTGTAAGCCATGCCTACAGTCAGGCTACCTATGACGACAGATTGAGCGACAACTCGAAGTTGAATGAAGTACAAAGACATTGGAACGCTTTTCGATCTGTTTTTGAATTTGTATGCTCCGACTCCAAGAGCGCCCAGAAATCCGACGATACCTTGAAAAAAGTATTTGTAATGGTGCAAATGTTTACCGATATGGACATAATCGTTTTGTTAATATCTGCTTATCCGTTTACAATATTTACATACCAACAAAGAGAAAAGGATTTCTCTGTGCCTTTAATAGGAGCTTCGTCCCCATCCCCATGTCTTCCATATCTATATCAACTTCTTGGGTCGCCATTTTTTCTGAGTTTTCAATGGTTCGATGATCCGCTAGTCTGGTATTAATTTTAATTATTTATACATCTTAGCAATTATTATTACTTTCGTTTTTTTTCCGCGTATACTTAATATTAAGCTCTCATAATGGCGGTCATATCCGTGAAAATATTTCAAGTTCGTAAGAGTCTGAATTTACGGGACTACTTCAAATTTCACTAATTTTTTATATACAACCATGCCCGGGTTGTGGGACCATCGATTGGCACACAATCCGGCGGCGTGTAGTTCAAGGTCACACGCGCGAAGGCTTCGGTGACTATTTTGTTTTTATCACATTGCAATTACGAAATATCAACATGTCGTACAGTTTACTGGAAACGAAAAATGCTTCGTATGCGTGAATGCACGGACGATTATTTTTGTGACTTTGCAAGGTGACGGGATTTTTATGAATTGGTTTACATAACCTAACTTATCGCAGCTGTGTGTGGTTGTCAGCCGAACAATCGCTTCTTTGTACATATATATATATATAAATCTCGTATATGTCGTCCGGAGGCTTTTTTCGAAAATAATGCTGCGACAGATGACGAAATTATAGGCAATAATTTCTCTGGTAGATTTTCATCTATTTTAACTACTCTTTCGAAGGTAGCAAGTGAGACAAATATTATTTCAACGAAATTTCAATAACTTTTATCCTCTCGTCACATTAAATTGTATTCTTATAATATTTTCAGTTGTCTTGTCCTTCTCGTCAGTTCTCTTATGTCATTCTATTCACGGTTAAAGACCGACTTGAACACTTTTCTCATAAGTTATGACCCATTTTTCTGTCATAAGCGATTTTAACGAAATATTACACAACTCACCACAATTTCTTAAGCAGAACACACGATATACTTTGATATTTCGATAGGAACAAATCAATCACGCGCTATCATCCTCGTGTCCTCTCGGTTTGTCACGGACGAATGTTCGAAACGGGTAAATGACGATACGAGCGTCAGAGACTAACTGGTGCTGCCTCTTCGACAGCGAATTTTGGTATGAATCACCCAAGGACCTTTCATTTCTTATATATACAACCGCGTCATTAATACTTTTCCATTGCATTGGAAAATGTCCTGGTATATCGGACAGTCGATTGATTCGACATACGGATCGTTAACTCTGTAATTAAATACTTTTCTTACACATTGGAAACCTCCCGGGTAAAAGAATGCCCCAATATGTCATAATACAATAATTCTAAAATACGCTTTTTCTATAGTCTCAAGAAAGATTCTTCCGTTGATGTTAACGATTGGAATGCCCCGTTTTATCGACGAGTATCGATCTTATCAAGGATATCGATTACAACCTTTGACAAACGATATCGACTTCCGCTCGGCCGATTTGGCATTGTTTACCGATATATATTGTATTATATAATATTACATACTGTTTCAAATCAGCGATTCAAATTTTATCGATATTTCCGGTTTTATCAATTGATGTCTTATCATTTTATCGATACATTCGAATTTATCAATGAATGAGCATTCTCATTACTACGCATATACGTGCGTACGTGTGCACGTGCATGCGCGAGTTTTCGCGAAGCGTGCTCATGATCTCGTATATTACCAAAAGAAGTAGGTCTAGTGTGAAATCTGCGTTTACCCGACGTGCCGTACGCGTCGTAGCCTCCTCATCCTCATAACTTAAAAATATGCGTTTGTCTCGAAGTTACGACCGACGTGCCGAATACGTCGTAGCCTCTTTATGCTTGTTACATAAACTTTTTTTTACCGAGAACTTTATAATCCATAGTCGTAAAAAACAATTCATACCTCGTCTCTGTTAATTCACCGCGCCATTTACTAGACAGCATAGATGGCAGCACCGTACGCAAAATATTCTGGCTCTCTTCGTCATCCTCTCTGTTCATTGTTCCAACTCGAAGGAACAACGGAAACGGGCCACTCCATTTTTCGGAGAGACTTTTTTCAGACGTTCGAGAAGAAAAATGGCAGGAGCAGTCGGAAAAACATTCGCTTTGACGAAAAGTAAGTATCCACTCGTTCCATTAATTATACATTTGATAATGTCAGTCAATGTTCTCATTGTCCTTGGCAGGATGTGTCAAAATTTACTTCGAACCATTAATACAACCAAATTATATAACTTCAATCAATATTCCGACTATACACACATTCGCGCACACCTATCGGTCAATCCTTTACCAAGTTTTTAGTATTTATCGTTATTTCAATACTTTCGCAAGTTATATGGTACTCTAATCAAACCTTTCGTTATAATTCAATTTATTTTTCAGCACTAGTCACTCTAGCCAGGCCAAAGCTCATAACGATATCTCGATATGCCAAAGTCGAGCTTACACCCCCCACTTTTGGCGATATCCCGGCCATACGAAATGGCATTGGAAAATTAATTCATAGTGCCAAAACGGGAGCTTATCGGGATCTTACCGTCAAAGAAGCGTGGTTGAACACTTTGATCGGTATTGAAATCTGGTGCTGGTTCTTCATCGGCGAATGCATCGGGAGAAGGAGTCTCGTTGGCTACAACGTTTAAGGTTGCGATATTGACGTATAGGCAATAATAATATGTTTATAGATGAAATCAAGAAAGCCCTGTCTAAACAAGGAGCAATAAAAATCTGATTAAAACAAATACTGTTCCAAGATAACGCTAGTTGAAAATTTGTCATTTATTTCATAGAAAAATATATCTCGTTTACGATACAATTCCTGAATTAATTCGACTTTATGTCAGAAGATGTTGTTTCGCGTATTGCCATATACAAATAGCACCGGTAACATGAACGTTCAAAGAACGTACCACTCCATTTTGCGGAATTTCTACACATCCATCCAAGAGTGGAATCAAGTTTGCTGGAATACCATCCTTTTCGTTTCTAGGAATAAAAACGTTAAATATTCACTACCGATTTACTAGACAAATGAATCTTGTAAATTACTAACCCCAAGAGTAGAATAGTCTTTTTATCAAACTCCATCTCGAGGAGATTCGTACTGTTAGCCGTTTGTTCTGCACCGATCAATTTCCATCCTTTGGATCGCTCTTCCAGTAAATAATTTTGCAACAGATGCGGTTTGACCTAAATTCAAATACCAAAGATATCATTAATTTTCTCCATTTAGAAGATTGTGATATGTAAATTGTAATATCGCGATAAAAAACCTCCGTAATAGTTATCCACTTTTCAGCCGATACGCTCAATGCCTTAAATTCTCGATCGTCCACGTATCCCAGACTCCCAATAACGAGTTCGTTCACTCCGAATATCTCGCAAGTTCTCGCGAGTCCTCCGAGATTCGGTGGACGATCTATGAGAGAAGCAACCACGACGATACCCCGGTTATCGTTCTCTATCCTCCGTTGCGATAACTCGGCTGTGAGAATTTCCGACATGTCGTCATCAAACGGTATCATGGACTTCCAGGGAATTATTTTCTTCTGAATGTCATCAAGACCATTGTCGAAAGACTGGTGTGTCTCTTTGCCTAGTTGACCAAAAATTCTGTACTTTAGGGATAATTATTATCACGAGGTTCGATAGGAAATAAAAATAACTCGAAATACCCGTTGGTCTCGAAGATTGTGCCGAAGGTTCGGCCATTGCCAAGCTCGTGTTGGCATCGTTGTCGTATCGAGCGATCGGAATCTCGTTGGTAAGTTCTTTTGGCCACATTTCCTCAAATACCGATCGTTCTATCCACTCATCGGCAGATACAGCCGTTAAACGTGGCAGTTGGTGATAGATAGTCTGTCGGCATACGCAATCTCATTTGTGAAATATGTATTACAGCGAAAAACGTAGTAATAAAAGTTTACCTCTAAATTGTAATCCTCGATAGGATGAAATATTTTCATGTAGAAATCGTCCAGTACTTTTATAGAATTTTTCATACAATTTCCATGACGCAGACTCTTCTTTACTCCTTCGTATATTTCTCTGTACTTTAGCGTTTCGGGTGAATCCATCGGCAACATGCAATAAATCTGGGCAAGGATAGTCTGTGAGAAAATAAATTGTTTTATATAATGTATTTAATTCATTGAATGAAAAATAAATCATTCTTATCAAATTTTGTGCTAGCAGACCTGACTATACAGCCGGACATTGAATTGTTGACTCATGCTATTTGGCAAAAGGAATATTATTCCTTTACTGATGAATTCGATCTTAGTCCGTCCCACGAGTAATTGCGAAACATGAAAAATCACACTGGCTATCGAAACGATACTTCCTGGCCGCGTATCGATTGCCTACATACGACAAAATACAGTCTCGGAAATAATAAATAAAATAGCCGCTGAAAATATTCGTACCGTCTCAAACAGTGTCCATGTCGAGCTTCGCAGCAGTGAATTTTTTGCGTAAATTCTAACTAGGAGCCATTCTTGCATCAATCGTACACTCGGTTGATTACTTTCCCGAATCAAATAATTGCAAATAGCGTCATGAAGATTTTTTGTTTCTGCCTAGGAAAAAAATTGACTACGTAGCTTTGAGTTAACGGAATGTAAATATTTCTATTCGATCTTACTTCCGTCAGATAGGCTTCCATGATCAACAATGTTTGCATCACTCTTTGCTTGAGTCGATGCAACTGAGAATTGTCGAAGTATCTTTTATCGCGATTCTTTTCAAGCACCGCCAGGAGCTCGTCCAAAATCATCACACGAAATTCGGATTCCGATCGTTTACATTTCTTCAATACGCTGATTAGACTGGCTGCCGAGGTCAGCCTGAGTATATTATCGTCATCGGGATAACTATTAATCAGAGGAGTAGGATTTTTATGTAAAAACAGGATGCTGATAAAAGATAAAGTAGAAGATCTTCATCAACCGATGCTTACCACAGGGGATATACGGCGTGCTGCACGGTTGCCTTTTCTATTCTTTGATCCCGACGTGGAACTGCTCCATGAAGGAGACAGGATATAAACGCTTTCTTGAAGTAAACCGTGTGTTTCGCGTGCAAACTTTTCACACAATTCATAAAACTCAACTTGAGCAATGGCGAATTTTCACCTTCCTTCATCAAGTGATTAACGCACTAAAAAATAATAATATTTTTCTTTGTATTTTATGCAAATGAAGCGAGCTTGAAAATTTGCAATTAAATAAAACTCACCTCGATCGCCAGTTCTGGCGCTTCATCTAGGATAAGAAAGCTTGAATTCACTATTAATCGCGTTAGCTCTTTTATCGCTTCAAAAAATATTTCAGTTTTCTTCAGTTGAAAAGTGTATCTCCAGGACAGACGGATTATCGAATATACGATATCGAGATCTTGAACAACCGTGAATGCACATTTTTCCAGGAGGACGGTAACTATCTTAGCGACTGAGCTGATAACATGTTCGCTTCCAGCCTCTAAGAGAAACAAGAGTTCTTCGAACCAATGTGCATTTGGTAGCCACGACTGGCATGGAAACTTCGAAACAATTTCAAGTACCAATTTGGCAATGGTTTTGCTACAATCCGAAATAAATCTTCCTTTCGACTTTCCGTTCAACTCCGGAACGTAGCTCTCGTGATCATTCACTATATCATTTCTAAAGTATTTTAGAAGGGGTGATATATACGCTAGGTCCGGTTCAGTACAATTGTAGTTAAGAACTGCACAATTGTTGTTAAGATTGCTAATGCACAGGTGTAACGCTTTCACGGCGTACAACCATTGATTTTTAGAAATACCTTCGGGAACGAGGACAATGCGTATGCATCTGGCCTGCAACCTCTTTAATTCTTGTAATCTATTCGACAACTCGTACGAATTTGCATAAATTGTATCTACATAAACGCAATTTATACCATTTATGAAATAATCCATTGCTAAGATGTATTCGTCAAACGTAATACTCGTTTTTTCCAGACTGTGGCAGAAAATTTTAAAAATCGTTTCGAAATGAGGAAATACATATCGAACAACTTTCCTCGTACATTCTTCGTTTGAATCAGAAAAAAGGAACATCGTATGACCGATGAGCTCGATTAGTTTGAGGATCAAAGCTACGTTTGCGTAAGGTCTTTCATCGGCATCGGTTAAATTTTCTAAGAGTCGATGGAAAGCTCTTGCGGCAGGACAATCATTACTGTGAAATATCAATTTCGATCGAAGAAGAAGGACTATTGCCGAAGCATAGGATTTTGGTTGTCGTTCATTCGCTTGCGGTTCTTCACTCGCTCGTATAACGTAGGATTGGGCATCCGCGGGACTTATGATCTTCGACAAGTGATCGGTTATCTTTGTCCCAACGAGGAAACACGCATCTCCCGTAGAAGTCAGAGTATTGATAATAAGTTCAACATCCGACCAGTCGGCTTGAGGCCGAGTATATTCGCAGAATATTTCTAATAAGAGTCTCTTAGACTTGTCTCGCAATACGATCGAATGGATAGTTAAATTCTTCTCGATCAGACTTTTCATACATCTTAATTCCTCGGATGTCCATGCATTGTAGACGATATCTTGCTCCTTCGTGACCAAAAGTAAAGCATCCAATATCCAATATATTGCAACAGGACCCCAAGAAACTTTCGATATCGATCGAACGAACATTCTGATCAGACTTATCTCAGCTTTCTCCGATTTTACGAAAAAATGCTTCAATTCCTCCACGATTTCCGGACGATCCTCCTTACTCTTGTCGAACTCATATAGAAAAGTATTGTTCAGAGTGTTTACTAGAAAATCCGAGAATTCCTGGTCATAAATATCGAGATCGGCATTTAGAGATTCACGCAGTCCGACTATTTTTACGGCGTTACTTTCGTGCTGTAGAATTCTCTTTAATATACAACGTAGCCAAACTACGTTGAAACTCTTCTTGCAAGTTTTCTGCTTGGTATATGCTTTCACTAGACTCGGGAGATGCGTTAATGCCGGTAATACAAGATGATTTTGTTTCTCTTCCAGTCCTTCCAAGATTAGAAAAAAATTCTTCTTCTCCAGGTCCATGGAAACTTTTTCAGACACAAAAGGCAAGATATTTGTCGTTGACGATTGCAACTCGCGCGTTATTTCGTCTTTGTAGGACTCTATAAAATTGATGGCTCTTTTCATAAGATAAAGAGCTTGTTTCCGCTGTTGATGAATCGTAGATATTAGCCCTTGTAGCAGTATTTCCCAGAATTCTTGTCGAATACATTGTTTATAGTGGACACTACGAACATTTGTTTCTTCAGATGGAAAGGAAATATCCGCTATTACACAAAGTGCGGCCAGAGATTTGCCAAGGTCATTCGTGTCATTCGGTATTTCATTCCACAGAGACGTTACAATATTTTCGGAACCGAACGCAAGAACCAATTTCGGTAGCAATGATGCCAACGTTCTCCATTCTACATTGTCTTCTTGTTTCAACCATGATACTATCGCAGTCAGAGCACTACGACATAATTCCTCGAGAATTTTTTCTCGAGACTCTCTTCCATAGAGGTACGAGCGTAAATTGCATGTATCCGCTAAACATTCATATACTCGCAAGGGTAAGTTTTTATCTTTGTTATTCGATCCAAGAATCTCATTCTGCGATTCATGAAAGTCTGCGAACGATTTTGCAATTTGTCTCTGATTAGAATAAAGTATCATTTGCAATAGTACGATATCGTAGACTAGAGTAAGTCCCTCCGGACCGATGTCGTGATTTATGGGTCCGACAAAGAATGTTTTTATATCTACGTAGGAACTACCTTTCGACTCGAGGGGATGATTTTCTTTTCGAGATTTTATCAGTAATTGATACTCGTAAGACAAGATCATACGAAATATCTTGAGAATATTCAAATCCGCTGATCCTTTCTGTATCTTTTTGTCGCACGCTTCGATGAGTTGTCCAATTATGGACGACTTCTTCCGTGGATCATCGGTCAAAATCTCAAGAACGACTGCACCCGTTGTCGACAGATTCATAAATCGGTCGTGTATCTCCATTTCGATAAAATGCTTTTTTATTGCGATGGATAAGGTTTCTTCATCGGACTTACCGGAAAAGTCACTTTTTGATTGTCTCAGTGACGAACAGCGGTTGTGGGGGTGTGGGGAGTTATCACGTGTTGAATTCAAACGCTGTCCTAACCTCAATTTCCACGGTGACCCTATCGATCCTATCTCTGTACGGAGAAGTCGAATGTCAATATTGGCAGTAAAAATATTTTAATATTCCATGTAAATGTACTTTCGTTCGATTACCAAGTCGATCCTCTACCCTGTGCAAGCGATCTTTGGCAAACGATTCATATCGATATCGACGATGGCTAAAAGCAAATACGAGTATGTCAAGCAATTCGAGAGTTCGGACAATTGTTTACCGAATTGTTGGATAGTCGTGAGAATAGATGGCAAAAATTTCTCAAAGTTTTCCCACGTCCACGAATTCACCAAGCCTAATGACATTCGTGCTCTCAATTTGATGAGACAGGCTGCTACGAACGTCATGCAAGAATTCAATGAAATCGTAATATCTTATGGACAGAGTGACGAATTTTCCTTCGTATTCAAAAAGGAGGCAGCTATTTACAATAGGAGGGGTATGTTTATAAATATTTATACGTAATATATAATGTCGTACCTGATTTATTTTGTATAATTAAACACGAAAATTCTTCTATTTATTTACAGCATCTAAACTTCTTTCTAACGTTAATTCATTGTTTACCTCATCTTTCGTTTTTCACTGGGGCGAATACATGGGAGATGTGAAACTGCAATATCCTCCTTCCTTCGATGCAAGGACAGTTCTGTATCCTTCGGATCAGAATCTTAGGGATTATCTAGCTTGGAGACAAGCCGACGTTCACATAAATAATTTGTACAACACATGCTTCTGGAGTCTTGTGCAGAAAAAAAATATGACGCCCACACAGGTATAAGATATAGATGGAATTTATGTATATTCCGACGTATAATATACAAGTATTTTTTTCCTTAGGCTCAGGAAAAATTACGAGGTTCCGTTTCGTCCGAAAAGAATGAATTGCTTTTTCACGAATTTGGCATAAATTATAACAACGAGCCGCAATATTTTCGCAAAGGAACGACGCTTCTGCGAAAATTAATACCTACCGAAACTGGAAACGTACAAAAGGTGGTTGTATCGTACGAAGGTGATATAATAGGTGATAATTTTTGGCGCGAAAATCCTCAAATAATAGGATTAAAAAAGCCAACGACAAATTCGAAAAATGTAACCGCGGTTAGCTCTTAATGGTATTGCAATGAAATAAATAAACGTCTCACTAACCGTCGACTAGAGTGGAATGCGCTGTAATTTTATTAATTTTAACACTTTACATCTAATAAATAAACAATTATACCATTGAACAATACTATGTATATGATATTCTCTTTTTTCTTATCTGCACAGAATAATGATAAAATACACTATATACATCGAGTTTTTATTTCAAACACGAGCGCGAATAAAGACTCCGTAACGATACTCGTACGAGCAAGAAGAAATTGTTACCCAAGCGGCAAAGATTTTCAGGATCCTTTTTTTTTTTTTTTTTTTTTTTTTTTTTTTTTTTTTTCGAACAAGGCAAAATAGACTCGACGATATGTCATGTTTATATAACATTGACTCCGGCAGTATTTTTTTCCAGTAAGAAAAACATCCGATGATCAATTGCTCTTGAATCGCACGTAGGATTTTTCTGGTACGCGACGCTCGAACTTAAAACAATAAAAAATCACGATAATACATACAATGATGATGATGTACCATTGTCGGTACGAATCGGAATATTCGATTAAAAGATCGGTATATAATTGTCGATCTTAGCGCGATGCTTCTGAGCAACGCATTCGGCGATCCAAACGATGTTACGACATTCTTGTTCCTTGAGTTTTAAATAACTGTAGAATACGCCAAAGTGAAATTGTTGGAGAAACGCGTGGACGTTCAGACGTACCTGAAAAATAGAATCAATTATTAACAATCTTTGTAGATGAAAGAAAATGATTACAGTAGAACCTCGATTATCCGAACCAATTGGGACGGAAGCTAGTTCGGATAATCGAAACATGGCCTTTTTGGGACGAAGTCATAAACAACACCTTATCACATAAAAACAATACATACATATTTATTAAAATTTCACATACATATTAACGTTTTCGCGTTAATATGTATGTCGCGGCAATGTATCTCGCGATTCTCGCAAAGATACGTTGTTGTTCACGGCGGTGGCAGCGAGCAACGATGTATCTTTCGGGCCAACGTTCGGATAATTGAGGATTCGGATAATCGTGGGTCGGATAATCGAGGTTCTACTGTATATGGCTATTTACGTACTTCGTACTCGAAGAACTTGTCCTCGAGCGTTTTGTCACCGGGATTATTTCCCGCTCCTTCGAAAAGGGCGCTGTATTCCTGAAAATGAAAAAATTATATTACGCGCGATGTTATAAAATCGATCTCTTACGATCAATTGTGCAATTATTTCCAAGATCTTACGGCATAATATTCAGCGACGGCCTTGACTTGTTCATAATCATCGGCACGAGCGAGCGCGGCTAAACCGTCGGGATTCAAGCGACCGCAACGAGGATACAGCTTAGCGCGATCGTCCTTTCCAAGCTCGGTACCAAACGAATTGATCGTTATGATTATGGCTCTCCTGTCAGCCTCGAACTGTAATAAAAGCAAACGAAACGATGAAAACAGATGGTAAGATATCTGCTGGAATCTTCGGACTGGCTTGAATTTAAGTTATTCTTACAGCAAGAATCTCGCACATCGTGTCGGCCGTTGCGCCTCCGATGTCTTTGCAAAATTTATAGAAAGCTTCGAGATAAGCTTTGTACAGGGTGTTCCTGATTATCTCGATATTCATCTCGTCCAAATCTTGTTCAGAGATGCAGTCCACAAAGAACGGAGCTATGGAATATGGCGCAACGATGAATATTCTTCATAATGGTCATTTTTTTATCGATTTAGGATCGTCAACGCCATCCAGGGGTGGTTTTTATTACCTAGAGGTGTATCGACGAGAACGGCGTTGTATAGTTCAGCCGGTGTGGCAGCCACGTGAATCGCTTCCATCTGCTCGAAGCTTCCCAGTGGATGGCACTTGGGAATGAGCTCGGAAATCGGTCTCTGATGAAGAGTTCCCGTGATCAGCAGTATTATATTGTCGATCATATAGCTGTAAGTAATGAAGTCGAGGAATTGGGAAAGCGGACCGACCGAGTGATTTCTCATATGCTGAAATTCGATGACGAGCTTTTCCCGGAGCTTGTCGTCTATCACGCTGACAGCCAGAGGCGACGGTTCGTTTGCCAAAAAGCTGCCATAATCCGTGCCAGCGAGATGCAGCTTTAGATCTGCCAGAAAAATTTGTTTCGATGGAAAGACAAATAGTAATAGTAGTACGAATAGTTTTTTTTTAGAATTCACTTCATTCGGGAGATGTGACCAGATTGGAAAACCCAATGTCTTTTTTTTCTGGCTGGCGGTTCATGCCATTGGATGTTCAATACTAAATTTTGGCATAGAATTCGGCTCATTTTCTTTAATGTGGGATTTTGTATTTAAATAATTTATGTTCGTAACGCGATAAAGGGCAAAACGGATAAAAATTGTACGTGACCAACGACATTTTGAATTACATTAGCAACAAAATTTGACATTCTAAAATGTGTCCTTTTAATGTGTTTTAATCGATTGGGATAAAACTAAATTGCCGAGGAGATTCGCGATGGATACAGAACACCTCTGTGATATTTGGACTGGACGGAGAACGTTCGAAAAAATGCTTCCACGCAACTATGTCAATCGATTGATTTGACAATAATATGCAATGTGGAAAAGTAACAAAATAAGGCTTTAATGATTTCAACGCGATAATGAAGAAAAAACGCTCACCTTCGAGTGTCTCACACTGGACCAAATTGAGATAATCATTCTGCTGCAGGATACCGCACTTGAAACCACGGCAAAGACCCTCCAGGTAACCACCGTCGATGTTGAACATACACCCCTTCATTTTGATCAATTTCTTCGCAAGTTATTTCTCACCACGACGATAATAACACGACGTACCGTTCTGTCGAATGAACGAAACGGAGCAGGGGTGCAATCGGACTCGCCCTCTTTTCGCGAGACGATCATATGACCGACTGTCTTGAAGTGCATCGCGGCCACTTCATCCATCGTCTAGAGGGCGCGGTAGTGAAAAGATCGATAGCTCGAATGAATCGAGAATCGAATAGGTCGAAAGTCGAATGGTACAAAATATATCATTTTAGAAGTTTATTTTGTAAAATGAAGTTTTTATTCATAATATTCTTATGTCAGCTATAACATTCGATTGTATTATAAAGAATCTATCATCTCTGGACAATACAGGAACTATAATTTACATATTCACAGTGTGACGTATCAGCTGTCAGTGTGACTCATCAGCTGCAACTTTAGACCATTGCGAGACCTTCGCAACACAAGTTATTTCGTAAACTTGTTTTTTAATCCACTAAACCATTCAGTGTTCATCGTGATTTATATTATTTTATAACGTCCATCTCAACGGATAAGAAGAAACGGATAAAACAATGTTCAGCAAAAAGAAGGAAGTGAAACGCCGTCCGAGAGATCCTGGAAGTCTTGAGCAGGTACATAATAACCGATTCCTCCCCCTCCCCTAAACGTTATTATCTTCAATCATAACTTGTGACTCTCGTAAGATCGGAATAATGAATTATTCGTCTTTAGTTTGGAATTTTTCAAGTACCTGCAACATTGGAAGACCTTGGACGTGGTCGTTCGATGGACGATGATAACGATGAAGATTTAGAGGCAGAATTGGCTCAGCTGACCAGCGGCGATGACCTACCTCGTCAGCCAAGACGCAGAGGTATTATTCATTCCTTTCTAAATTCCATAGAATTGTACGAGTTTGTTATTAAATTCACGATGTATACAATTTTGTTGTAGCTCCGCCGATACCGACTGCCAAGTTGGACGCTATGATCAGCGAGAGTATGAAGGATATTGATGCGGAAGATGATTTATCTGGAGACGACGACGATCCAGATATACTGGTAGACATTAATACTACGTTAAATCGGACTTTATAAAAAAATCAGAAAGTACTTTGAAATATTGTCTCAGAAATACCCTTTATGCTATATCTTCAATGTAACGCGTCTTCAAAAACTTCATATCGCTCGTTTCTTATCTCCTTTTTCGAGCGATTGTTTAAAATTGTTTGAGTCGAGTAAAATTGAGAAAAAACGTTTGAATATTGTTCGCAGAGTGAACTGAGAGAGATCACGGGTGACGAAGGGATCGTTGACGAGCCGGCTGAAGATCCGGAAGAGCCAGAAGTACCTACAGCTTCAGAAAATAGTAGTAATCGGGAGATTGTTAAATTATTGCAAGAAAGATTGAATCTTTACACATTGGCCGTGGCAAAGGCAAAGAACGAAAATGAATCGGGCCGAGCACGTCGATTCGGCCGTGGTATGAAGACTTTGGAGGGATTATTGGCTAGCGCGCGATCCGGGAAAGCAGTGGACGAGGCCGATATTCCACCGGCTTTACCTCCATCGGCCACTGGCGAGAAAAATGTATCGGAACCGAAAAAAGAGTCGACTATTCCCGAACCCACCGAATCGATCCCAGAGGAGATTCCTACCCCTGTGGAGGATGTACCTATGCAGCCCGAAAATACAGTCGAGGAGGTACCAAAAGCTGTGAATATCGATCAAGAGTCTCTCGAGTTGCTGAAAAAACGACAACACGAGTATAAAGTTGCCGCGGTCGTTTGGAAGAAATCTGGTAACCTTGCCGAAGCTATGAATCACGTCAAGATAGCTAAACAATTTGATATTGTTTTGGCGGCTGTCGAGGCTGGTGATGCTATTGATCTTTCGGACATGCCGCCAGCGCCTCAACTCCCCGATTCCGATAATTCACAATCCGTGCCGGAGAGTGGCAAGGAAGAGAGCGAAACACAGGGGGATGCGTCTAATGACCCGACTCCTTCCGGTAAGACCGTTGAGCATTCGTCGTGAACTCGGTTAACTGTCGAAGTTTAGATTTGTGATGTTTTTCTGTTTCATCAAAAGCACCGGCTCAGACATCGATCTCCGGAGATGCAATCGGGAGTGCGCTCAAAGAACGCCTGGAGATCTATCGTCGTTCGAAGACGACTGCCGAGGAAGAGGGTAATTCTTCGAAAGCTCGAAGATACGGACGTATTTGCAAACAATTCGAGGACGCTATTAAATCGTATGCGCGAGGAAAACCGATTGCTTACGAGGAATTGCCAACTCCACCCGGATTCCCGCCTATAGCCGCCACTCCACCTGCGGCACCTCCAACGAACAATGAGCAGCCAATCGTAGAACCAATTCCCGAGCCTGAGCCACAAGAGCAGGAAACACCGGCGGTACCTCAGAGAAAAGCACCGATTCCTCCACCCCGAACTAATCAAAGTATGTCAAGGTTCATTCGTTCCGTAACGAATGCAATTTACAATAGTATCTGGATAATACGAGCATTTATAATTCAGTGCGCGTGGCTATCCGCGTTCATCTTAAGAATGATATTTTCTAGAGGAAATATTTTTAAGATCATTTTACTATTCAGTTAAGTTGTATTTTTTCACGCACAGTTAACAAAAAGACTGGAAACGCAGCCACGAGAGCGGAAAAACAATGTTTAATGCTGCAGCAACGTCAAGCGGAATTAAAACAAGCTGCTTTGGCAGCAAAAAAAGATGGCGATTTGGAATTGGCACGAGACTATCTTCGTCAAGCGAAAGGAATCACACCATTGATAGAAGCGAGCAGATGCGGTCTACCGGTCGATCTGGCCTCGATACCATTGTCACCTAATGCAAAGACTCAGCTCAACGAAAGTAGTCTCGTCGATGCTAAATCGGATGACAGTTTTACACTCGTATCGTCTATCGACTGTCTGGAAGAAGCGAGCGGCACGGATCAACAGATTTATGACAATATGGAGAAGCAACTAATCAAACAAGCAAAGGTAGAAGATAAACGATTTCCATTTCGTCACCAATAAATCATTCTCTCGTACGATGTCTCTAAAAGTGGATAATCTTTACAGTGGTGTTTGGCAACCAGAGATCATTCTAAGGCTTTAGGCGATGTTCCGGGCTACAACAGATGGGAACGTTTGGCCCTGGGATACAGTCACGATCTCGATATGCTCAGAGTTCGTAAACGGGATGGTTTACCACCTCCTCAGCATCACTACGAGGTCAAAACCTATGCGATTGTCCAGTCAGTATTCCACCCGCATACTTTAATACCTAGAAATTCGTAATAAAATATCGGATGCATTTTTAATCACTACGAACACGTTTTTTTTTAGGAGCTGTACCGATTTGGGCGACAGCGATGCTGAGATATCGATAATTCGAGGTGTCAATTATCCGAAGGATGTTGATACTTATGTAATGTTCGAATATCCTTATCCGACCGACAGTCCCCAGTGCGATCGTACTCCGACGATAAGAGATACCAGCAATCCGGAATACGAGGCTGTTTACACGCTGAGCAACGCGGTCGATCGATCAGCGAGACAGTGTCAACGTGTATTCAAGAGGCACGCTCTCAAATGCCAAGTCTGGTCGAAAGGGTAATTATTCGAAATTTCCCAATTTAATTTATATTTTTTACTTTTAATCGATAATTTTTATTATTTGGTTTAAACGTTTTGACGCTCGGATTTTCATTTGTTTGGTGTTAATGAAATTTCGTTCAATCGGGTATGATTTTTATTTCATTAACAATCGAATTAAAAAAGCCTTCTAATCGACGTTCGAGGAAATTCCATTGAATTCTTTAGATTATCATAGTCAATAGAGCTAGTTCGTTGCTTGCAGATGCTCGCTGAACCCCATCCTGTGTTGCACTCACCCAAGGTATGCAAAGATTTGATGAATTCATGAAAAAAAGTATCTTCATTCAGGTAGATGAAAATCTTGTCGAATTTTAAGTCTTTTGTTTATTGACGGAAGAGAGAATTTTGCTATTAATTCTAACTTTGCACTTATAGCGCTTATTTTTTGATTCACGATGAAGGCGACTTTTTTGTTAAGAACTTAGTATTACACGAGCAAACTGTAACAACGAATGATTGCCTGATAACATATATTATACATGTGGTACAATATTTCGTCATCGTCCGCGATTAACAACTGGATTAATCGTGTTTTGTAATATTACAGAGGTTTCTTCAGAAGCGACAGTCTCGTTGGTACGGTAACAGTTAAACTTCAGCCCCTCGAGACGCGATGCATTCTACACGATTCGTTTCCCTTGATGGACGGACGAAAAACCCTCGGAGGAAAATTGGAAGTGAAGATACGCCTAAGAAATCCGGTTCTCACGAAACAGATCGAAAAGATAACGGACAAATGGCTGACCATCGACTACTGATATGCAGCATTAACAAAATAAAACGTACCTCGTGAAACTTTAATTTTCATGCATTAAAATAATCACGAAAACGTTGCATTTTCTATTCAACGATTTATTGCCTCGTTCTCGTATCGAACAAGCTTGTTAAATTATGCTACGAGTAATAGAAAGTCTATAAGACGTATAAAAATATATATTATAAATGTAAATAACGCGCACCGAGAGATGTATATAATTGTCGTCGCATCGAAAAAGCGTCGGTAACGTTAAAAATCCGTCGCGAGCTTTATAAATGTGAAACTGGTGATCATCGTGCCTAATAAACGAAAACTTTACGATTCGATAGAACGTGTCGGAAGTTTGTTTTTTGTTCTATCATAATGTTGTGCAATTTTGTGGCGGAGACAGGAAAAATTGTCCCCCCCCCCCCAATATCCGAAAATGTACAGGACGAATTGACTACTTACCCACGTAACGGGAAGGAAGGAGAGTGAATCTCCGAGTGAAGCTGAATCCACACTTCTCGGGGAACAATACATCAGGTGAATACCACTAACAAACTATTGTTCGATAATCGTTTCGTTGCCTCTGTCTCCTTCGGCAATTTACCGTGCCCTTCCCTGGTCTATCATCGACGCTTTACCCCTTTCCTATTCTCCGAACGTTTCTCTGGCCCGACCCTCGCCACGGTCGAAACACATTTTGTAATACCAGCGACTCGTTGCTTTAACTGAAAAATTATCTTCGTATAAAAATATTTCAATTAAGTTAAATATGTGAAAATTTGTATTAATGTGTCAATAACCCAATTGTCATAGATTTCATGCGTGAAAATCGTTTAATTGTAAAATCTTCGTACAGAAAATTTGATGATAAATCTTCGGTGTAAGCCACCAAGCGAATTTAAGCTCAAATTTGTAGGAACAGGTGCGAACGACCACTTGGACGTCCCATAGAGAGATCCTGCGGTGTATATGGAAACCCGAGTGTAAAAAAGGTCCTCGAGAGAACGAGGTGAGGTCAGGCTAACGGTGCAATCTCTCTTTTCATGCTCTCGTACAAATGCTCCAAGGGTAGTTTTATGTACGATCTTCCACGTCCAGCTGTGAGAGCTCTCCCGTCAAAAGTCTTTGATAAGGTTTTTTTCTGGGTTCACCACGGGTCAAAACCACTAGGCGTCCTATTCTAATTTCGAACCCCGCTATATCCCATCTCCATTTTTATAGGATGGAAAAATTTGTTTATTACAAAACTCTCTATATATATAAATGTACAAACGAATAATTCTTTACCGTCTCTCGCTATTTTATAATATCGATCCGGTGGTGATAACGCAACCGAAAATAATGTGGATTTATTTGCCAATTAGACAATTGAACGGGATGAATAATTCGGCGTAGTTCTGAATTTTGCCCGCATTTTGGTTTCGCGAATAAAAAGGGGTAGAATATTCCGGCGGAATATAGCCGTTGATGGGCAACCTCGTGGCTCGACGATTATATTCTCGCGTATATCTCCGTCTCGTGAATAACGACGAGAGTGAGAGAGAAAAGGCAAGTCGAATTAGGATACGGTCCAGCGAGGAGTATTTGTCGAACGGCGTACAACCCCGCGAAGCTAGCTTTGCCTGCTGCTCAACGTTTAATGTTGACCTTTTAGACCTGGCGGGATGCAATTCGATGGCCAAGGGGTTGCCTGGCTCCCGAGCCACCCGCGGTGAATATCTGCGTGAAAATTAACGATGTTTGCACTGAGTCCTCAACCCTTGCCCCTGCCATGAACGCGACTTTGCTCCTCTACGAATCTCTACGCGTATCGCGTCAAATTGTTCATAAGCTTAGCGATGAAGAAAAAAATTAAAAATAACGAAAAACTAAATATTAAAAATAACGGAAAATAACAAATACCATAAATAATGGATGAAACACGATTTTCGAAATATCATCCGTTAATTTATTTCTTAATTTATTAAATATCAATTATTTTACGTAACGTATGTTCTCCTAGCTTAATTTTGTTCTTTATCGGTAATTAAAATTTGCGAATCTGAATTATTCGATAAATTTTTCGTATCGTAGACGAAAATCGTCTACGAGCGAAAGAATAAAAGAAAAAATTGAGCTTTATTTAAAGTAACGAGGTGGAGATTTTTTGCTGTGCAGGGATTTTCCTCGAGTTGAGGAGCGGGAGGAATGGCGATGCACGCGAAACAACGACGAAGTCTAATGTATAAAGCGCTTGCGAAGAATCGTGAAAAGCGTGTCGACGATTGCGAATGTTGAGGTCGGAGGGTAAAATTCTTCGATAGCCTTATGCCACTTAGATTATTAATCTACGTACTATGTAGCTTGGCAGATGTTAATTATACATGTATTTATCAAATAGTCATATTGCGCTTATTATCGTTTGTCCGATAAGGGACGAGGAAGACCAATAAAATTGCAACAATGTTGCGTATAATGTTGCACGAGAAATAATCATCGATCGAGTTAGACATTATAATTATATCTATATATTAATGACTGTGCATATGATGAGCGAAATTACAGGGTAAGCGATTAGAGAATATCGTCGACGTGGAATTTCTTCTCTGCTTGCTCTTACATTTTCTACGATACTTATTCGACGATGACATAAATTTATGGAAAATACGAACTGCAAACGGGATCAAGGTCGAGAGTTGCGCGATTGATTGCAGCTCGCGTTTATTCGTAAAGAGAATTAGCACATTGTAAAGACGATTAATGGTAATAAAAATATATACAAATTTTCTTTGTCGCACAATTAGATCGTTAATTGTCCTTATTAATTAAATTCGTTGTTTTTATTATTTCGCTTTATTTTCTCGCGTAAAGTTCAATCGACGTTATACGTTGGAACGTATACCGGAAGTCATATGAGATTCGTCTTTATTCCAATTAAATTTCAATTAGAATTATGCGCGTTCGTTCTATTTATTACGATTATCGACGTAAAAGAACGAGGAAAAATCGAGTTTTCCGACGAGTACAAAGTTGCAAATCGTGCAACTCGCTCGACGTTCGCATTATCGGCAAAAGTCTTTGCGCAACCCGCGAGTACTTTTAACATTTATATATATAAAAATCTACGTATCGGGCGAAAAATATAAGCCGATCGTAATGGCGAGACGATATTTTTCTTTCGCGTTAAAGCGCGCGTTAGATCGAGATAAGAAAATTTTGCGAGTCGAAGCATTAAATTTCGAACGTCAATGAGTCTATCGTTAAATTATGGAAACCGCGAACAGTTCGTGAGTTACGACGGTAGTCGATCGTTGATTATTAAACAGCGGAGATCTACCGCTCTCCCGTTATCGAATTATCGAACGCGCCAATTTCCGTCGATATTAATTTACGAATTTTTTATGTTCCCGTCCGCTTTCAGCACGATTATTCGAGATTCTACTATTTTCACGCGTCTTTCCCTCTCGAATTCCGCGTTAGTTTCTTCTTTGATTTTTTTTTCTTGCTGTTTTTTATTCCTTTTTTTTCGAAACGTCCTCACCGACGAGATACGAGAGTCGGATTTCTCGCGCTCGTTCTCTCTCTCCCTCTCGCTCCGCGCTTATATTTTTCGCCTAATCGACAAAACTCTAACCGGATGTTACGTCATGGGTCTAAACTTCGTACGGGTTCATAATTTATTTTCGCAGTGCGAGACGGGACGAGTGAGGATTGTCTAGATGCGACCCGACACCCGAGAGTCGACTGTCCTCATCGTCGTCGTCGTCGTAAATCGTTGAATCACGTTTTAGACGAGAACGAGACGTCGGGCGCGTGTGTTTAAAACAGACGTGACAAATAATAGAATATTTTTCGATCTCGTCGAAAAAAGAACAAAATAAAGACAAAAATAGGAAATATCGCATGCGATATATCGTAGTCGAACCGATTGGGTCTGGAATCGATCGAGCGTAATTTACGCTCGCAGCAACGAGACTATGAAGGTAAGAATAAAATTATATAAAATCCTTAAATATCGTTCTGTTTTTTTTTTCTTCAAATTTTCTACAAGATTAAAATAAAATTAAGCAAAATCGAGACAATCCTTCGTTATTTTCATTTTTCCGTCAAATCCGAACGATCGATTAAAATGAGGTAATTTTTATTTTCCGTCGCACAAAAATAAACTCAACGATCGAAAATTTGGCAACGCTCCTCACCGTTATATCATCGCGGATCGTGAGAAACGTATGAATAAATCGCGCGTTCGAAGAAATTATCGTTATCACGGTATTTGAGAACGAGAAATATTCCCGTGAGATCATCGATCTATATCGCGAAAAGACGAATGTTCGAGGTAAAACGTTATCCTCACTTTTTTTTCTTTTTTTTTCCTCACCCCCTCTTCCCATCGATGAAATCGCAAGGGACACGTAGGAGTTGGTACGAGCCACGAAAGAATTCTCGTATATACACGTAAGAAATAAAAAAAGTACAGACCGCAGAGAGGGTGGGGAGGGGGTAAGACGGGTAGAAGGGGGTGGGAGGGGGGTTGGCTATTAAATTTAATAGCCGCGAAGAACGAAGGAGCGAGTGGACGCTACTTTTTCGATGGCCTCTCGGGTTGCCCCGGGGTCATCCCCTTGTTCCCGTTCTTTGCAAAATATATATATAGATATATATCACACGCTCGTATCAACTCTCCCCATCGACTCGCTCGAGTCTTCGGACATTTACGCCACGAAAACCCTCTTGCCCCCGTCCCCGAAACAATAAAGAGAACGTCATCAATAACGCGACCGGCGAGATTCGCTCGCGGTGACAAATATGTGCGAGACTTCCGGTCGAGAAAAATCGCGGAAAGCTCTAAATGCGCGAACTTCCGGCGCTCGCTCGCTCTCGTCCAGCGTCCACTCTTTCCCTCGTTTATCGTTCTCTCACCACCGGAACGTTTCGCGATTTGTCATTTTTTATTCGACGTACACGAAATGAAATAGAAAAAAAAAAATTAAGAAGAAAAAATAAATAAATATAAACGAAACAAAAATGGCGGTCGAAAGCGATCGAACGGATTTTACGATTCTGTTGATTTTTCGTAATTTGTAACTTATTTTACGCGAATATTCCAAACGAAGAGAGTTTTCGAGAATATATATATATATATTTTTAATTACGAGGTAAAATCCGTGCGAGCTTCGAATGCGATTCGATCGTTTCGATTCCAATCGGGAAGTCGACTTTTTTTTGTCTCTCCTTTCTTTCGATACAAGACGATTATCCGAGAATAATTAGGCACGAATGGCAAACAGAATCGAGCAAGCACTCGCGGGCTTTGCTGTATTCGTCTCATTCTTTTTCTGTGTATGTGTGTGTGGAAAACGCGACGGGGGTACGAGAACGAGGTGCGGTCTTGTCCGCCCCCCCCCCCTTCTCCAACCCCCTCGGGGGTCGTTCCTCACTTCATTGTCATTTGTCATCGGGATAGAGAGAAAACGAGCTCGTGGCGCGCTAACCCACCACCGTGAGCAGTTGCGAGGAGAGCCACACAGCCACGCGAACAAATGAGCGTCTCAACAGCCGGCGGACAAATGACTCGAGGATTATCCCTCGAATGCTCTTCTCTCGCTCACTTCTCTCCTTACGAATGAATTCGGGATATTATTCCCTCGAATCCTTGTGCTTTATGCTTTTATATGTAGAGAGAGATATATGCGTACGTGTAATATGGGAAAGTCACGTAGCATACGAGCAAAACGTATTGCCCCATAGGCAGAATATGGGATCGAAACGATTAAAATATTAACGACTTATAATTCGGGAATCGACGACGATTTTTGTAAAGAACAATGAGAATATTACAACTATTTGTTTCATGAGGAATTTTGTCGATAATTTTTGGATTATATCGACAATTTTTTCGAGCGACGAAACATTATATTTTGAACGATGTGAAAATAAAATTTGAACCTTATACGATTTTGGTTTACTTAATTTGTATCCAGATAATTAACGGGTTTAGGAAAATTTGGATTTTTCTTCTAAGATCTAGGATACTCAACATTTAATTGCAGACAATTTGCGTTCTAAAATTTACGTACGTACGTCGGCGTGCGATAAATCGTGTTGGAAAAAATAAAAGAAGGAAAATTAATTCGGTATTTTGATACGAGCGTGGCAAAAAGAAAAATAAATCGTCGCGGTCAGCAGATCAAGAAGTCTCGCAGACGGAAGTATATCAGTTGCAATGGTCGTCGTCTAGAGAAGGATGGGGATTGGATATATTACGCGCCTGTCCACGTTGTCACTTCTCGCGTTTCAACGTTTCTGTTCTTATTTTCACCCTCTTTGCCCCTCCGTCTCCTGCTCGCTCGTTCGAATAATTAGATAGCTAAATTTAACTCGAGCCTGTCCCCCGGAACGACAATCGCACGTATTCCTACGAACTGTACCGCGATACTTATCGGATAGAACGACGGACGAGGGAGTCTCCTTCGCGCGTTTCGCGTCTGACCAAAAACGACTCTTACTACTGTCGTACTACCGAATCGATCGTTAGACGAATCCGAGGACGATAAAAGCTATCCACTTTCGATTTTACATAGAGTACATTGTTTTTTTTACATATATTTACTAACTAATTATCATTATTACGATTATCATCGTTTATCCAACGTTACAGTCGTTTCGAATCGTGCGAACAATTGAAAAAAACGCAACAGTTGATTTAGAAATAAAATAATATTTCCGTGACGATGAGTCTCGTTTTGCATGCCGTTACGAGAACTGGCAGAATGTAAATTGTTGACCCAGTGGTCACGGTCATGTGGGCACTTAATTTTTTTTTTATTCGCGTTACGAATAGATTCGTAGGTGGTTTCCATTGAATAGGTGGTTTGCCTCTCGTTTCTCGTCTCTCTCTCTTTCTCTCTGTCTACTCTCTCTCCTTCTCTCTTATACTCTTGCTGGCTGGTTGCCTGGCTGACTGGTTGATATCGATGTGCAGGCAACCAGGCAGGCTGGCGAGCGAAGCTATGCTGGCTCAGCACTCTCCCTCGGTCCTCTTCTCCTCTCTCGTCTCCTCTTGCTCACCCGGGCCTCAGTCCATGCCCTCGCACAGCCTGATGTCTCTCTACACACCAGAATATATATATTTTTTTTCCCTCCCCCAATGTTTCCTCGCCGCGCGTTTCGATATAGTCACGCCGAGTTCCAAATTTCAACTTCGCGAGGAAATGAAATTTCGGTTTCTTTTTCGAAATTTCGAAGAGAACGTAATTTATCGACGAATTAATGTCGTCGCTCGATATCGACGGAATTCTCGCGAACTTTTTGAGAATATCGGCCGTTCGAAAACAGGGATGAATACGCTTGGAGAGATTGCCATTGTTGGAGTTACGATCGAAAAAAGAGAGAGGGGGTTGGGGGGTAGGTTTTGCCGCGAGCTTTTAAGCTCCGTAAACTCTCGAGTCTCGAAAAACTCCTATGTACCATGGATATTTGCCATTCGAATCGCGAGATCGTAAATCACAGTGGGAAAAGTTTGTCGTGGGACAAGAGGAGCTCCCGACATGTACGCTCACCGTGAAAACAAATTTGGCCGATCGAATCAAAATTTATTCGACTCGGTCTTGTCGATATTGAAAATTAGCTGGTATCTCGATTTAAATATTATTTCAATCGTACGAATTGGTGCTATTTCGATTTTTTGTCGTTTCGGACGAATAAGAAAACTATGAAAATTCTGTTATCTTGTTTGTTATGAAGACGTATCGTTTGAAAATTAGATCCTTCGATTGAAAATAAATATCGAAGAAGCAATTCGAACGACATCGATCTCGCAACGTGTGACGCGAATCGGGCATCGAACGAATGGCGAACGATACAAACGATGGAAAAATACGCGAAATAAAAGTACAAAAGAGACGCGGGAAAGGAAGTTGCGGAGGATACGTGGTCGAAGTGCAACGTCGGCAAATACCTCGCTCGCTCGCTCGTCGGCTTCGTCGACGGCTGACGACGAACGGCGATCCGATCGCTACGGCTCTATTCTTAGTTTCGTTTTCGAATAAACAAAAACATTATTGTATCATCGGTCCGTCGACATTTCGTTAATTAATTAAAATGGAAATTTGACCATCTTCTCGCCAAAATAAAATATGTTCTATTTGTATAAAAAAAATATTCGTACACTTTTTACTTTGCAAGATGAAAAAAAAGGTTTTTGTCAAGAACAAACGGTATGAACCGAGTTTCAATTTTATGAAATTTAACCGATTGACGAGGGAAATTCGGGCAACGTTGAAGCATCGACGTTGAAATCGATCGTTGAAAAACGCGTTTGACGAGAGGAAACGGTGTTGGATGTAAAAAAAAGCGGAAGATTTGCATTCAATGCGAGCGCATACGCGAGAAATAAGAGAAGAGAATCGGAGGCCGAGAAGCTCGGGCGAGCTGTATATATCGAGAGGGTGCGAAACCGTCGAGAGGGGCGTGAGCCAACCCCCACGGATCGGCCCGCGACGCCGTTGCGAGACGGGTGTGGAGAACGCGAAAAATTTGATATTCATGAGGCATTTTAAAGCCTCGGCAACCCCCGTTTTGTCTCTACCGTAGTACCGCGCGGAAAAAAAGAAGAAGAAAAAAGAAAACCTCGATATAGGTACGACAGTAACCTGCATCCCGCGTGAAAGAAAGAGAGAGATAGAGAGATAGAGAGAGAGCGAGAGTTGACCTCCCCTGGTAGACGTCTGGAAAAACCTATTTAGATGCGAGTCACCGATTTGCACAATCGCTCGAGCAACGACACGTACTTTTTTTCGTTTCTTATAAATAGCTAGATGAAAAATACTTGTTCCATCGCCACGTAAGTAGCGACATAGACGTTGCTACTTTTTTTTTAGAATGTGACAATTTTCGCTTGGATTTTTATGCTTCTGAAAATATTCACAGTTTTTCGTACTTGAGAGACGATATCATCAGCCGGATGACTCGTAGAGCAAACGTAGACGGTGTGAACAATGTCCGAGCCGATACGGTACATCACTACTTAGGTAGTTTCTCAATGCTTTACTAATTACATTGATCAACGTTACTTTTATTGATAATTTTCGTTTTCGTCTTAACTACCTAATCGTTTCCTTCAACTCAGTATGAATAAAAAATCTCTCGATCAAATCTCCTTCATAGGGTCTCAGCGTCGTTATCCTAACTTGGCAAAGTTATCCTCGAATCCCAAACTGAGGGATGAACATATAAAGTGTCCTCGGGTATCCTCGAGATCCTTGGAAAAATTATAATAATCACTGTAGAAAATTAACGGGGCGCATTGTCCAACGTGTACACACGTGCGCGCCAACCCCCTCAGGTAGGGAAGGTATGGGGTAAAAGCGGGGTGGGCGGAGGGAGGATTCGGTAACAAATACCAAAGTGTGAGATTCTTCGAGGGGGAAGAATTCGTGTCTTCGCGGAAGGGGAAGGGGTGGGGGTGGTGGTTGTCGAGACGTACCTCCGGCTCTATCCGGGTCTCTTCTCTGCTCCTCCGGCCTCGCTCACTCTCTCACTCTCTCTCCCTTTCGCCCAGACGAGACCCGTTTAGTTCGCGCGTGGGAGTCGAGCCAATGGCAAAAGCCACGTCGCGTCGACCAATGAAAACGCACAGTGGGAGGTCTATCTCGGTCTGACTCCACCTACTTGGTTCGTGACGTAATCCCTTCCAACGTGATACTCGGTTGAATACGCGTGAGAGAGCCCCGAAACGTATTCAACCACCACTCTCCGGTCTGACCAGTTACGATTCGGTCGGTCGTATCTACTTCGGGTGCCGGGAGCCGCCGCGCTCTCGCGAACGCCCGCGCTTTTCGCCTCGCTGCGAAAGAGACACGTCCCTTCGAGAGTTGGTGGTCGTTTCACACGCGTACACACGAGAGAACGTGTATAATAAATATATACGTATATTCCGCGCTTAGTAACGTTATCCGCCACGATTCTCGTCCACCCCTTTACCCCACGGCGTTTCTCCTCGACGCAAAAATTCACTCGCCTCACCTCCTTTACGTACACGTATACACACACATACTGGCTTGTATATACATATGTATATAGCTTTGCACCCTCTCTCTCTTTCTCTCTACCACGTATTTCCACACTCCATCGCGGTGGATAGCTCGTCGCTCGCGCACAGCTCCACCCCCCGCCGCGCGTCCTCGTACGTTACAACACATCGCTCTCGGAGGGCGAGCGTATACACGAGTAGGTCCTCACCGTCCCTCGCAGTCTCGTCGAGGTGCGAAAAACCACTCTCCGGGGGGACAAGGAGAGATCGGCGGCGTATCTGTCCGCGAACGCTAATCGGTTAAATCTCGACGACGTGTCCGACGCTCGTCTCGAGCGACCGCGCGCGCGCGTGAATAGAAAAAAAAAGAAAACACATCTTGGCTCGAACGAGAGCTTTTTTCTGTGTTTTATTTATTATTATTACAATTATTTATTTTGCATTTTTTTATTTTATCTCGTTATTTGTCTCGACACCTCTCGTATAATTCGCTCGAGATTTTCTCTCTTCTCGCGCTTCTCTCGAGAGGAAGGGAGGTTTTCGAGGGGTGGTTCGTGCGCCGCTACGAGTCATCGAGTCATCGGGGGTGAACGGAGGAGAGTTATAAGAGTGTGTATGTGTGGGTGAGTGGGTGTATGTGTGTGGGTGAGCGAGAGAGAGAGAAGGAAAGAAAAAACGGGAACTATAGAAGAAGCGTGAGTTTATGTCGGGTCGCAGTCATTGATCGACCAGGGTGGCGACGACCACGTTATGAGCTATACACACTCTGTGTGTCCATACGTGTGCGTGTGACGTTTTTTTTGTGAATTGTGATAAAAACAACAACAAAAAACGAATTGATAAAAACTTCTATTCGAATTTTTTTTTCCGGCTTTGCGAGAACCTACGAGAACTTTTTTCTTCGGCTTCGCGGTCGGTGCCGATTTTTTGGGTCGTGTCCTCGTCGAGATTTCACGGCGAGCTCGAAGGTGCGAAAATTATTTTTCCATCGACACGAGACAAGCGAAGAAAGAGAAAAATAAATGACGTAATCGGGAGAAAGGAAAAGAAAAAAAAATACGAAAAAACGAAGAAAAACATTCCACTCTCTACATCGAGGCGTCGATGACCCCGGATACGAAACTCGTCATCAATTTTTTCTTTGTCTTGCACCATCGTCGTACGAACGGAGAACCGTGCGCATAATAAAAACTCCCGTGCGCGTTTTTTTTTTCGTGCATGTGAACAAAAAGTGTGTGCACCGGTTCATCACCCGGATTATCGTGAGTGAATTTTGAAAGGAGCAAAAAAAAAAATAACAAGAACGTTAACAAGATAGAAACGATACAGAGAAAAAGAATCATCATTCGCCTGACGAAGAAAGCACTGCAGCACGACACACCCCAGTGTCGTGAGTTCAAACATACAAAATACTTAAAAAACAAAACAAAAACTAAAGAAATCGAATGAAAAAAAACCGGAAGCGAGGACCTTAATACGTCACTCTGGAATATCCCGGTCCTTTTTTTCATAAGTATATAGACAAATATTTGCCATTTCGAAGACAGAAGTAACGATCGAGCGATTAAAAATAAAAATAATAAAACGAAAAAAGAAAAATAATAATAATAATAACAGAAGACACTGAGCGTCGACCATTTTCTTTTTATTCGATACAAGAAGAGTTGCTTAAGAGGGGTGTTTTTATCCCCACCCTCAACCCCCCCCCCTACCCCACCCGCCCCCAAAACAAAAACCATAAGTCCCTGAATTACAGCTGTCGTGCGGCGGGATTCGAGGAGAGAAGAAGAAGAGGCAGAAGAAGAAGAAGACGAAGACGAAGAAGAAGAGAGCTATTCGGATTCGTGGGAATCTCGAGTGATCTCGCGGTCTGGAAGGGGTGCGCGAGGTGGTCAAAATCGAGTAGTTTATACTTTTCGTGATCCCAAGGTCGATCGTAAATCGTTATCAAGGTGATCGGGCCTAATAGAACGGTGAGAGCGGCTTGTCCGGGCGTCGACAAAGCTGCTGGAGGAAGAGAAGGTGGAGGTGGAGGAGGTCGAGGTGGAGGAGAAGGAAGAGGAGCGGAGGGAGGCGAAGGCGTCGTCGTGGGACATTGTCCCGGCGAGGAAGGTCAAGCCGGCGAGGAGGAGGTTGATCTAATACCGTATGCAGAAGTCAGGAGGGTCGCTTCGGTAGAGGCCTCGGTGGATGACCAGGTGGCCAACCAAGCTGTCGTCGACGAGGTGAAAATGGAGGCCGAGGATCATCTCGCGAGAGAATACGTACAGGAGTTCGTACTCGATCATCTCGATCCCGCCGACGTCAAGCGCGAGGTGAGCCTCATATAAAAAACAAAACAAAACACAAACAAAAAGAAACACCACCACCACCACCCTACAACCCCCTGCTCGTCTTAATACAAATATTAAATGATGCGAAAAAATGCGTTGGAAAAATTGACGAAAAGATAGAATAAACTAAATCGAAACCTCAGTGTCTCGACGGATTCGTTTCGTTCGTTAGTTTTGTGTTCTAACGAAATTTGGATCATTTGCTATGATTGATCGACATCGAGGAATGTGAATTTTTTCTTTGTTTCTTTTTTAACAAAATTTGGGGCGAATTTATCGATAGATTTATACAGCTTAGCTATATGTACTTGTCGTATACTTGACCGTAACCGTTATCACTTATCACGGTTCGCGACGTTCTCGTGCGTCCGCTTTTCTCTGTCTCTCTCTCTCTCTCTCTCTCTCTCACTCTCTGTCTCTCCCTGATCGCTCCGTGGCTCGTGTTACATAACATTTATCCGATAAGAATCGTGATTTCTCTTCGTCGCCTCGTTGCGAACTAATGCACGTTCCTCTCTCGTTATTCCTCGTTTTAGCACACGACGAGAATAATCTGCATTCGTCGGTTGCGGTTTTAGGGGGGAATTGGGCAATTTACTCCAGCCGTAATTATCAGGGTTTGATTAATGCGATTGAAAACGCGACGATTTAGTTTAGCGAAAAATCTGAAAATTGCAATAAAGTGTACTAAGTTGATGACATTAATTTGAATCAAAGGAAAATAGGATAAATTCGTATTTTGTAAGATATAACCTGCAATCAATAACTCGATTGGTCGATTAAAAATTCTAGATTAATTCTCGATCGTACATGAGATTCATGAGAAAAAATGAAATTTCGGGTTTGCAGGTGCGTTTAGGATCGCCAACGGTGATGGTTAACGGAAGCGTGGTGCAGTTGCAGAGTCAAGTGTCCGGTCAGGGTCTGGCATTGGCGCCTTTGACACCGCCGGCGCACGAGCTCGAGCAACCCCATCCGATTTATGGTCAGCCTCACATACAGGTACAGCATGGGGTTTTGGTCAAAGCACCACCGGGCGTCGCGTCCCACCTCACGACACTTTCTCATCCGGGAACACCGCCCGATACGCCACCGGTATCGGCCTCGCCGCCGCCGCTCCATCATCATCGCGGTGAGCGCGACCAACGCGAGCGCATCTCGTTGCTTCATCTCCAACAACCTGGCTCGATAGTCCAGGAAGAGATGCAACCTGGCACGGGTGGTATGGGCTGGCTGGCTCAATCACTGAGACAAGAACCCCTCGATCTTAGGCCTCATTGTCCTCAGGACCAAACGCCGGAGCCACATCCGGAATCGTGGCATTCGACGCCGTCGCAACATCACTTTCAGGACATACAACTGCAGCAACAACAACAGGCGCAACAACAGGCCCAACATTTGCCGAGACACGCTAGACTCGCTGGTTAGTTTCTCAATTCCCCCCCTTTTTCTTTCACCCTTGCATTTCTTCATTAATTTCATTCATTTGTTTCGTTCATTATTTCTCGGAAGCGCTTTTTACGAACAATCGTAACGTTTTTTAGTAATTGCAAAAAAACAAAGAACTGACAATTCAAAGGAATTTTGGTTTATATTTATAGAACAAGGAAATAAATAGTGGGAGAAATAATTTCGAAGTTAATGCCAATTTTTCGTCGAAAAACGAAATTTTCTTTGCAAAGTCGTTAACTGTTCTTAAAAGCGTTTCGTTGCACAACACAGCTATGATATACATAGATATATATTATTTTCACATTTTGAGTTCTTTTTTGATTGAGTAACGCGCGAATATCTGCGGGGATGTAGAGGTGGACGACGGATATTTTTCAGGGAGTTACATAACGATGCCGGGCCATTTGGATTACGACGGGGGTGATCCGAGTCCGGGTGGCGGCACAATTCCCGCGGGCGCCGCTGGTATGATGTCGGCGATCGACGGCGGTATGCATTACTGTCGTCAATTTCATCCGGCGATCTCACAACCATGTAGGCCAATGAGCGTGTGCTCGGTGAGCTCGTGCGGTGCAGGCCCGAGTCCTGTTCATCGCTCGAGCAGCGGTCCCTATTCGAGCTGCGGCGAAAATTCCAAGGCACAGGACGAGCTCATGAACGACGAGATACTCATGTCCTTGTCAGTCCGCGAGCTCAACAAACGTCTCCACGGTTGCCCGCGGGAAGAGGTGAGTGAGGTCTCTCATTTATTTCACACTCTCGTCGTTCTGTCGTATTTTCGTTGTTTTTCCCTCTTATCGTTAAGCCCTTCGACGATTAGAAGGAAAGTATTTGTAAATTTTCTCGTCTCGAGGCATTTAAGGCGCGAGACACTTTCAATTCTTATCTCGCGATAATTCAAAGATCGTTAAGGGTTTGACGATTGAACAATTTTTTTTCCAATAATCAAATTTATGAAATAAGTCTCACAGTTCGGAAGAATAGAAGACAAATTTTGACGATCGATGGGAAGAAAGCTGCATTTTCGTTGAACAAAAATGATTAAAATTATCTTTTCGTTGAATCCAACGTGTTACCGTAACTTCATGATGTAAGACGCCGTATTATTATTTGGATTCCCACAAAAATAGCGAGAACTCCGCAGTATATCGTTAAGTCCGTGAAAACAAAAAAAGCGATCGAGAAGCAAGGCTTGCCACCGATCGTCAAGATCTTCGGAAAAGAGGAAAAGAGCTTTTTTAAAGAAAAAAAAACGAAAGGAAAGCTCCTCCTGGTCGTATAAAGGTATGGTCTCTTTGTGTCGTGTGCTGAAGGTCGTGCGACTGAAGCAGAAGCGACGGACCCTGAAGAATCGTGGCTACGCTCAAAATTGTCGCAGCAAGCGTCTCCAGCAACGTCAGGACCTCGAGACGACGAATCGCAATCTCCAGAACGAGCTACAACGCACGAAGATCGAATTGACGCGTGTACAACAGGAGCGCGATCTTTACAAACAGAGATGCGAGATACTGAGGGTCAGACAAGGTCATCATCATAACGGTCACGGTCACGGGGCTCATCATCAACCACCGACGACAGGGCCCTCGCAGCAGCAACAACCGCCACCTCAACATTCAGCCTCGAGCCATCAGCAACAACAACAACAACAACAACAACAACAGCAACAAGCTCATCAGCAACATCAACCGGCGCCCGCGAGCCCCGAAGTATATCTGTGACAAAGACAGCGCCGCGGTGGCGCTTGCTGGACTGGAGGGAATAATTAATTTGTACGTAATCGGCGTATCGCCAAAAGTAAACGAGAAAATTAAATCAATAACGAGAAATTAAAATTTGTCACGCTCGCGAACGCAACGTCATGTCAAGATCGGGCCTATCTTTTCACGACCCCCAAAAATATCGTGGGCTCGACCGACGGCGAGAGTAAAAGTGTCATTTTTTGTGCAACGACCTTTCGCGAGACTGGGGGGCCGAATCGCGAATTTATTATACATCGAACGTTTCTCGATGAACAATATGGTGCAATATGGTCCGGACTGTAGATATGGAAATCTGTGTCGCGAGGGTAAGGTAAGGTAGCGGGGGAGGGGAGCGGGGGGGGGGAGATTAATTAATGAGAATGAGCGAGAGTGAACGAATTTTGTGATCAATGAAACGGGAATAATGAATTTTATCTCAAGGGGTTGTAATTGTTTTTTTTTACTAGAATCGAACGAACATTCGTTCCGACGAACCCGAGGATTGTCGAAAATGCGATTGATACGAAACTTGAACAAAAAGAAAAAACTAAAGTTTATTCGAGATTGAGGGAAAAAGATTATTTTGCGAGTTTTTCGCGTCCTCGAAGCGTCGCGAACAACGATCTCAAGTATCACTAGGCTAAATAAAACGAAACAAAAATACTCTAGGAGTAAACGAAGACTTAAGACAAAGAAATAATAAGAGGAAAAACACACACACACATCCGTAGGCGTAACGATGGAATATAAACGAATGAAACTCGCGATCGCGTTGGTGGCAATTGCTCGAGAGATGTGCCCAAAACGACGTGAAAGATACTTTATCGTTTACGGAAGGAACAAAAAACTAAAAAAAAAGAAGCAGAAAAAAAGAAAAGCAAATAAATATAAAAAACAAAAACATTGTCGTAGCGCAAACGAAACTTAGAATTTAAGATAATCTCTCTCTCTTTCTCTTCCTTCCGTGGGTTCTTAATTAATATATTTTTCATGTTGCGAAGTGACCGACAAAAAAAGGAACAAAAAGAAACAAAGTAACGAAAATTACACGAAAAAATTTCGCAATCGAAACGAAGGCACAAATTGTTGATTTACGTTCACCCCCCCCCCCCCCCCTCTCATCCCACCCTCGGATAAAACATAGAAGATTAATAATTTCGTTGGGCAAACGCACTATTATTATGATTATTATTATTTTCTCGATCTCTCGAGACACTTACGTCGTTATTATCGTTTAATATTATCAACATTATCATTATTATCGATAATATTATCGCATATTTTTGTTCAAGGCGGTTGTACGAAAGCGGCTTCGTTATTCCTACGTAAAGTACCTACACATATTACAATATTATTGTTTTAGTCGTGTCCACGAGATAATTACGAATTAAAACGATTGGGAAACTCTCGTCGAAAGTTTCTCTCTCAAATGTAAGATCACTTTCTATCTCTCTCTCTCTGTCTCTCTTTCGCAAGAAAAACAAAAAAAAGCGGACAAATCGAAAAACACTAAATTCTAACGAGAAACGTGAGACACGACCCAAAGAAGTTTTAATTCCCGTTATATATGTGTAAATAAAAATGATTATACTTATTATTATAATAAAAAAGAAGTCGTTATCGCGACAATTTCGAATACATATCCTCGTCGAAACGTCTCGATTTATCTTGCAACCCCCAGCCGCTCACCTCCCCATCTCGTTGTCCCTTCGTCCCGAACAAATTTTAATTTTTCCAGAACTATCGTCGTCCTCGCAATTAGAACGAGGATAAAAAAGAAAAAAGGCAAAAAGTGAAAAAAAGAAAGAATTGTTCCGCAGAGCGTTGCAATTGTGGAGGAGCGAGAATGCAACGGGAGAGGCGGCTCGGAACGGAAAGTTCCGGTTAGCGGAGAACGATATTCCAGCGCGTATGCGTTTCACCGTGTTCCCCGGCTGAACGTGTGTGCGAGGTGCAAGCTCAGCATTTCGTATCACCGGCTCGGTCGAGAGCGGAGGCGCAACTCTCGCACACAGTCGACTCCATAAAGGGTGCCTCTCGCATATATGTATATATATATATGTAGATATAAAATATATATGCACCAACAAACTTGCTACGATCCTGTCTGTTCTCTCTGTCTTTCGCATTCCTCGATATTTCCTTATTTCTCAACGAAAAAAAACTTCAGAAAAAGACAAAAAACTGTTCGTGGGAAAAAACTCATTCGTGACGAATATTTTTTTATCCTCATTACCGTTGGAATAATAATTAAAGAAGAAAAAAGCAATTTACCAATTATACTGGAAAATAAATGGATTTTGAACTTTATTTTTATTTTTTAGTACTAATTTTTGTTGGAGATCTCCAATTTTCGTTTACTCGTCGCGATCGTGGTGTATATACGGTGTACTAAACGGCTTTTAGGCGATACGTGTATACATTGTAGGTGGATAAAGCGGTAACGAGGATTTAAGCGACTTTGTTCGCATCAGGGTCGCTTGACAATGGGCACCCTGTCTTCGCGACCCTATCCCTCGAGCCACGAGACAACCCCTCGCCTTGTGGCTGCGAGGAGGCCACGAGGGGTGCGAGCGAGATGGAATAACGGAATTCTCACTCTCGGGTTACACAGAGGCGACAGATTGAGCGATCGTTCCTTCCACCAACAGGTCTCCGTTTCTCGTTTCTTCTCGCTCTATTGTTCTTCTTCCGCTTATTTATCGTATTTTATCGGGAATATGTTTTTTACTTCCGACTAGATGCGATACGTAAAAGAAAAATTGACAGACGCGTAAATTGTTTTTTTGTTGCAACATCGATCGGGCCCGAAATGAAAATCTTCGCTCGGGGTAGTTGACCCCCGTTGAAGAGCTCGAGGACACTCGCATGAAATAAACGCCCGAGTTCGAGGTCGATTGACACACTGGCGGCATCTAGCGGTGATTGGCGGACACTGAGGCGTGTTCCCAGACTTGAACTAAATTTGACGAAATTAATTATTTCCGGTGAAAATTACTACTCGATCATTTCGAATTTTGAGCTTCGGTATAAAGAACGATGCGAGAGCTTTACAAAAGCATAAAAGCACTCGTGTGCGACTATATATGTAAACTAATAGCAAAGCGAGATAAAAAAACGTGTACAAATCTTCCAAGACCCAAAGTAATAAAACCCCGCAAGAATTTTTAATCCTCGGACGTGTCCGGCGTGTCGAAAGTGGAGAAAAAGCTTCGGAGCCGATTGAGGATAGAACGAAACTAGAATGTAACGCGAGGGAGAAAGGGCGAGCTACGAGGCCGGTGTGGTGAGACGATCGAGTGACGCTCGCTTTATTGTCAAGTCGCGACGGTTACGTGGCCTATCTCTATCTCGCGACGCGGGACTCCTCCCGATCACCCTTCCGGTTCGCCCCAACGTGCCTAGACTCGAGCCTCGGCGCGTTTCGTTTTTTTCTTTCGCGAAACTTACGGGCTTGTAAATAAAATAAAATAAAATATACATTTTATATAAAATAATAATTACATATCCATCGCGACGTCAATTTTATTTCGGGGTAATCTCAATAATTTTTGTTCCTTCGGTAACGCGATTGATTTAAATTTATCGAAATTATCAATCGCGTAATTTATCGTTCGTATAAACGATAGTTTATACAATTATTATATTTTCAAACGATAATAATTAATCGCTCGTAATTATCAATCGCGTACGATTCATTACGGTAGCGTTTGAAAACATCTGCCCGGCCGGAGGTCCTAGAATCACGATAATATTCCGTGTACACCGACACGTGTTTGTTACGTCTGTGATGTTTTGTACACCGGATACATATTAACGGGCGATACGACGACGATAAGAGAATCCTGCTTATAACTGTAGAGGCTCATACATAGTATCAGCCTCGCGTTATCGTTTCTTGACTCGAGCAAACAAAACTTGAGTATAATGTGACTGCGACAAAGAGATGTATAAGTAGCCATAGGAGACGCGATAATGTCGAGTGGTCCACTCGTAAACGGTGTCCGGTGTTCCTCAGGATATCAGGCGATTAATTTTCTTTCTATTAATTTTCTATGAATTTCAAAGATCGACGAATAATTATGAAAATATATAAATTTATCCATAAAGATCTTACTACCGTCGATTAAGTAAAATTTTATCGAATGATTGATAAATTGTTGGACGATAAAATAATCGACGATTATTCGTTTAAATATTTCACACTCTTTGACAATCTTTCACGCGAACTTTCACACGCGCGATAGATTCGACGTTCTTATCATACATATTTATCAGCTCGCTGTGGGTGGTCCATTACACGTTTCGAACGCTCACTCGTCTCTTGTATAGTTTCAACGTAATCGATACTAAATAACGGTTCGAGATTAACGTATCTACAAAGGCATTTGCCCTTCGAATCGTTGTAACATTACGACTGAATAAATCTCGATCAAGGTCAATAGGGTCCCGGTACAAGCGATCTTACCTAAATAACCCCCTTAAGTTTTTTCCCCCCATAAACAAATCATCGCGAAAGAATAGTATCGTGCAAAAACAAATAAATTCCTCACGAAATCGAATAAATCGAACGATTTCGATCGCGCGTTCGTTTAAAATCGATTTTTCAAGGTCCAGCTGATGCTTCGAGCCAACCGCCACGTTTTCTCGTCTGGTAGGAATGTGACGTCACGTTTACTCTCGCCGGCTTTTCGCACAGTGACGAGAAGCGCGGTAACCGGGGAAAGGGAAGATTCGACGACGCCAGCATCTTTCACTTCTGATGACGACGTAGGTTCCGCCGTCGACGCGAAAATCCACCGCCCCCCGCCCCTCGCCGAGCGTCCTTGTAACCTCCGCCACCGTTACCCTCCAAACCATCCCTCCCTGCGACTGATGACGCGGCACGTAGGTTACATTCGTATCCTACTCTACTATACTAGTAAAGCTACGGAACGAAGCTCTCTAGCCACCATACCGGAACTATATACGTATGTGTACCTCCACGTACTCACTATTATATATATAGCTATCTATCGATATATATATAAACGAGTGCAAGCCACACAAACAGGTGAAAGCACACACGCAGACATTCATCCGCGATGAACGAAAACGTACGTAGGAAAAGGGGTTGAGAGAAGTGTGCTACGTCGACGAAGATGCCGACGACGACGACGATGACGACAGAGATTCCGCGGGGGTTGAAGGGTGAGCAAGAAGAGGAGGGGGGGGCAATGCCACCCTGACCCAGACGCACAGGGTCGATCGATTCTGTGAGCTTTGAGTAAGGTCGATAGCCGATGTGTTAATGGCTCGACTCTTTCTTTCTCTTTCGGTACTTTCTTGCTGACGGAATCGGAGATGCACGATTTTTACGTGTCGGGTCGTCGAGCTTCCCGGGATTTGTAGACGAGACGCGTTGATGAATTTGTAAATTTCGACGAAGCCATTAATATCGATGATACAATATTGTTGTTAATTTTTTGTTTCGATTAATTAAGGACGATTGAGCTTGAGGAATTTGGCTACTCTATGTAATTCTTGTTTATTGTTATTGTTATTATTATCGTTAATTAGAGGATTGCTCGAACTTGGTCGAAATTGCGCGATGTTTTTCTCTTTTCGTTTTCTATGGTACGATTTTTTTAAGGGCTCTCGGTACTGATATTTCACGGTTGATCGCGGGGACACTGTTTCACCCCTGAAGAAAATACCACCCTGACCCAGTCTCGGTTCATCCTCTCGTCAACCAAAGGGATCGATACTACGGCTAATCAGATCAAACCGCACCCCGCACTTTTTCGTACGTGTCATAGTCGTTGTGTCCGCGACGATGACCACCCTTATACCTATCGATGGGACGTATGGTTAATTCGCTACAATATACTTTTTACGTTCGCGCAAACCTCATTTTCACTCTCCACGTAATAGCTCGATCGTGATTTAAATAAAAGATCATAAAATCGTAAAAATGTAAGATTTTCGACATTTCTATTTGATCGATTTTTATTTCTTTTTGTTTCCACTCTTTATCAATTCTTATCTATTTTCGTGCATTTCGTTATCGGTGCCGCAAATGAGGAAGAGAATTATGGGAGCCGAGCCTGGCGGTGACAGCAATTATCTCGGACTATCGCCGGAGGATCAGGAAAAGGGGAGGGAGGGGGCGACGACAGAGATCCCGGAAATATTTGGTAAGCGAGACGCGCCCTCTCTCGACCCCTTCGAAGACGAAGGGTAGCTCGAGATGATTTCGTTTCTTCTCTCCCGATTCTATATACCCGATCGATTTTCGTGGGTAATAGCGAAACGCGATTGTACTTCGGAGCGTGACGTGACTTAAATTCTTGACCGGGCGCGATTCGAAGAGTCTTAATTCGGTGGTCGATTTTTCTTCATCCGCCCCCCCCCCCCCCCCCCCCCTACTGGTTGTTCTCGTTACAACTCGAGTAAATGTTACGGAGAACAAAGAATTTCTTTCATAGGAAAGAAACAATTTGAATAAAGACATAAAGTATCGTAAGAACGAGAGAAGAAATTTTATGACCAAAAACGGACGGACCGTATCGGAAATTATTGGCAATCAGTTGATAGCTCACAAATCTCACCAAAACTCGCTCGGGTAAGTTTCCCCGGGTCACTCGACGGGACCCTTCCGAAAATTCATCGTACATCTAAATATATATAAATGCATCGATAAATCATCGATCGTCTAACGAGAATTGCGATAAAAAATATTTGCAAAATTTTCTACAACGATTGTTTCCAAAATGTGTCGATCATCTTTTTTTTGTTCGTTATATACCTAAACCATTTACACCGACACCGATTTTTCCGCCGGCGAGAGGAAAACGAGCGAGATGGAACGCGATTTCCAGGACTCTCAGATCAGCTGGACCATAAATATCAGGTGTTTTTTTCTCCTTCTCGCTGAAATTTTTTTGCTCCTCTCAGTTCGTAGCTAAGAAATTCATCGGCTCCGATGTCTCCTCCCCCCTCCATGTTTCTTTCCCTCCGATAATATAGCAACCCCTGACCGAGGGAGTCAAGCTCTTGCGCCCTCTAACGGTACGGCATTCGTCTTCTCGTTACCACTGCGCCTCGCGAGGACAAACGACATTCACATATGTATATATATACATATGTGTATCTTTTGTTCTCTATCCAGCATGATCGTTTCGCGACCCGCAACCCTCTCTCTCCTCGTCGCTCCGACATGCTCTCTTCTAGTCCACCGGATCTCTCTTTCAATTCCGGGGATTCGCGAAATCCCCTTTCTCTCTTATATACGACGGTATCACCGAGCAAAGCTCCTTTCCCCATATTCCTTCTTTCTTCTTTCTCTCTCACTCTCGTTTCTCCTCTCGGGGCCTCACGAAACTTTTACTTGTTTTCGTCCCTCCACCTACACCCCCCCCCTCCCCCCATCAACCCCTGTATCTTTTCTTCGCGTTTCTTCGATCGAAATAATCTCTCGCGATACAAAACGATTTTGCCAACCCTGGCAAACGATACACGCTCGTATTTGTAATTTACCACTGGATCGCTTTCTTTTTCCATCCCCTTTCCTCTTCGTCCTTTAAGAAGAACCGTTGACCAAATACACTTTGAATATTTTCAATGTTTGTACAAAGTAACGTTATAATTACGAAAGACGTAAACAAAAATTACTAAAGTTCTTCTTTTTTAAACCTCAACCCTCCTTCCTCGTCCTTCGCTTTTAATTTCGTCCTGTAGCTCGGTCGTCTCTTGTGGATTTTCGCCCAAAATTTCATCAGTGACTCTCTCTCTCTCTCTCGCTCGAGGACGAAGCTTTCTCTGTGATACTTCGAGATTATTTACCAATTATAGTTATTACCGTCTACCGCTGGAATCTCGGCGGTGCAAACCTCCGGAGGTGATGAGAGATTTGGGGATAAAAAAGAGAGAGAGACAGAGAGGGGCAGAGAGGGGAGAGGCACGATTTCGCACTGGCTTAACTACACTTTTATAGCGCTTCTTCGCGACTTTGAAGGGATAATTTTTATCCGTCGAGCAACTTATTCGCTCTCATCTCGTATTCCTCTCTCTTTCTCTCATTATAATATATACGTATAGACTATTTTCTCCGTTGGCGAACCCTCCGAGAGCTTTCTAGCGCGCAGTTCACTTTCTTTCTCTCTTCGTTGGGCGGATCCCTCTCTCATCGTAAAATTAAGTCAAACAGCTTCAGGGTGCCGGGGCACACTCCCACTGCGGTTTTTCTCGTTTAAGTAGAACGATAGCTCGAGAGCGCACTGCGAGTATTTTATATACATATATATATGTATGTGTGTATATAAAAGACGAAAGTAACCGAACGGCAGAAAGAGAGAGAGAGGGAGAAAAAGCACCCTGGAGTTTCGACAAACGACACTCGAGGCTCGCGATCGAGTGCCCCGCTATCCCTTTCACTACCACCAGTATCGACGACAAAATTTCTTATCACCCGTTGTACGAATTTCGTATTTTATATTTGCCGATTTCTTTTTTTTGCGGTACGTAAAATTAACGATAAATAACGATCAAACCCCGAACGAATCAAAGATAAAATTGTGGGGGAAGAACTTCTAAAATCCATAATTCCCACGAATAGCTGCAAAGTTAAACAAAATCATAAAAAATCTTAACGATTTACAAATTAAAGAAAAAATTTGAATTTCCCTGTTTTCAATTATGTCGATGACGATAAAATAAAAATGGAATATCGTTAATTGAACGATATTTTGTTTCATTCCATGGATGCGTCGCACGTCAAAAAAGCATCGAATCACTTTAGCCCCGTCTCATCTACGTTCGATAGAAAATCAGAGAAGCAGCAGCAACGATACGATTTAATTCGCGATCGTTCATGCAAGGATCGCCTCGTCTCCTCGCATCTTCGCCCTCATATACGCCCCACCGCCCTTCCGATCGCTTCGTCCTTCGGTTAAGCCCTCTCGCATTCGCGTTAAAGAACGATTTGATCAGGTTTCGCGGTATTACGCCACGGTATAACTCCTTCCGCTTCTCGCACTCTCTCTCTCTCCTCTCCCTCCTTTTTATTTCATCTCGTTTCCCGGTGTGCCCGATCCGCTTGAGCGAATCGCACGAGACTCGTCTTCGTTCTCTCGCGTTGGATGTCGCGCTACCTCGTTTTCCCCCATCAGTCACCAGTCATCAACGTGATTGACGAGTGATATCGTTAACGGTTTAAGCTTCTTCCTAACCCCCTTCCCCTCTTGTCATACCCCGCGCGTGCGATCTACCGCGACGATCTCGTTAGTCGCCTTTCTTCCTACACAGGAATGCGATTCGACGCTATCGAGTGATTTCCTTTCGCTTTTTCATCCACACAGCTTTAACGGAATTTTGAGTTATCTCTCGTCGGAATAAACATTGAATAAGGGTTTTTGACAATTTTTAATTAACGATTAACAAGTAACATTTTAATCGTTTTTTAAAAATTTGTTTAATCATTATTACGGCCTTTTTGTTTAAAACGCATATAATGGATGTTTTTTTGCAAATTTACTCCAAGGGTTTGTATCTTCAATGAAAAAGCCGAGTAACCCTGTGACCTATCCCCTACGTATAGTTTACAATTAGTAAAGCATACGAGAGAGAGCGAAACCTTATATGGACACCGTCGGGCTATACGTTATAGTTCGTTAGTTATATCTGTATCACGTTTGATACTCGCGAAAATCAATGGAATCAAACGTGCAAAGCTCTTGCAATATGTCGTGAGCTATTTTTGTTTTCTATGCGAGGTGAAAAATGGGATTGGATCTGAAAAGATCCAACGCCTATTATCAAATAAAAATTTGCTGTATTTTACAAGAGTTTGAATTTAAAAAAATCTATATCGTTAATCGTAATTAAATTCACTTTTTCATCTAAATTATTTTTTATTTAAATCATTATCATATTTCGTACCCTAGATAATTTGTAATAATATTTTTTTTCCCGAATGCATTTTCCAGATGCGAAAGTAGATTATCATCGAGAAGAGAAAGGGGTTGCAATGAGAACGGAATCACGGTGCTATAGCTTCGGGTCGTAATGAGAAAACGTTACGTGGGCGAATTCCCCGAATCGCGAGGCGGTGGGGGTGGTTTTCTTCGATGGTGTCCAAGGGGTCTCGTACGGGGGGGGGGGGGGGGGTGGAGAGAGGGGAGTTGATAACGGAGAACCGAGAGTTCTCGCGCCGTCGCGATTCCACCCCTGCGCCTGGTCTACCTACCGTACGAAACACACACACCTACACCTATACCGTGGCTCTGTCCTACCTATATAACGCGCGTACGTACCACGCGGACCATACCTATCCGGTTAGTTGGCTCGGCCTCGTCGAGAAGCGCCACTTTGGCCCCGCCTATTCGCGATACAACCACCCCCGAATACGCGAAACTCTCTCGTTATGATTTTTATCCTCGGATATTTGAATGATACGAAAATCATTCAACGTGTAAACACAATCGAGAACAAATGAAAGAAGTTTGCTGAATTAGACATATTTACAGGAATTACAGAGAATAATTTATTAAATTTCACAGTTTTGTAATAATAAATAAACAAAATTAATCAAAACTGTGGAATCAATTTTCTAAGGGTTGTTTTAGAGAGGTCTTTTTTTACGTATAAACAAGAACTGTTTAATTTAGGAAGATAAGAAATTCGCATATTTCTGTCCGAGACAAATCGATCAATTGTCCCAAAACAGGGGTTCGCTCTCTCCGCGAACCGGCTAAAAGCGAGAGAACTGTCGCTCGGGTACGATCGAGATATCGTTATATGTACGCATTCAACTCGGAGTCAATGGATCTATCTCCGTGTCTCGGTCGCGCGTATAACGGTTAAATGTCTCGGCAATGATTTAGCGGCGAGCGGAGAACAGTGAGAGATAGCGATCTGGTCCAATGGTCGATTTGCCGGTCGTGTCCATAGTGACACACAGACCGTACAGGCAACCGACGTATATCTCTACTCTAGCAAAGCGAACCTGCTGTTTCTCGAGTCTCTCTTTTTCTTCGATCCTCCGTAATAATAAAACAAAAAAAGAGGAGGAAAAAAGAGAAGGAGACGCGAAAAGAAAATCGAAAAAGGACCGCGATTCCGGGTAGCTCGTGTACGTCGTACGTTCGTTCGTACCGACGCAATATGGACCAGCGGGACGATCCTTTTTAGCATTTTTATGCCGATCTGCGGCTGACAGTTTATTTTATTATATCGACGAAGCGCGCGAGGCTGCTCGCTGGTCAGCCCTCAGCCGGTCGTCCATCGTCCATCGACCCCGATACCGATCGTAATTCACCTTTTCCTCGGTATAATAAAAAATAAAGTCCAGAAGCTTTCAACGATATCGCGCATAAAGCTTTCATTTTATTTCCTTTCGTCCATAACGAGAAACGTAATTTTTGACTTTATAATTATCAGTTCGACGTGACTGAACACTCGATTCGTTTATTTCAAATGTTTTATCGAAACTCATCCGTAGACTAGCGAATAATCGTGATAATCACGATCGTGATCGGCAAACGATGGTCAGACATTCACGAATTCCGCAATCCCGACCAGGTTTTTCAGATTCCCCGTTGGGAAAACTTTTCGCTGTCGCGAGAGTCATCGATGGAACAGCGATAGGGGAAGGGGGTGTTAAGTCGAGAGCGATACACACGGGGCAGTAAAAATGTGGCGAAGCTCCCTGGGTGGCATTGCTTCGACAGGGAGACTCGAGGGACAACGATCTACTGTCTGGTAGACAATGGACCATCGTATTGGTTCCACGTGCTCGCTACATGTAAAACGACGTTCGGCATTTGCGAGAAGACTCGATCGTGGCTTATCGTATACCGGACCTGCGACCTCCCGCTAGGGTTGACGATCGCTCGTTTCCCATAAAATTGGATTTGTAAATTCGATCCTCCTCCTTTGGCGCCCGTCTTTCAAGATACCTTTCTTCTCACAAACCAGTAAAACAAAAATAAAATGGTACAAAATTTATCAAAACGAACTTCAATTTTCCCCAAAAAATTCTTTTTTTCCTTTTTCTTCGTTTAAACTATTTTCGTTTATTTCTCTAACTTCGTTTCCGCAGTTATTCCACCTAGAACTATTTATAGGACACCATTTCCAGCCAGTTACGTTTTTTTTTTATCTTTCACCCCCATCCCCATTTGGCAGTAACACTGTAACTCTTCCTTCTTCTTTCTTCCTTTTTTACTAGTATGCACGCCCCTTTCTCAGCAAGACCGCACGTCCCGTAAAGTACCGTATAAGGGAAGCACTGAACCGGGACCATAAGCACTGGCTATAAGGTCCAGCGGTCCACATCATCCACCATGAATTCTCTGCCTCCCTCTCTCGTTCTCCGGAGATCGACAATGCGGTGGGTGTAGGCTCGTATACGATTAGCATGACAACGCGGCATGGGGTCATAACTGCCGGGGTTTCTATGCTAAAATTCGCGTGAAACTCCCTCCAAATGGAGGCAGGGGGCAGAAGAGGGGGTGGTAACCGATAGTTTGTTACCATACCGGACCGGAGAAACCGAGAGCGATATCTGCTGCTTCTGTATGAGCTTCTTTTCGGGAGCCCTGATTCCTCCTTTCCCTCGTCTCTCTCTCTGGGGCAGTATTTTTTATCTAGTCACGGTCAACTGGCTTACAGGACCTTTCCGCCCATTATTAGCGCAGCTCGCAGTAGCCGCTTGCCACCCCATACGTTCAATACCCATGTACAAATATATATGTGTGTGGATAGAAATGTAAGTATTGTACATAACGGCTTTCCCTTGTCCAAGTTGAAGCCCGCTGTTTGGTTCGAACGTTACACACTTTTTTTACTCTTCTAATGTTTGAAAGAAGAAACTGGTGTGTAGATATTTTTTATAGAACGACGGAGATCGCTGTTGCAGAGTTGATTCTCAGATTATGTATGTTCCAGATTTAGGGGATGAAAGGAAGAGAACTGAGAAATGAAATTGTGGTACGGGGTAGTCGGACGTTTTCACGAGGAGATATATCGATGGCATTCAATATCGAAATGTTTTCATGCAGGGTCAAGCTATCTTGCTGTACATCTCGTTGTGTTACTACTATTTATATGTCCTCTATATAACATATACATATGTGACTATGTGTGTGCCTATGTGCAAATTCATATGTATAGACAATGGTCCACCGCCATAAAGATAGCGCGACGGTGGAAACATCAAGATTGCCACGAGGGAGAGTCGAGAAAGCCTCTCCTTGTTTTTCTTGGCCACCATGGAAAGAAGACCAAACCTAATAAACCTAGTAAAGTCCTAATATCGTGCTATTTCGCTAAACAGCTCATTTAAACAGTAAGTATAAATTACTCGTTGAAAAATAAAATTGTTTCGTTCCCACTCGACTCTTCCAGACAACAAATAGTGCAAGAGCTGCTCAAAAGCATAAAACTATTCGCACGATATCTGGAGCATAATATAGACACACAAGAGCAAAAAATGTAGAAAAAATCTCAATAGCCGAACTCTCAGAGCTAACAAAAGTCGGGACAGATTGAGTCGAGAGTCGAAGCCACACAAACTCTCTGGGAGTGACTAAAAGAGGGGACGAGAAGAGAAAGAGAGAGGTCTTTTTTTTCTTCGCACTAGCGGGAGAATCGAAGCCCCACTGCGTGGTCGCAACTGTCCATCGTATTATAGCGTTGTCCTAACTTTTATCTCGCTTCTTTTTCAACGCTCCGTCTCTTTTTCTCTCTATCTCTGTTATCTGTCTGTAATAGCTTGCCGATGGAAGAGCTCGTAGGCTCCAAGCTATACGATGCTTCTTACCACCGGCTATTATGCCAATATAGCGCGTGGTTCACGGGGTCAGGTGGCCAAGGGTCGTCTAACTGGATCATACTTGACACTTCTCTCACGATTTCTCTCTTACGAGATTACATACACGGGGATGTTAATAATCATGCTAAGGCTTTTTTTTCATTCAATCGGCTTTCACGGTGTTAAGTGCAACTCAGTTTCAATAGCGAGACTGAGAAAAAAAACAACAGGCACGTGGTTTTATTTAAAATCGATTTACAATAAAATTCGCAATACCATGATTCATAAAATTGTTTTTATTTATTCAAAAGTTGCATTTGTCTAATATACGATCAAATATCTTACCATAATACGACGTAGACTCTTGCATTTTTTTATTTCTTCGGTATTCAACCCTCTCCGGCTTTAAAAACACATTCTATTACGTTAAAGTCCATGCGAGTCAAGTCATTGGACTCCCTCCACGTCGTGGCATTTTGATTTATATCTCTTCTCATGCCCAAACGTGGAAATTGTTAAAAAAAAATAGGCGGGCTAAAGGGGCATTTAAACGGTCCCCGTGCAGCCGTAGCATTTTCTCGTGGGGGATGACTTTAGAGCGAGTCGAATTTTCGTTTCGCGTCGACCCGATTTTTATTTCCATCTCACTCGCGCACGCTCGAGCGAGAATTCAGGAAGGGCTCGTGCCTGGCACGAGTCGGGTCGACACGAAACACCAGCGAGTGACTGTGAAACTCGGAGGGGTTGATACTATTATAGCCCTATATATATATATATATATATATAGTTTGACTGGACCGAAGGGATAAAGCAGGGACAAGAACCGGGTGAGAAACATCCGCGTGGACGAGCCTTAACGAGGCTAATACAAGCGTCACACGTCAAAGAGAGTAGCGAGCTGCTCTATTAACGTCAATGACACTGCGACGTCCGGATACGCGCAAACTGTTGAACGTCACCGTTAAACACGTACCTATCCTCCGCTCCAACGTGATTTCGATCTGTTCTAAAATCTGTGAAATTGTAATTGGAAAATTTGAATACATGTAACAAGTAAATTTAGAAAACGATGTTTAACATTGCCAGAATTGTAATAATAAACAATATTGAACAAATTTAAATCACTCACCTCATAAATTATTTACACACGAAATGAATTGATTATCGTAACGATAATTTCATATGGATATTATTATTTTTCTCTTCAATAGAAGAGTAAAATAAGTACAGAGTGGACATGGACGAATCAGTAAAAAAAAGAAGATAAAAAAAGTAAGAACGTAGGGAAAAAAAGGAAATGGCGGAATATACATGAGCTCTGGCCAATATTGAGGCGCAAGGGACATAAATGTTTTACATGCAATACGGCGTTCGTGGCCGGCTGGACGAAACTGCCCACAGCAGAATTTTATCACCTCGACCGTGGTCACACAGAGGCCACATACGCCTCGAAGAAGAAAAAATGAGGGAAAGGGACGTCGCATCCACAGGGTGATTTTCCTGGTCACGAGGTGTAAAAAAAAGGAACGAATCTGCATGAAGCGGAAAAAATGCTTGGGTTTCGTTCTAAGATACTTACGTCGCGATCTTTTCATCTCTGTTTTATATTTACTTTCCCTGGCTACAAGACGTTTGGCTAAAAAAAATGCTCATTTTTTTAGAGAGGCAATGTGTACAAGAAAAACGAAAAAATAGCAGGAGAAACAAATGTATTTTTCGTTAGAAAAAGGTCTTCTAAGAAAAAATAGTAACTTATTCGTAAAAAAATCTTGGAAATCGATGCTACGAGCTTTTAAAGTTTCAAAAATGTTGGGGGTGTGGAGGAAAAAAAGTGGATGTGTTGGTGAAAGAACTGTTCTACGCGTATACGTACCTATTGGATTGCCTGACTCGGTCGTTCTCTTTTCCCTTGTGGAATTCCATATATTCGAACACCCGCCTGTTGTCTCTCCCGCTGAATCTTTAATATTCCATTTAATATCTGGCCACGGGTCCTTGGACGTTGGCGTGAGACAGAGCCCCTAGTACTCTCACCCGGCAGACGCCATTCCCGGAGCGGTTATATAAATCAAACGAGAGATATTGGCCGTTTTTGCCCACCGAGGCTGAACCTACGACTCTCCTTCTCCCCCTGGTTTCACGTCACGCCATCCGCAGGAGCGAAGCTTCCATAATTGTTTTTACGGATTATAAATTTCACTTCTTCCTGGACCGTGGCAAGCCCCCTTTTCTCGCACGGCCACCAATGTCCGCCGGGCTAAAAGTTTTCTCTATCTTCAGCGTGAACTCTTCGCGAATGAAGAGTCCGATAGAGAAAGAATCTTCGGGTTATGAAAACTTTTCCCGAGAGACTTTTCTTACCCCGTTCTTTTTTCCCTTGAGAATTAATTGACCGATATTACGATCATGAATAATCAGAAATTGATTATATCCAGTCTCCAATTCGCGATGGATCTCCGAAGGTTGAATAATAAATTTTCCGATCATCGATGAAAAGATATTTAAAATATTAAAATTAATTCAATTAATATTTCAAATGAAATTCCAAGTATTAAAATAATAAAAATTCAATACGATCTAAATATCAATAACGAAAACTGCGCATATATTGACAATTGTTATTTCAAGTCGCTGTGAAAAAGAATTAGAAATTATAACTGTGTCCGATTCAACTCCATTTTATCGTTGGTATTCCACGGTAATAGAAATGATACAGTTTGATATGCGCTCGAGCCAGGGGGAGTTCTGAGAGAGTTCAGGGGGTAAGAAGGGATTTTGGGGTCGCGTTAATTAATATAGTCGCGCCGTTTGACTATGGCAAGGGGGAAACGTTCGACAGAGCACCCCCTCAAGGTTCAGTTACACACCGTCTACATTTTCATTCGCTCGGTGGAACGAGTATAGCTCCGACACTCTCGGCTCTCACCGTGTAAGAGAGACCATAACTAAGCCTCCCATTAATTCACATCAACGTCTTCCTATCTCGGCTTGCCTGGGTGACTTGCATACTCCTTGCCGAAACGAGATAAGTGCTCGCGCTAACGTCTACCTACTTATGAGAATATCAAGATATACTGTGATACGCACATAGAAGAACCTCCTGTGTACTTGAAACGTAGCCTCTACTTTTATTCGAGTCATTCCTCGGTACCCAATCATACCTATCAAGGGGTGCTTCTTCGTCGTTATCATATTAGCCCGTGGAATTAGAAATTTAGATTTTTCTCATGCGCAGTAATGTATTTGATAAAAAAAAATCTCCCATACTCGATTTTAACCCTAAATTTAACGAGAGCAAACAAAATACAGTGCATCATTGTTATGATAACGGATTGATATGAAAGCAAGTCACTTGAAAACTCATGTTTATGTACGTATTAGTACAAGTAATCAATTCTGAACATAATTGTGAAAAAATGATCGAGATGTGACAAGAGAAATGCCAACGCAATGTATGTTCGACTCACCCACTCGCACTTGCTTCGATTATGGACGAGGGGGGGGACTCGAGATGGCAGAAGGTAAATTCGATAAATTTTCGTGAAAATAAAATCTGTCGGGTTCGGAGGAATTGACCATCTCTCTCGTGTACCTCATTGTGGTCGAGTCGTCGTGTCCTCCGTGTGGTTTGTCCCCCGGATATTTCCCCTTGGCTGAGCCGATCATTGTCGCCGTAACAAGCCAGCTATTGACGGTTCTCGCACTCTGCTTTTCTCTCTTTCTCTTTCGATTCACTCGAGACTCTACGTGTGGCCAGTTAGACGTGTCAAAGTGTACGAGAAGATTGGATGCGAGTGTCACAGGCGTGCTCTTGTACGAGCCTGCTCGAACACATATCCTTCTAACGTTCGTGTCGCAAGGAGGATATGGGTACACACATACACACACAGACACCGATTTATAGGTTAGGATAGTACGACTCGCCGCTCCCGCACACTGACCCCTTTGCCCCTCTGTCGGTGAAAATCGTCACGCTCGTTTTTCGTGGTCGTGTGTCGACCCGCGTCTTACTACGGCCTCCACATACTAATGGGACATTACCTTAACACCCTTCTATATCCCGATCGCGTTCAGTTAGTTACTCCTCGGGGAATGCGCTTCGCGAACCGAAAGAACAACCGGTATAAAAGAACTTGCGGTATCTTGTTCTAGACGCAGACATATCGACAATCGTTTCGCACTTTTTTTGTTCGACGCGTTCTTCTTTGCACCCGAGCACGCAATGGACGCCATTACGTGCCGTGTTATTTCTTCCGGTACTGTACTTGCGGCGCCCTAGCGGTCATCCGGCGAACTAACTGGTGGATAATTATCTATTAATAATAATAGAACGTAGTAAATGAAAATATTGCTATAGATAGCTTAAAAAAGTAAGTTCGATCTGAATTTCTTTTTTTTATTACAATTATGATAAAGTATTAATGTTAATCGAAAAAAATGTTAAGAATAAAATTGTTTCGTATTCCCATGTTTTGTCCCTTTGTACAATTACGATACCTACACAATTCTCAAATATTTTCCAAGATGAACGAACGATTGTAATTTTGATTACACCGAAAAATGTGCCTGCGGGCGTGAGGTACTCTCCTCGTCTTTTCCTTATACCGTACATACTCCCTGAGTCCGCACTCGTATATATCGACGGGCACAGCTTTTCCTCTCTAAGAAAGTGAGATCACGATGAGATTTTAGAGAAGACAATACGCGAGATCTCGTCGAGCGATATAGATTTGGCTCGGGGGTGCGACCGTCTCTCTATCTCATCTTCTTACACGCTGCCAGAACTCTTGCCCACTCGCGACTAGAGGGTCTTGCCGCATGAATTTCAATCGAAATCTTATCGGGATTCCTCTTTTTCTTTTTTTTTCTTTTTTTTTCGACGAGCGAACACGAACTTGAGTGCCGCGGTGGATCGTGATCAAGTGGTACCCTCCATCGTCCGCGGGGACAATACACCAACCGTATTCGTGCCTCTGGGTGCCTTCCCCTCTCCTAACAAGTGACAATACACACGCTTCTATCGTTGGAGAGAAAGAGAAAGAAGCAAAAAAAATCCCGCCTAGGAAAACCTCGTCGTACCGCCTCATCCTACTTTTCTGAAACGCCACACCGGCCTTACAAGAGTGAACGAGCGGCGTGCATTGCTCTTTTGTCCGAACCACCAACCCTTACTCACGTACCCCATCGTCATCCCCCCTCCGCTCTCCATTCCACTTTTTTTTCTTTTTCCCTTTTTTTATCACCCGCTCCAACTCGGTCCTCTATGCACCTTTTTAGCTTTCTCTTTTCTTCCTCCCCCCAACCCCTTTTTTGTGGTCGTCGAGGAGAACAGGATACTCGAAAAGCTTGACCCGCAAACGCCCAGCGAAATTTGTGTCGTCGTGGTCATTCTTAGGTATGTCGGGCCACCTTTCCAGACACAAACTACATCAATCTTTAAAAAAATGTATAAAATTATTTGAAGTACATTATGAACAGTTATTCAAAATAAATAGACTGGATTGTTGAATATTCAAGAATATAGTCTTTGACGAACATTGAACGCAAAAGCACCACAAGCGTAGCACCCTTCGTTCCTAAAACGCAACCCCCAGAATCGAACCAGCTACACTCGCCCTTCAATCTCATCCCCTTTCACATCAGCTTACCAGTCATTTCATATATATATATATAAAGACCTCGTCTTAGGTCCAGTGAGTGTCTCCGGCTATGAGTTAGTGGATTTTCGAAGCGAAGCGACTGCCACCATATTAAACGCTTCCAAGACTTTGGCTATAGAGTCTGCTACTCTCGACTTTGCCCGGAGTTTGAGTACCATATATTTCATGTGTACCTACATACACGTACACTATCCTAGCACATATGTATAGAAAAGCAGCTTCTCCCAAACTCTTGGATCCTTTTTCCCTGACGTCCCCTCGTCCAATGTCTCACCGATCCAACTTGTCACTACGAACCGGTTCTCCAATAAATTTTCACTCGAATATTCCCTCTGAATCCCTTCATCGTTGATTTTTCCTAACTTTGATATCCCGTGGACACTTTGACATCTTCCAGCAAACAGAGAACGGACGAGAAATTAAGGAACAACTATTAGGCAAAAATCTCAAAGTCCGGGCGTTACATACGTTTTTCCGTTGTCTATTCGTGTTCTTCGACAGGCTGGTTTAGCCGTGGACACGTTGCTCGAACCATTTTTCGTATGTTCGCTCTTCCGGAAGATCGTTAAAGGGAGCAATTAGATAATGCTCGATAGGGGTGGCGACCGTTACAGGTTCTTGCAAAACATTTCGAGACAAACGACTTTACGAAGAAAAAAAAGAAGACTAAGAATCTCCGAGTACTTTTAAGTGCCATCATTAGATTATCCTGTGGTAATATGTTCTTCGATACCGTTCGGAAGATCGAGATTGAAATTTTTCGTTTCGATCGGTAGCAGATTCCCCGAGTAAAGTTAATCGACCGAATGGCCCATTAAAGTGCGCGAAAACAAGCGAAACTTCATTATTGAAAATAGATCTGCATTTTTGTTTGTCCACGCGAACCACTCTGCTAATGGCCGCTCTATCGCATCCGGACAATTATCGGAATGCATTTCTCAACGAGACAATTCGAGTCATCGTGTTTAATACAGGAACCTAAATCAATCCCGCGTTTCGAATTAGACGCCGATTGTTCGACCCGAGGCGAAGCTCTTTGCGAGCATGTAACTAATCAGGAATTTGCACTTGGAGCGCGGGACGAAAGAGGAGAAAGTAGAACGAACGAGGGGATGATTTTCCAAGCAACACTTCGTGGGTCTTTTATCCTATTTCCTCACTTTGGGATAAAGTCTCGATTCGTCTTTTCTCCTTTCTCTCTCTCTCTCTCACCGTTTTTCCGCCCTTTATCTACCGGTGGCAAACGACTCTGCGAGAACTTTGCGCCAACTTGCCTGGCGACTAACTTGACTCCACTAACGGGGCAATCAGATCGCCACTGTTGGGACAACAAGCCCTGCTACGCCCCTTCTACTCTTCTTATTCCAAAAGTCGCGAAAGCAGTAACATCATCGACGTAGATATATATAAAGTCAATTGCCCATACTTCTCACCCTGATTCCTTTTTCCCTCGTTTACTCATTCACCCCTCGCTCGCTATGTCTGTATAGAGGTCGCTATTCTCTCACTCTTTCTTTGCACTCGGTGTATCCGGGCCGAGCGGCTTGCTAGGCTTATTTATCGTTCGACTTCCGTATTTTCGGTGGGAGGAGTTAAACAGCAGTAAATTTCACCCTCCGAAGTAGTCAACGGTTACAACGGTGACTTAATTGTCCGAGCTATTCGCCTTCTCGTTTCTACTATCGATTGGATAACGATGATTTGTGCGTCTCGCTCAATTTCTCCGTGTCTATCCTCGTTGATACAATATCCAGACATAACTTCCAAGTCGATTGATTTTCATCCCCTATTCTCGAAGCTACTGATAAGAAATTGATTTCTATGGACGGTAAACGCAATTATTAATATCATAAATAATGTATACTGTTTGAAATAAAATACTGATCAAAATAATACTGGAAAAATCCATTATACTAAAATCGTTTAAAACATACGTGATTTCAAATTTGCATAATTTTTATACAATTTAACAAGTGAATAATTTTGAAACGATTTCGGATTATTTTTCCTCGAAAGGTGTTTGAAGTTGTTCCATTTAGTTTGAATTTCGACCGAAACCATCTACGGGAAGAAGCTTTTCTTTTTTAGGAAAAATCGATGCCAGAGTCGACGACGGTTATTATCGAGATGGGGAGAGCTTTCCTGATGTCTCTGACAATCTGTATCTACATGGGACAGATTCGATTGCGATGCGTGGAGTATCCCCCGAATCTCGTAACCCTTCGTGTTATGTCTGGTTAAAGTAGGGTCCGGGTAACAGACGCGAAGGATCTTTGGGTGGATGCGAGAGGGATATGAATGCTTTACAAGATATCCCGGTTGTTGCTGCTACTACTACGATCTCCAGCGATCGTCGCCCTCAATGGACTCCCATTGACACGAGACTACATCTTATATGCGAGACACACGTCAAGCTTCTCTCCCTTCATATTCTCAAACGTTCTTTTGCATTATCGAATAAAATGAAAAAGCGTCAATTCGAAGGACTTCTGGTCTACTCATTAAACGTAAATCAAAACAGCTACGATTATTTTTATCCAATCTCTCTTTTCCCAAATTTTGGACAAAACCTTATTTCCTTTCAAAGAGACACCATAAAGCCAAGGAATTTAATCGTCGATAAAAATCTCAACGTTATCACAAATCTCGGACGATCTCGGCCATCTTTCTAGCTATCCTTATGACGATACTACGGTATTTATAACGTATCTCGTATACGGGAGGGCATATCGTTCGTTTTACTCGGTCCATCACACTCCACGAGAGTCGAGAAGTTGAAGTAGTTTCGTTCTTCCTGGTGGCTATTTAAGCGGACTCGTCGTATCGACGGTTTAATCGAGATAACGAGATATAGCTCGCGAGTTATTCTCCGTGGTTCGTTGAGGAACCGAGTGGAAGGTCGTGAGGAATATACGAGAGGTAGAAAGGGGTCAAAGTTTTGCTACTGACCGGATAACGAGAGAAACGGGAATAATGGAAGAATAGAAAAGACATAACAGAGTAGAAGTAGCGATAGTGAGAGAGAGAGAGCCTCGAAGGCTGGTGAGCAGCTAGGAAAGAGGGACGTATATAGTGTTAGGGGTCCGAGCGATATATACGACTAGGACCAATGGACCATGCGCTATTCTTTACGGATCTAATTGAGCGGGGAGATAACACCGCCGATTTCTCCGCGCCGCGGGTAATAACGCTTCCTCGCCTCTCCCTCTCCACCACTCTTCGTTTTTAGCCCTCTCGTTTTTCCTGACTCCTTCCCTCCTCTTGGCCCCTCCTCGCGGTAGCTTTTAATGGCCAAACTAATCGGTGCTGCTGGTACATCGACGTTAAAGGTGCCAGTGAATTGTCGGTACGACCTGAGAGAAGAAACGAAACGGTCAATTTTTCTTGCTGTACACTCGCCTATTTTCTCGGATCTAATGGGCTCTTATTTTTTTTTCTAAAAACTGGAGCTTCGAAATGAATTTAGATTCGATGCAAAAGAGCCAAGTATACTAAGTATTGTAATAATGAAATTTTTTAAAATTAATCTCTCCCCAATGTCACAGACACAGGTTCATGAGTCAGAGACCAGACGGACCGATACTTCCAATAATCTCACGGCGATCATTGCGGCGTTTTTTTTGCATGCATCGTGGGAGGTATAACTCGAGCGGGACCCAAACGATTCGATCACGAACGACCGAACGAATGCGCGTGACGCAGTCGTTATATATAGACGACTCTATCTTTTTGTTATAGCTGTACTATATACGGACATTGCCCGGTGAGTACAGAACCCCTGAGAGAGTCGTTCGATCGCGCGAAACGCCCTTTTCTTTCTCTCTTTTCTCCTTTTTTTCGTTCTTCCTAAATGCACGCCAGGGTTTGATCTCGGTCGTATCGTAGGCGCACGGCGAGGACCATCTGGCAGCCGGATAGAGAAGATCATAATGTACTTTTGTAGCGGCTAGTCCGCTGGAAAGAAAAACAAGATGAACCGAGGGTGGAATAATTTTTTATCAAATGGGTTTAACTCGACCGATTTAAAAAATTCAATGTTTTTAATTAAATAATTAAATCTAATTTTTTCAACGTTTATTCCTACAGCGAGAATTTTATGATTATTATTGTTTTTTCTGCAACGAGAATTTACGATTTTTTTCCTCTCACGTGCAGTCGATCTCGTAAAGAGCCTCAAGGGGATGCTCGCATCATCTTGTATACGATCGTACCAAGATCTCTCTCGTACCTACGAACATATTGCTAGGTGACTCGTCGGCCTATAAACAATGTGTAAACGCACGGTTATTATGTAACGCGGAACGAGAAGAAGCGATCCGGGTTGTAAGGAAGTGGAAGATCTCGATATCGTGAAGGGGGTGGGTCCACCTTTCTCTCGAGGGTATATACGATCGTCACAGGTTTATAGATGAGAGAAAACGCAAGGATATATATGGGACGATATACTCCGACGAAACTGGTCAGTTTTTCCTTTCTTTTCTCTCCGTCCGATCTCACCAACGTGTGGGTGTCACTTTATACATACGTATATAAAAATGTGAAGATGTGAGGTAAAGCGAGAGAGAGAGTGGATATATAAGTATTCCCGAAGGCGAGGGGCAATTTGTCCCGGTCATTTGGCGAGTCCGTCGGGACTCCCCTGACTGTAATCCAATCACTAGCCACACTCCTTCTCCCTCGACGCGATCGTCGCTTTTCTCTCTCTTTCTTTCACCCTTCGTTCTCTTCTAGGGTGTTCCTATATATTCCTCTCTCTTTCTCTGGTATACCGATCACACATACACAGAGACGTCCTCTTGTTCTTCAACGAGAACCACCGGTCGGTACTCTTATGCCTCTCCCTCGCACTTCCTAAAGACCCTCTATCTGGTCATCTATCCATTCTGCGCACTAACACGCGCGCGAACATTTTTCCACCGCTTCCTCCTGGTCCTGAAGGACTATGTATCTTTCGTCTCGCTTCTTTCTCTATCCCGACTGGACGTTTTGTATTCGGGGGCCACCTTCGTTTTGGTGGACCCCTCGGTCACACACCGCGATATCCATGCCGTTTTCGATGTTGACTCTCTCTCTCCCTCTCCCTCTCTCGTTTTGTCCGAGAATCGTCATCGAGACTCACTGGTTTCCTCTCCTGCAATCCCTACCGAACAGGAATCTCTTACGCGTTTCGTACCGTCTCTCGCATTTTCCTCGGTTTCGCCATCAATCCACACCCGTACTCTCTGTTGACTCCGACACGTTAGCACTGATTGTCTGACCTATACCTCGCTGTTACTACTTCGCGAAGGAAACTGGCGAAAAAGTAGGCGCAAGATCGAGTCGCTCGTTGGCTTTGTTTGAATTGGGGAACGTCTCGTGAATTTCTATTCCAAGATGAGAACACGAAGAAGCCTGAGACAACAAAGAAATGATTCATCGAACGTAGAAAACTGATTTGAATCCAACGCACGATGCGATACGAAAATAGCGAGACGAAATTTGCTTCGATTAAGGACCAAGTTGTGACGGTCAGAAAAATAAGCTTTTCTTTGTGAATTTTTTTAACTCACTCAATGTTCTTTAGGCTCGATTAAAGATATGTTATTCCACATAGATTAAAGTCTTTGCCGTTACAAATATATTCTTCGAATAGTAAAAATCGATTGGACGCACGTGAGTGGCACACGAGAATCACTGTGCTTGTGCCAAGCGTATGCCGAGAAGAGAAAGAATACTTTTGTACACACGTATCTCCACGATATAACGTTTCTTAGAAATAAATATGTATATATTTCCCATGCGCATAATGTTATAGGAGTACAAGAAGGGAATATCGTTATTGGGCACACTCTCGTTTATACGTTCGGTTTCGAGCCCTCGCGCGAAGAATCGTGCCCGAGGGCGAATAGTCATACGTGATCTCGAACGGCAGAGCCCTTTCTTTTATCTCCGACTCTTGAGAAATTAGCCTTGTTTTGCAAGGGTGTTTTACTTCAGCCCTTCATACGTCTCTCTATCCATTCTCCTTTTCCACTTTCTCCAAACTGACCCCAGCGTGGATTATTTCACGTCTGACACATCGAGGCCTTGCGTTTCTCACCTCACTGGACTCTGAAAGGCTTTTGATCTTGCTAGGAAAATTTGCCCTTTATCCCAATCGTTCCTTCGACTGGAGGCACCCACCCTTTCATGTTTCGTTCTTCGTGAAACGTTAAAATAAAAATTTATTCTATATTTATTCGTACGTTTTGAACATTTGAACAATCGCACAATAATTACTCCCAATTATTCTCGCATATCTGGATTAATCTTCTTTATTTTCGTGCTTTATTTCGCGTTATTTCGTCGATGAGATATTTTTCATTTTTTTTTATTGGTGCGAGGTTTGAATTTTTAATTTTGTGTCATTACTATCGTGTTTTATGGAAAAGTAATAACGCGGGTATCGCGCATGTAATAATGGTTACGGGCGAATCTACTGGCAGATCGGTTAGCCGTGAGAGAGTACGGCGATGCCGCAATTAACGCTGTGGCGTGATTTAGGACACGCTCTCGCGCAACCCCGAGGCGTTACGGGGTCGAACCCGTACGCAGTGTCCCGGCTCACATGGAGATTTGATTTATCGCTACCCATGGCTTCTATATATATATTCACCTTGCATTCCGTTATTACTATAGTACGAGCGAGAAATTAATTTGAATTTGGTAATATACGAGAAATTCGTGTACGCGAGACTTACTCACGTTCTCTTCGCTCGTCGCGCGCACTCGCGTATCGCCGCCTGGCGAAGATCCAAAATCGATTTTTTTTGAACACAGAGAGAGACAGAGGGAGATGGAAAAGAGTCATTCATCGAAAAACAAAAAACTACATTCTGTCTAAGAATTCATTCGATCGAGAGAATTATATTACGAATTAGCAAAAGCTCCGTTGGAAGATTCGAGGAGATGCGAAGATTCGTCACCGGTTAATGACAAACTTGGTCTTGGATAATATCGCGAAGGGTGGTCTATGCGAAGAGAAGTTTAGTAAAAGGACGTTTTCGATTCATGGTCGAGGATATCACTTTGAGAGAAATTTAATTGAGATTTGAAACGTCCGAGAAGCGAGTGGACCTCGCGCCTCGATGATCACGAATGCCGCTAAGATTGAATCGATCGGTAAGACTCTCGCTGCGGCCAGCCCACGAGGACGAGAAAGCTCTCGATACTTAGATATGTATCGTGGTAAGGCCAAAGAACCGAGGCAACTCTCTCTCTCTCTCTCTCGTTATGCTCGACGTGGTATGGATCTCTATATATATAAGACGCGTATAAGCCACCCCTTAGGCGGAAGAGAGGGTGCCGTAACGAGATTTTGTGGAAAGTCCGCGAACGATTTAAGCTCCGATCACGTTCGAGCGTTTAGTCCTTCCTCCCTCCCAGTCTCTGCATAGAAAAAAAATCCTTCCGTCCTTATTTCAAGTTTTTCGTCTCTTACTGTGAAATTTTTCTTAGCGATTGGCCCGTACGAGAAACTTAAACAATAATTCACGTTTTAAATTGTTAAAAAAACAGTTGGCGCTGAAAAGCGCCAAAACCAAATTTTTTTCTTAATTTAAAAAAAATTAAAAGATTGTAAGAAAACATTTCATCCTTTTTCAAGTTCATAATTCGACTTTGGTTTGATCGATTTACAATTAGATATACTCGTAGTATTTTTAAGAAGCTTGAAATCGCTCGAGGCGGATCAGGCGCGCCTTATCGATCGCCTGATCCGATCCCGATAAAACTTCGGACAACCCGATTAATTTTCTACTCGTACGATCCCTCGACCGCGTATACGCGAAAAGTCTTCTCGAAAAGACAACGAAAAACGCTTTGGCCGTATCCGTTGGTCCGTTACTCTCGCGTATGAGAATCGCCCGGGGGATGATTTATTCTCGCGCGAACCGACCACCAGAAATATCAGATACCGCTAATGAATTTCTGGCAGTGCTCGTGCCTGGCTGGCCAACTGTATACTCCTGTGTTATATGCGATGGTAAAGCACGAGGGAAGTCGAAAACGGGAGAGAAAGAAATATATAGGATACGAGGGTGCTAGTTTACGTAGCCGAGAAGCGAGAGAACGTGCCCCGTGCAGTTCGCGAAGCACACGAGCCAAGAGAAAAGCCCGCTGTTCACGATCGAATCTCGCTGTCCCGAATCTTTCTACATGCACGTCCCAATCGGAAATTTCTAACGAATAAAAACTCTGAATTTGTATTTTTTCTGTTAATTATTTAATCTTAATTATTTTATTCAAGAATAGATGATATTTTTTTTATTTTCTCTACAATTGCGACAAAATCTTCGATGTCCTTTCGTTCGACGTTAAATATATCTCGATGTAAAATCGGGATCGACCGGAAACGATCGACGTAGCGAACGATTCGCCGTGAGTTTATTGAGATTGACGGTTGTTCGCACGTAAACGGAGTTGGAATAGGAGAGAATTCTCTTTTTTTTCTTCTTTTCGTTCCTCCCTCTCCTCAAGTGTACGAGAATCGAGTGGCCGACGTTCGTACTTTGCATACGTAAATAACTACGCGAGAGATCGAAACGAGACGCTGACCACCGAAAGGGTAGATACACGCGGGGGTACGGCCAACCCGTAGTAACGCGCCAACGAAAAAAATCGCGCGAGCATCGAAACGACCTGACGTACGCGTTTCGACCCCAAGGCCCTTGTTTTATTTTTTTATCGATCCTGTAACACTCGTTTAAGGGCTGCTACGATTTTTCTTTTCGGTCGCGAATTTACGAAAAATAAGCAGGTTTTTTTGCGAAATTTCGAATCAAGAAGAATACAACATTGTCCATCGATGAATATACCACGAGGAACGATAATACAGTTTGTCGTCTAGAAAATAAACGACGTAATCGAGAGGGAATTGACGTTTGATTTTTTGATAAAGAAATTTTTACAACATTACAAATTTATGTTTTATCTTCGCAACGATCGTAAAATCATATTCTCGGACTTTTTTTTTAGTCACGCGTCTGACATATAGCGAAGTATCGCATGGGAGAAAAAAAAGGGCACGTTTTCTCTCGTCTCCCAAAGGGAGAAAAATATTCGTGGCACATGGCGGAGTATTTCATGCCTAATTTGTTGCGCGCACGGTTCGGAATATTCGTCGATGCTCGAAGACGAGAATCATGCGGGTCTTTGAGACGCGTTCTCGCTTCTCGCGAACCGTCGGGGTTGTTTTTCACCCTCTGCTCGCGATAGACAGACGCGTTCGCGGTTTTTTTTCCCCGGGGGATTTTGAACAATGCCAAACGCGTACGAACGACAATACGCAAAATTATGGATATTCTAATATTTTATCTGACGAAAGAACGATCGAGTAAAAAATTATTGCAAAATAAAATAAACTTTCTTTTACCAAAGTCGAGCCCAAATTTTGCGAACATTAGATAAACTCTTTTCTCATTAAACGTCTATATATATATATCGAATATATCAACCATACATATATAACCAAATATATATATATCGAATGCGATGTAACAGTAGAAGGGGGCAATAAATCGAGGATGTCCAGCGCCGCGTGTCCCACCCCCGTTCACCCTAACTACTATAGCACTGTGCACTGCGTCTATGGCCCAAATAGCGAGGCTCGGACTTGGCGGGGGCTGGAAAGAGAGGGATGGAAAAGAGGGACATTGATATATGTCTTCTCTATAACAGCCGGAATCAAAACAGCGAGAGGCGAGCACGAGGAAAGGCCGAGGGGGATGTTTGTCCCGATGTTGCTCGAGAAAATTCCCAGTTTCATACTTTTTCCTCTTCTTCCTTCTTCATTGCCCTCTCGTATTCACTCTTTTCTTCGTATAATATAATGCGTCTATCGTTGTATACATATATATATATATATATACTTTGCTATCTTTGGAAATGCTAATCGTAGAGAAAACGCGGTCAAGCGACTAACTCGGGACATTATTATAATATGCGAGGCGAGTTGGCGAGGTTGACCAACGTGCTGTATCTACGAAAACGTCGCTCCGTGTGTACCAGCGAATACGGGCACGTAGGAGATTAGAGTGAAATCGGGACCTAGAGGGGTTGGTTTACTGCGAGAACAAAGTGAGGGGAACACGTTACCCTGGACACTTGACCAGTTTCTGGTCATTATACATGTGTAATATCGTAAACGAGTGGTGTACTCGCGGCTTGACCGCAACAGCCACTGTACAGGCGTTTAGTAAAACCCCGAGCTTCCAGGGGTTGCAAATGTATATAATGATATATAGTTATGTATCGAGATGTTCCATACATAAGCGTTGGTACACGGTTTAATGCGCGAACGAGTCACTGGCATCGTGCACGCGCCAAATTTTCAATCTCGCTCCTCTCTTTCTCGCTTGCAGGGGCTGCGCCAACCCCTATCTTCCCAACCCCTTTACAAGTGTCGGGGTGAGACAAGAGAACGAGGACGGTGTGTGTCCGTTGAATATTCATTCTTCGAGGTAGGAATTTTACGGTCGTGTATCGCGCGAACATGCTTTCAGCTTTCCAGCTCCACTATCGGAATCACGAAAAGTCCACACATTAACGCTCCGAGATACACGTGGTGACCAACGTGCGGGACACGAAGCTATCGTTGCTTCGATGAAAAATTGTCGAGAGCCATGTATTTTCAATGTGTTATTGAAAAATGTGGAAAGACAATCGACAATTTCATTGTAACAAAAAAGAAGAAAAATTAACATTTCGTTCAATCGCAAAATGGTAAGGGCAAGATAGATATTTGTACGGAGCGAGAGTTCTCCAAGTTGTATTTTACGAGAATTTCCGGATCAAGATTGTGCGACGGACTGAGAGATATCCCGACCCGCTCTTTTTTATTCTTCTCTTCGTCTTTTTCTCTCTGCGGATTCACGAAAGCTTTTTTTCGTCTCTTCCTTTCTCCTCTTCAACCCCCCCGTAAGGTCTAACGATAAATACGACCACCATGAACGGTTCTTTACTATATCGCGCGCACAGTTCGGGAGACAATAAAAATAGATTTTCCTTGCGCTCGGCTTTCGTATGTGTCTACCCCTCCTCCCACACGAATGCAAGTATAGTTCCGCCGATTTTGTCGTACCACGAGAAGTTACGATTAAAAGATCGGCCCGTTGTCCCGCCCATGTCGTGTCTTTCGAAATTCACAGATATCTCTTGGTTTCGTTCGTTCAATATCTCCGTCGTTTCTTCAACTCTGAATAACGATACACGAGAAATTTGTATTTTATCGCCCGACTTGTTGTCGGGATTATTTCCGAAGAAATTAATATTATCGAAATAGTTCGAGAAGTTTCGCTTCGATCCGAACTACCACGAACAAAAAGAAATTTCGATAGAAAAATCAGAGATAAAATAGGGGTAGGAGCGAGGAAGAGTTCTCGATTCTAGAGGCTTTTATAACTATACGCGTCTGTATTCGTACAGGAATTCTGTGGGACCCTTCGATTAGGTACACTCCGACGATAAAACCTCCTTTGCGTGGATTAGTTCGCTCAATCAGGAAATATACTCGGTGAACCCCCATAAAGTCTTTCCCCTCCACGTGTGCCACGACGACGACACCGAGGAAGAGAACGAGAAAAGCGAAGCCCCTATACGCTTCATGCGCAAGCTCCCATCCTCGTGTTTCATCCACGAGACTTATATACCATTCCTATACGATGTACCATTCTGTACTTCTCATCCCTCGAGCTCGCCAAAAAACCCTCGACGTTTCGAGCATTGTCGCGAGGATATGACCGCGATTCCGATAGATACCCCACGTGCGAGTCCAGAGAGCCCCTTTTTTCCATCGCTGAAACGTTCCGCATAATATCTTGCATTCTGAAAAAAAAATTCATAAAAACAGTATTAAAATACTCGCATATTTAATAGTTTGTACTTAGCATTAAGGATTGTATAAAGCAAAAGCTGTACAGGTGGAACAAATAATAATAATAATAAATACTCGCATATTTAATCAAATATCTTCTTTCTACAGTGAAATGAAAATGATTAATTTTACATTTGATACAAAAATATCGATTGTACCAAAAATGTATGAAAACCACATTCTTCAATAAAATATTGACTCGAATGGGTATCGAGAAATTCATTCTCATAGAAATTCCTATAAATCGGTCAAGATAACCGTCTCATTGGTACAATTATTTTATCGGGCGTATTGAAAATAAAAAAAAGAGTGTTTTCTTTATACAGCCTGATATAAAATTCCCATTCTGGGTCACAATCGTCCGATCTTCTGAAAACACGGTGTCCGTATCAACTTGAACGCCATATATCGTGATACTATCCACAGTAATGTTATACGTGTGTGTATGTGCATATTGAAAGTAGTAGAGACGTGACGTCGTGAAAGAGATCCAGGACTCGGTTTTCTATTGGGGAGTGGCGGGGGTCAGATTCGGTTTTCGAGGGCATTTTAAAGTCCCGTAGACTCAATGTGCCGCGAAATGTGGCACCCTCTATTTTCCCCCCCTGGACTCTTTTTTTTTCTTCCAACCCAACGGGACACCACTTTCTCTCGCTCACTTCATCGTTCACGAGGAACCCTCATAATACAGATACCATATAGGAACGGATACAAATCCCCGGGAAACTTCTCATATCTATAAGCCATTCAATATATATATATATATTGTAGTCGTCGTTGCCGTTCACGGTCTTTTCCCGAGAGAAAAATCTCGTATTATACAGATAGATGGATATAGATATAAATATCGTTGGTAAACTTGGTGTATAAAACTGAACAGTTTTAAACAATTCGTCGCTTTGGAATCTCAACCCCTCCTCCTCCTCCTCCCATTCGTTTTCCTACCCTCCTTGGGGATCGAGAAAATTGCCACGAGGGAGACACACATGCATCACAATCTATATAGATTGACACGAGGGTTTTCATATTTTACGGATATAATCGTTAAAACTCTTCTCGTGTGAAGATCAGATTTTTCATTGTTTTAGGAAATTGATTCGTTGGCATGAAATTAAATTATATAATCGTAGTTACAAATTTGTATGAATAGGACAATTTTGAATGTTTTTAAGACACTAAATTGTAGCTGTCGTCGAGTCGAGAGCTTAATAGAGAGGACTTCTCGCCCTCGTTTAATTGATATCGACTTTTGACTAACGACAACGTTTACATTCGCATAACGATTCTCTCTCTCTCTCTCTCGTTATAGACGCCACCGGTAGTCAATTTCGACTACTCGTGCTTTCCTGCACACGATGTACAGAGAGGACTGTCTGTATGTATATGCAAAAACGTGGGTGGCGCACCAGTTAACAAATTGTTGGGGACGCGGGGAATGGGATTTGCGGTTTGGTACGAGGGGTTCGACCCGCTAGCTCATAATACTTTGTTACCCCATCTCTCATGTACATACGCATATATATATATATATATATATGCGTATAACGCCGACCCCTGAACCGGTAATTCACCCCGTGTTTCCCCTACCAAGGATGCAGCCACCCCAAACCATAATGAAAATTAACTTAATGCTCGTATCTCTCATCGAGAGAGCAAAAATGAGATTTTCGAGATCTCTTTAAACCTAATATAGATTCATGTGGTTATGAATTTTGTGAAACAGTTGGATTCAATGGTACCTATGTGATACTGTGTCGAGGAATGATCAAAATTCACCGGAACGCGATATACCTATCGTCAATTTTTCTAGAGTATCACGAAACCTCGACTTTTCACGATGCTGTATCTCCATTCTCGTTTGTCCTACAGAAAATTGCACGAGTAACTTTTCGAGGAGCTCGCCAGTATTTTTGGTGAGAACAAAATTTTTACCCCGTCCGGACGCCCAAAGGCAGGAAAGTAAATCACAAATATCGACTATCGGCATCTGGCCAGGGTTAAAAATTTTGTTTCATCCAAAAAGGCTTCAATCGGTGTTTACGGAATCAGAAATTTCTCGCTGATGAAGATTATGACGTTATTTCGCCCGTTATCTCAAAAACTCTAGGAGAAAAACGCAAAAAAAACCGAAATAACGATTTACCACCTTAAGGTCGATTAATCCTGGAAAATTATAAAAGAAAACAAATATGTTTCTTACTCGCTATTAATCTAAATCGAAGACGAGAATAATTAACTTCCCTTCTTTATCACATTATGATTTTTCGTTTTTCAACCGTCGTAGTCGTCTCCCAATACTCCGGTTTATTATTCTCACCGAGAATAATTGTTTTTTTTATTACCATCCTGGATTCTAATGATTTTTTATTGGAACATTGCCCATTTCGTGGTGTATAGCTTAGCCTCGGTGGGAACTCGTAGAAAATTAAGGTCCCTCGCCACGTTCTTTGGTCGTTCGTCCACGAAGCCACTCGATGCGATAGAAGGCGCGAATATTGGAACGGGCACGTATCCATGAACTCGCTATAATATACTTGCTCTTCTGTACTGTGTACTCTTCCATCCTATAAAGCTTCCCTATCTCTCTCTCTCCGTCTCTCGGTACTCCACTTGCTGCGGCCGAGTGACTCGGTTGTTCGGATATTAAACTTTGAAGATGCCGCAAGCACCTCGATACGCCGTTCTCTCGCGCTGTGTGTGCCTTCTCGTCGCTACTGACTCAGCAAGTGTCATTAATAAACTTCGAGTAGGATGGATACATAAAGTACTAAACACCAGAACGAGAATGTGTGTGCCCCTAAGATTTTACCCGTTCGCAGAACGAACACGTCGTTACCCTCTATATATTCCCTTACGCATGTTTTATTCATTGTCTTCTGATACTTTTAACATTCATTTATTTATTTATCGAATCCCTATGCATTTTTATCCTCCAAATTATGATCGCACAAATTATGAACGGAGATGCGTGTCGAGATCGTCTGCTTGCATAAAAAAAAGGACGAATTTTTTTATTACATTGAAATAGTGCAAATACCAAAAAGTATTTTTTTTCACACGAGTGAGTCGCTCGAATACTTACGATTATTTTTTTTATCCCTCGATCTAGAACAAATGTTTAGTTTACACAAAATAATTAAACCTGGTAGGAAATTGAGTAAACGAGAGAGCTTTGTCACCCCCGTGTTGTACGATTCGTGTCACGCAGCCACTGCACGAAGGTCGTATGAATATTTTATGAAATTGCTCGTTGACGCGCACGACATCCTCTAAATACCATACTACACCTTCGCTACTATGTGTTTGCGTTGGGAACGGAAAGAAGTTCTCGACGTTTGTCCCTTAGTACATATTTCACCTCGGTGGGAATATTTTCAAATATCCTGCGAAACAATTTCGTTACATTTTGTTAATATAATATTTATTCCTCGATCATGTATAAAATATCACGGGAAATACGTCCTAGCATTGTGAGAAAGAAACAAAGGCAGGAAAACCGATGTCTCAAAGTCCTAAAGAATCAGGCCAAAGAATTTTGTCTTGGAACTGGCTTGCACGGTTACAAATATATCGCTCAGGATCAACGCACGAAAATCGAGAGGTACCGTTATTATTTTTCACAACAAGCCACATATTTCGTACCCAATAAAACTAGCTTATGAATTTATGAGAACGGTGTTTACCCGTGTTGTTATTAATATTTTATCAATAACGATCAATAACTCGATAGAGTCGTTTGGGCTATAATGGTAATTACGTCGTTGGGATGCGCGTGTGCACTTATGCGTATCGCATGGGAATACAATTCAGCGCGACCGACCCTGACCGTTATCGAATCTACGCATCACGGTATATGGAATTATCCGTTTCCCGCAGTTACGATTTGCAATATCAATCGTGTTTCACTGAACGGGGCGAAAAACTTTGTTCGCAAATTGTGAGTTAATGAATTGTTCGATATTCGTTAATTATTTCAATGATCTCATGGGATTTTTTTAAAAATAATATACAGAAAATTGTACGATGGCTTGTCCGAGGAATATTTAATCGGAGAAATGGGATTGCTGAACGAGCTATTGAATCCGGGTGTCTACGGTCACGACGTGAGCAAAAATCTAACTGAACTTCAGGACATCTTCGACGCGAATGGATACAGCATAGACCAAGTTGTCAAAGAGGTAAATTAGTTCGGGAAAAAGTGAGTGGGACAGATCACGTTCGCGATTAGATTGGAAAATCCAACGTACACGTTGCAGGTGTCGCAAAATTGCTCGAGTCTCTTGACTACTTGCAAATGGAAAGGAGTATGGGTCGACTGCATGAAACTCTTCAATCAGAGCTTGTCGCGCGATGGTGTTTGTTGCAGTTTTAATTATTTGACCAACGAGGATCCAAGAATACCTCTCAAGTAAAACAAATTATCGTCCTCGATATCGAAGCATTCTCCGTGGATTCAGCATTCACGTGCAATTTCTTGGATGCTTTTTTTTGTTTAGTTTAGTAAAAATAGTTATCGAGAAACTTGGAATGATTTATTTAGGCACTGTCGAGTAACATTTTTACTGCACCAAACGGGTTGAACCGAGGTTAGATTTTCGTAGGAAAACAATCGATTTAATATTGTTAGAAATTTCGTTGATCGAGTCTACTAGATATCTCGGAGACTGCTCAAATATCGTATAAGTTTGCTAAAAAAGTAATAGAACTTACGGTCGCTTGATAATCCGATTCTTCGAAAGTCTTTAAAACACTTAAATAATGGGTAGGGAAGTGCCGAAACGTGTCACAGCTTGCGGATATCAGACTGGCCTGAGTGTACTCGTGAACGCAGAACCAGAGGACTATTTGGCGGCCCTTTTCGGTTCTTACGGCGTCAAGGTGACCCCAAGATGGCTGCCTTCCAAAACAAACAAATGAAGGGAAGGGGGATTAGTGAGGTTATAAAACACGCGCTAATGAATTTTTTCTCTGATTTTAATAGATAATGCTGCACTATCCTTATGATTATCCTGATTACAATGCCGAGAACAAGCTTATAGGCCTCGGCTATCAGGTATTTTTGAGCGTATCGCCCGAAGAAACGTACTCGACTCCCGAAGTTCGTGCTCTCGCTGTAAAAACCCGAGATTGCGTTTTCAGCGATGAGCAACTATTGCCAGCGAATTACGACATTAACCAGCTGAATTTCACGTACGCGAAATACACGTACAAAAATTGTCTCGCCGATTGTCGCGCCAGTACCATAAAGGACAAATGCCAATGCGTACCATACTATGTTCCGCAACAAGGTTCTGACCGCCGTAGTATTTATCGCTCTAACTTGACAATTTTCTAGCGTACTCAACGTCTTTTTTTCCAGGCAGCCGCGTGTGTAATCTAAAAGACGTACACTGCTTAAGAGATTACAAATGTGAGTACATAGTTGTTTTTCTTCGTTTCGATGTTTATCCTCGAAGCACGGTCCAAAATTCCGGCAAACGGTTTATTCGAAAAATGAATATTAATATTTTGTCCGATATTTAAATTTATCCTATAGATCACGCGTTAGATAATAACGTATAAATTATGATTCCTTTTTTCATATAATTTATTAACAAAACAACAATGTGAGTAAAAAATACAGCGAATGCCGTAAGCCTGCCGGATGCTCGCCTAATAACTAAATTGTACACATTGTTTCGTAATAAAATTTGTGTAGCTTGGTTCGAAACATCATGGCCGGGGGTAAACATGGCCAGTGAGCTTGTTCCATCCGTATTAAAGAATCACCCGGAACGACCATGCGGGTGCATACCCGATTGTACTCTTTATCGTTATCCAGTAGAAGGTTCGTTGGGTGTAATTGATCGAGCAAACTTCTATAATCCACCATCCTCTCTGCAAGTATCTTTTTTACATAGCAATACCGACGAATAGAAGTTTTTTGGACAAATATTAATTCGACGTTTGAATTAAACAGAAAAAATAAATCCATCAAACACGAGAGCATGGTGCACATATTTTTCAGCGATTTGGTTTCGATACAATATCGTCGCAACGCCAATTACAATTGGCGAAATTTGTTCGGTAAGAATAGAAATCCAAGAAAAACGTATCGTACGAGCTTATCGATTCAATTTTTTTAGCTTCGTTCGGCGGTCTTCTGGGTCTTTTCGCCGGTTTCAGTCTCATGTCTGGATACGAACTAATATATTTTTTCGTTATACGAGTAATAACGGACGCATGCAAAAAAATGAGACTGAATAAATCAGCCGAGAACATGGACAACGATCGTTCCGATAAAAAAGTTCCCAAGCGGGGTGGCTTTTGAGTTTTGAATAAATCTCGAATAAAAATATACAAGTATAAAATCTTACATGTAAGTATAACGCGTAATAACTGGATCGAGTTGTTTGTCGTACCAACAAAAACAAACAAAAATCCTTCAATTTTGTTCCTAGTTATCTAAGTTTTATAATAATATTGTTTTTTTTTAAACGAAAAGCTCAAAAACAAATAGTAGCTTGAAATAAATCCCGACTCGTTACGCCAGTGCTCTATGAATTAACTCGCATTATTCCGTCTTTTTTTCTCTCTTAATAAATATCCTCAAATAGTATCTGGCATGAAAATGTAAGCAGACCCTGATATGGCCTGATATAAGAAAATAGTACTATCACGCGTTGTTGCTTTGGAACAACTTGGACTTTTGGTTTTTCGCACGAAACAGCGATATGATACTATTTTATCCGAGAACCGGCGTGTTAACGGTTGTAATTTTCTTGTAAGGTGGAAAGTAGACGTCTTCCTTTAAACGGTCACGTCGTTCCGGCATTTGTGATGCATTTCGGCAATTATTAACGTAGGCGACTTTGCTGCAAACCTTTTTTGTTACCGCCATACACCATTGATAGACGGAGATACGTTGATTTTCGTGCGATAGAACTTCGCAAATTGCCTGAATGAACCACGATCCTAGAAGAAAAATAAAACATTTGATTAACTCAGCTTTTTCTTTGGTCAAAAGTGAATGTAGAGAATGTAAAAACTTCTTACCATTTTCTTTATGACGTATGGAATTATAACGATTAATAGTCGATATAAAGGTCAGTGTTCTGTTGAAACGCAGAATATTTTCAGTGCGAGGACCGTCTAGCGCGAGTTTCAAATTTGGAGAAACGTTTCCTGTAACCTTTCCCTGACACGCTTGTACGATAAGTATTTTAAAGACGTTCTGCAATCGTTCGGTGAACACGGCATCTTCTAGCGCGGTAATCTGTATCTCACGGCCATCGGACGAAACGATTCCCCCTTCGAATCCATGGCTCAAGATACAGACGACTAGACAATCATGCGCGTCGACATTAAAATTGTCCGATACATTTTTCAGACGTTCGAAGATATCATCTTCCGTCGAATCGTCGTAATGTTCGACATCGAAGCCCAATCCCGAGAACGTTTGTCGAAGATCGTCGCGATCCTTGTCGCTACCCTCGCGTTTCTCATACCGCAATTCTTTTCTTACGTTCTTAGGAAAGTTGACTTCGTTGAAAATTACGCACGAACCCTTTTTTATTACGTGAGTCGAGAGATAATTCGTCGCTGCGTCATTTTGTCGAGGCGCCTCGAGGCATTCGTTAGATACAAAATTTCCTGAATTACAGGAATCGCTTTGACTAGAACCGTTTGAAAAATGTGCTACGTCCTGATATATTCTTTCGGCGTAGTAATCCTTTTTCAAATGTTTCAACAATTTCGACAAATCTCCTTTGCCATTGGGAGATATAGCGATTAATTTTATATGCAACCAATAGAGAGCGTGCAATTCAAGATAATGAGTATCTTGGAACGGGCATGTTACTTTATGTTCGTTGTATATATTCTGCAACAATAGCTTCCCTTTCGTACCGTCCATAATCTCAAAAAGTTTGTACAATACTTTTGAAATAACGTGTATCCTGACTGTCATGCGAGGAATATTTTGATGATATCGAGTAACGACATTAGACACATTAAATCCAAGATTTTTTAATATTTCTTGATTATCGATAATACAAAGCGCTTCTAAAAGTCTCTCGCTCCATTGATCGAAATTGTTCTGGACGAATTGTGTGATAATATTCGATCGCTTGGTTTCATTATTACAGATACTCATAATCTTTTCGTAAGCCCAAGGATAATCTGCCGATATCAAAAAGAGTATTGAAATTTTTTCAAACTCTTCGAGCTCCTGTTCGAGTCGATTTAAAACTCGAGCAGTGATAATTGCTCGTGAGGCAGGTTCGATACATTCGATTTCCCTGTTAGGGAGTGCATCGGTACGATGTAAAGTCATTCTAGCAATAAGTGAAGAATCCATGGATCTCGATATGTATTATCACGATAAGGAACAATTTATATATAGATGAAAATAGTTTCCTGGAACTGCTATGGGCTTGTTGACTTTGTAGTTACTTTGTAGTGATGGCGATTGATATTTCTGCTGCATACGTGTAGCAGTGCACCGAGTTTTATTGTCCATTTAAGGATTAAATAGACGATTAATACCGTTCGTACAATTCACGTCGTATAAAATAAAAATGCGAATGTTTGTTCATTACTATATACAACAAATGGTAGGCGCGGTAGACGTTGCAAGTCGTGGTTAGTTTTCAACTGACGGAAAGTTTCATCGTGGACATGGTGCATACTTTCATGAAACGATGGATCAGAGCATCAAGCTTGCAAAAAGTACCACACTGTCACCGGTAGCAGCACTTCCTTGTCATGAAAGTGCGCTACTTTTACGCAGCGGTGGAAACGTAAGTGCGCGCGAATACGTTGTATCGATTATTGTTCTACGTTAATAATGTTAATAATTAATCAAAGTCCAAATATGAAAAACGTAAAGGAAATCTATGAAAAAGACAAACCACCGACAGGCAAAGAAGAATTTCACCGAAGCCGCTGGGACATATATGGAGACAATTGTGAGTAATTTGTTTGCTATCACCAGCATCTGAAAGACCAAATCTATACTGGTCATAATGAGTATTATCGGGCAGATAATCGAGAAGTAATTTCTTTATTTTCTTTATTAACTATTTATTTTGGTAAATTGCTACGAAAAATTTGATCAAAACGGCAGATATGTACACGCACACAGATTAGTTCGAATCCCTTCCGTAAGGTGCTGCCACCCGTGGCGACAGCGGCAACCATTTCCGTTTTAAATCTACGGACTTTTTCGGTGGACAATTAATGACAGAAACGGAAAGTTCGAAAAGTAGCGAATTATTTCTTTTATTCGGCATCAAGGGTCTTCCAAATTATTTAGTATTATCGTACGGACAATAAGAACGTTTAATATATAAACTCTTTATTGACACATAAATAGTGGTTAGACATAAAATAACATATAACTTCCGGTTTATACCACTTGCAAATACATTCAGCAAGTACGAACCAAACTCACCGGAGTTCGATAAAAATCATAATTTTTCATTCGCCATGTTTCGGGTTACTGAGATTTAGTGACTACTGTCGTGTTTGTGCCGAATGGCGCACTGATGAACCAAATTCATTCTTTGCGTGTCAAACTGAAATGCACAATCCGACGGTTACTGAAATCATATTTCTCATTTTACTTTACCCGGTCTGAACGAACAAACTCACGGTATTGACCTTGAGTGGTTTTTCGATAGGATTTTGTCTCGCATCCTCAAACTTTCTTCGTTCGTACGTGTACGGGATCCTACAAACGTTAATATTCAAAATAACAAAACTATCGAAGTAATGCAACAATGTATAGCAAATACCCGATAGCCTCGTCATTGCGATGCCCGATTTTCATACGAAGTTTGTCCGTATGAATCAGTTTCTCATCCTGTTGGAGCTGCTGATTTTGCATATCGTTTAGAGCACGAGTTTTCAATGCTTCTCCAACCGTTCCACAGGGACTAGACGCGCATATTCGGTTGTGCAATTCGGCCATTTCTTTCAAGGTCAATGACTATGAGATAATAAACAAAAATTGCTTTTTGCCAGGTTCAATTTTATATTCAGCAAATTATATTTTTATAATCGATCATTTTAGTTTTACGCACTTGTAACCAAGTTTCTGGATCGAAGGGATTGCTCGTATTGATCATGTGCTCGTTGTACTTTGACTCCAATGTCTTAATACTTTCATTGTGTCTGTCCTGATAGTCTCTCATTTGCGCATTGTACTTTTGTTGTAAAATCTTTAAAGACGTCTGTCGCGAATCTTTCTCATTCTTCAATTCGTCCGCCAGCTGGTTCTTTTCCTCGATCAACGATTCTACCCGTTCGGCAAGATTTTTCAGCTCGTCGTTATTGTCACTGATATCGCGATTGAGCTTCGTAATGAGAATATCCTTTGTAGCAATCTCCTCTTGCAAATTGATCACCGACCGATCCGTTCCTAAGGAATTTTCTTTCGCTAGAAATTCTTCCAAGTTCTTTCTCAAATCTACATTGACTTTCTCCAGAGTGACAATTCGCTTGTCTCGCTCGAACGTCTAAAAAATAAATGCGAAGATATTAATCGTCTGTAAAATCGAAGAATCGTAAAGATTTAATACTTTTCTTCATTACCTTAATTTTGTATAAATCTATCTCGTTCCGCAGTTGCTCGATGACGAACGATGCTTTTAGCGACTGCGTCTTCCACTCGTCGATTTCCCTTTGCCACGAATTACCCTCAGTTTCCGCAGAATTCATTTGCTTTCGAAGAGTCTCAATGTGCTCGAATATTTTTTTTGGCAAATCTTGTAGCAATCTTCTTGCAGCGTCGTCAGAATTTCCATTTTTTTCAATGTTTTCTCTTAATTCTCTTATCGCATTTCGTATAGTCTCATTTTCGTTCAGTTTCCACTGTAAATCCTCTTCGAGTTTGCCATTGAGACGACGATGATACTCCAGCTGATTTCTGAGTTTCTCGACATTGTCATTTAATCTATTTCTGTCTTCGTCCAATCTCGATATTTCTGCCGTCCACTTTTCTATCAAGTCGAGCTTTTTGCTATTTTTCCTCAATGATCTCATCTCTTCCGTCAACTTTTCCACTTTGACGTTGCTCGCTCTCGATTCTTCGACAACAGAGTCGTTTTCTTTCCGCAATACTTCGTACTCACGGTCTCTCTTGAGTATAAGTTCTTGCCATTGGAATGCGGCATGATCGAATGCTTCTTTGGCGTGCAATTCCTTGTCCATCAATTCGGTCAGACGATTTTCGTAATCTGCGCAGCGTCGATTCACTCTTACATTTTGATCTATCAACTTCGAGTTTTCTTCTTGTAGCGACTCCAATCTGTGAAAAAGGCCAACAAACACGACACTTTCATTAGTCTCAAGGACTATTGTCGTTTTTTTTTCAAAACTATTATCAAAAATCATCTCGTATAATTTTTATTCTTAATGCATTGAATATTAACTGACTTTAGCTTCATCGCGTCGCCTTCCATTGCCAAATCATTAGTAATGAGAACCGTTTTGTTGAGGCCCTCATTCTCTTTCTCGAGTCTCTCGATTTGTTGTCCTTTCAACTGTATCTCTTGATCTTTCTGCTTCAACTGAGCGGAAAAATCCTTGATCCGTTGTTTCAAAGCAATGAGCTTAAATTGGTACGATTGTAGTTCGTTTTTCGTTGTTCGCAACGATTCATGATTCATCAACGATTCATCGACGAGACGTTTTTTTTCATTTCTCAATCGAGCAATTACATTCAAATTTTCGTTATTCGCCTGATCACCCTGACCTCGGGACGCGTGAGAAGCGACTTGTTCTCTGAGTTTTGCGATCTCGGCGTTTCTCACTTCGAGCTCGTCGCGCGTCTTGGCCATTTCTTTCCCAAATTCGTCTCCAGCTCCTCCGATAAGAGATACGATTCTGTTATCTCGTAATAGCCGAGACGTATAATTTTTAGCAGTAATTGCAATACCTCTAAGACCATCCGACAATTTCGTCATCTTTTGTATCGACCACTTGCAGTGCATGGCCAAAGCTTCTCCTATTTTTTCATCCATCTCGTCGTTCTCTATACTGCGAAGCTTCTCGCTCAGTTTCGTACATTTATTTCGCGATTCTTCCAATTTATTCTTCAAACTCTCAATTTTCTTCGCATATCCGTCACACTCCTTTCTGTGATCGTTCACAAGATCGGACAGATATTGTTTATGCTTTGTGAGATCTGTAAAAATTGTTAACGAATAATATTAAAGATTGGCGCTAAAATACGAAGTCATGGAAGTCCCCGAGCGTTTGGGAAAGCGTGAACGACGTACCTCGAGAATCGGAAGCTCGCCTAGCACCTTCTAGAGCCTCGCTCAAGTATTTTATCTTCTCGAGCAACGATGAACGTTCCTTCACGTAGGGCTCGAGTTTATCCATGAGTCGTTTTATCTTCCCTCCCGATTTTGAGTACCATACTATGCTCTCGTGTATAGCTTCCTGTTCATCGTTCGCCGCGTTCGAGCCCGATACTTGCATAGTCAATTGTTCAATGGTGCACTCCATAGATTCCTTGGTAAATTGCAGAAATAAGACAAGTACGAAAATGAAAAATTGCACGAGCCATACGAAATAGGAAATATGAACTTTTTTCACTTACTTTATCACGTTCCCAGCTGTTACGTTGCATCGTCGTCTCGATCATTCGATCAACCTTAATATTTGATCTTAACGTCTCATCCTGTCGACAATCAGCATCCTCGTGAAATTCTTGACGCTTGATCAATTCATTTTGCAATGCTTGCAGATCTTCTTGCAAGGATTGCTTGAATTTTCGAATCACCACAGTTGGCATCTCGCTCAAACTTCCCGTTGGGCTGACGTCCGATTTCAATTTGAAGTTCTGCGTATCGAATTGTGAAATCAAATCGTCCTTTGCCTGCAGCTCGAATGCCAAGTCATCCAGCTTGTTCTTCATCCTCCTCTGACCATGAGTATAATAATGATTGAATATAATTTACGATTAACTTCGTGTAATGATATTTGTTTAAGGAAGAGAAATATTGATCTTACATATCGCTCGTCGTATTTTACGGATTCTCGTTTGTGGAATTCCAACAATCGATTTATCTCGTCTTCCTGATCTCTGAGATTAATCGCCTGTTTTCCATTCAGTATTATCAGATCGTCTCTCTCCCGTAATACGATCTTCATCTCGTCAAGTTTTTTCTGCAAAGTTTTCACGATTTTTAATAAAAAGAATGTTCGGGCTTGTTGAAAGAACCGTAGGTATAAAAGGCGATAGAACGAGCTTACAAAATTTCATTTTTCTATAACTATTTACGTATACGATGACCCTCGAGGAGCAACAATTTTGTTCAGCTATTTTGGAGCTTACGGCAAAAGTATCTCTCTCCTTTCGTATCGTCTCGGTTTCCTTGAGAAGCGCATACAAATCTTGTATTTTTTTAATGTGGGCGGAACATTCGTTTGTTTTTTCCACCAGTGTACTCTTGAGACGATCCACGGCATATTTTAAAACGTGCTGTTGGATAAATTTCAGAACTCCCGTAATTATCGATCGACAAATTTTTATAAAATCATTCAATTCACCTCTTTTCTGCATTCTTCGTTGCGCTGATGCAGCTGTTTGCTCATTCCCAAAATTTCTTCCTTACACGCCTAAAATATTAAATCGTTTATAAAAATTTGCCATAGGGTAACATTTTTCCAAATATTTTTCACAAACATGTAAATTTCTTTTCAAATCATCCAGCAACGACGCTTTCTCGTTCAAAGGGAACTCGAGATTCTGGCGAACGTGTCGCATTTCCTCCAATTCGGCCTCTTTCGCCTGCGGGTAAGGATTTACGATATTAATCAGTATTTTTGTAGAAATATCGTAAATAATTAATACCGTGAATGAAACTTAAGTAATCGTCTTGCTCTAAAATATTGTTTCAGTAGTCTTTTTTATAGTCCTACGCTCATTAGAAACATACACCAAGCTCGTTCTTCAGTGCTATGATCTCTGAATCCTTTTCGATTATGATTTCTTGATGATCGTCATGTTCGAATATTCGATAGCGTTTCGCGGATCTGTCCTCCAGCCTCGTTCTCTCGACAGTTGAATCCACCTCCTCATTTATCTCCGACGTGGCGAAATCTTGCTTGTTACGTTCGGAATTGTCGGTAGACGAGTCATTGTCGATTTCGATATCTTGAAAATTGCTAGACGAGCTGCAGATCGATTGTATCGGTGTTCCAGGACGTTTGGGTATGCCTGACTCGTCCTCGACGATTCGAGATCGTACCAATGGCAAATCGTCGGTTTTTATCCGAACTATAGATACTTCGTCCTAAAAAATAACATTTGATTAATCATAGAATTATACAAAACTGAGAAATTTCTCAAATAAATAAATGTACTCACGTCATTCCGCAGTTGTCTTTCCTGCTCGGGTGTGAGTCGAAGAGATTTGTATTTTTCCAACTGGCGTCGTACCGAAGCGAGTTCGGTTTGTCCAAGTAATATTAAACTCTCGATCAGGACATCGTATGGTATAATCCTTCCTGACTAAATCAAGTAAAAATATTTATTCGTTGAAATATTTATATTTCACTGTATGATATTATTTAAAAAATGGTCTCTTTTTATGTGAGAAACGGCGGATTTAAAAAATCACTAATTCACGTTTGCACACGAATGAGTGTCCTCGATAGAATTTATATTACAAACCGCTGAACGATTTTCCACAATTTCCCGAAAGTAACGACAATTGTCTTGTGCATTTGGGCTCCAGGCTCGAAGATCCGAACAAGAGTCGAACAATTTGAGACGACCCTCGGAGCGTTTTCTCGGTACGACCAAATCGCCGTATCTCGAAAGAGGGTTGGAGTTGAACCTTCCTGCCAGAAAGATTCTCGAACCGTGCTCCGCGTAAGACATTTTTGCCCCAGGTTCTTAAAAAATGGGTCGAACGACGGTCCGATGATTAAACTCGTCGAATCTCCTTCCCGACAATCTCTTCTCTCGCGATATTCGACGTAACATGACCACGCGAAGAGACAAATCAGACAATAACCCTTTCCGACATATTTATCCGACTCCCATGGTGATTGCTCATTTGTTATCAATTTTTCTTCAATTAAAGGAGGATTTTAAATCGAAATAAAAATTCGTTGGAATTTATTTCAATTTTGAGAAACGAAAAAATGTAATAATTCACTCGATTATACAATAAAATATTTTATTTCGTAAGCTGCCATTAGAAAGAAATACATTATTATGTATACATATAATACTAATCAAATATAATAATATATATATAACGCTATTAGGTATCCTCACGTTTCGCCATTCAATTTTATACATTTCCCAAAACTCGATGCTCCCTCAACAAAATAAACGTTGCGTCGCATTATTCGGTGCTATTATTTCATTAAGTACACGTGGTTCATTTTAATATTCATAATTAAACTAACGTTCGAAGCTACCTCGTCGGAGTTCAACGTAATTTCTCAGTTCTCGGGATTTCTTCTCGAACATGAACTTTCTTGTCCTCGTTTTTCATTCGCACGATTTAAACGAGCTAATTAATTCCTCGTAGTTTGTACAGTGTAGTGCAACCTCGCCCAGATCAGCACCAAACCTATTATTTTTTGTATTTGAAACGATTAATGATAAAAAAAACAAAAAACAAGTATGCTCATCGATCGTCGATTAACTTGATTCGATTCACGCCACAATTTCGTCCCAAATGGACGAAATGCTTTTTTTTAAAGAAAAAAGAAAAATATATATATATATACCTTATGGATCATGGAGCTGCGTACGAAATTCGTCTTCACATTTTTTTATAAGTAGCGGAAGTGATATATAATATAAAGTAAAATACTAAGACGTAATACTAATGGTACTTCCGATCATACATCTGTGTGTAAATGATCGTTACAGAATGGGATTTAAGCCCCCTCCCCAAAAACATGGACCCGTTGCTTCAAAAGTTCTCCAACATTCAACCTTTGTAAAGTAAAGAAGAAAAAAAAGGAAAAAAAAACAGAACGAATAATCTTGAACAAGTTGGAATGTAGGTGATGGTAGTATCGCGATTTCCGAGCTTCCGTATATTTTAAAAAATCGATTAACATGCTGAACGACGAGAGAAAACGGATTCTCGGATAAAAGGCACTTTTTACGGACGCGACTGTTTTCCTTCATCTTCTTCTTTTTCTTTTTCTTTCTTTTTTTTTATCGAGTCTGTACATAAGACGATACTCAAATTCGTATGGAGTACATGAGCGATAGTCGTTTAAAAATTCGGCAGAGAAAGAACAAAACTCACTCGCCTTTTACCAATGTAACAACAGTAACGTTAAATATCGATAATATCGTTCTTCGTTTTTCTTTCTTTTTCGAACGAAACAAAAAGAACAAAAAAAAACTAAGTTTTTAAACTTCGAAAACTTCAACGCACTAAATACGCAGTGTTTGTTTCTTTTCTTTTCGTGTTTTTTTCTGTTTATTTCATTCTATTATTTATTTCATTTTCTTCGTTCTCCTCGTGTAATGTAAATCGAAGACGTGCACGAATAGGCGTGCGAGCAATACAAACGAATGCATTGGTAAAACTAGAATCATTCGGCGTTATCTCATTGTAAGATACTTGGAATGATTTGCATAGGGTAATGCAATGGTCGCGCACGATCATTGCTCGTCCATTAAAAATTCGATTGAGAGGCGAGTCACGCCGACCTCCCTTCTTCTCGTACTTCGTGTTTCTTTTTCATCACGATTACGACCGAAGTCTCGTCTCGATTTGACATTCACTCGCCTCAAATGCTTTTCTTTTTTTTCTTTTGTTCCAACTAACTTACGGAAATATATATATATATATATATATATATATACGTTCAATGCATTATATATATATATACACACACATCTGGTATTGTAAAATCGTTTGAGAAATATTCGATCGACGATGCGATCTCGCCGATCATGGACACAACGAACGAGGTCGTCCTCCCTCTCCTTATCCCGTCGCAGAATACAATAGTACACATACGCGATCGGTCTCTTTCTCTCTCGTCGACATCTTCGTTCGTCTTAAGTACACTTTGAAGTTTTTGTTTGCCTGCGATAATTAAGTACTATTCGGTATAATCTTAATACTCGTTATAAATTGCTGCCGTGCTTATTTAATACTTGGGACACGTAGATCCAGTCGTTATTATTTATTGCTACCGTGTTGTCCATCCGCTTGTTTTCTTTCTCTTCTCACTTGTTTCTCTTCTTTCCATACTTCGTCGGAACAACGATATCCGAGCTTTTTCACGAAACGTTCGAGTTCGAATCGTGAAAACGGATTTGTCATCTTAGCGATAATTCAACGATTACCGGGAAGATTGATTTATTGCTTCTAAATTCGATCGGGAAGCACGATTATTGTCATTTCTTCGCGGTATCGCTGTTCTTTTCATCTTGTTTTGTTCACGAGACTGCGTCGGATAGTTTCGCGAACGATCGGGACGCGAGACGATATTTGAAGATATTCGATAATTTTACAAATGCAACACACCTTGATCGTGATTGAACAAGTTGTGATGCTGATGATGATGATGATGCAGGTGATGATGTTGAGTACCCGCCGTGTGAACTTCTTCGTGAAGCGGAACACCGGTGAGATCGACGATTTCGTCGGCGTCCTCGTCGCTAACCGTAGCTGCGCTCTGAGTCGATTGATGACTTCCGGAGGATAACTGACTGTTTCGGGAGAACGAGCCGCGTCTTGGTGCGACAAGGGCGGCTCGTTGGTTCGCTGGTTTTACGGTGATTATAAGATTCGAAGAATTGGCTATCATCATGTCCGTGACCTAAAAAAAAAAATACGGATAAATCGATGACGAGTCAATCGAGACAAAGTTAGCATTGAGAATAATTAAATTGTAATTAATTATTCACCTGATCGAGAGTCTTGCCAGCAACTTCGATTCCATTGACCTCGAGAACTTCGTCGTTAACGGCGAGAAGTCCCGTACTTTCGGCGAGACCACCGGGTACGAGCCTGCTTATAAAAACGCCAGGTACTTTTTCGATTCCTCCGCCCGCGGACGGTGGTAAAACGCGAAAGCTTTCGCCGTCTTTTATGTAAAATCCAAGTGGCTTGTCGGAACCGTGCTTCAATAATCGCACTCGACGACAGGTCTCTGGCAAAATATCCACGTCTATTATCGCCGATACCTAAAGATCGAACATTGTTTTTTTTTTTTTTTTGAGCAAATATAGAAAAGAGACGATTTCTAATGATTTCTTGGAAATTTCCAATCGGCAAGCTTCGATGACTCACCTGTCTGAAGTCATGAGGATTTGAGATAGCTAGAGAAGGCTTGGGCTTGCCCGGAGTACCGCCCAAAATGCTGGATATCAAATTTTTTGGCTTTATCGTTCCGTAACCATTCATGTCCTCTAAACCATCCGCTTTTCTCGTTATGAAGACTCTCAGCAAAGGCTTTGCGGCTAGCAACGCCCTTGCCAAATTATTGTCATTGTTTATAGGCAGTAGGTCACCGTCGGTTGGATCGGTGTAGTAAATGAGGAAATTCAGTTCGGGTCCGATGTCGTGTCTCTCCGCTAAAAGTTTTCTGAAATCCTCATATCCCGTGGGCTCGTTTCTATTTACCGAGAAACGTATAATGTCGGCATCGAACTGAAAAACACAATGATACACGGATCATTCGACGATTGTCGTTTTATCAGTGATTAATCAGTAACGAAGTGTTATTTTACTTTTTTCATTATTTTCTGGAGATTTAAAGGCCCTTCTTTGATAATCGATAATGGAGTACGCTTTTATTACCAATCGAGTAGTTTTTAGACGGGATGTAGAAACATAACCTCAACAAAATTTCTTGACGTTTCGAGCAAAGTTTACTATTTTCATCGATATATTCCATCAGGCATGAATTTTACTCGTTCGACGTATATATAGCTTATTAAAAATATTTTTTGAAAAAACTTAGGTTAGACACAAGATCATGAATATTTACGGGAAATATTTTTTGCTAGAAGTGTAAGATTTACCGACGTATATTCAATTGGCCTAAAACAAAAAATTCTTATGGAGCTAAAACAACATTCTAAATGCGCTCGAAAGATTAAAAATAGTTGACCCCGACTGTCATAAGGAGAAATCGTGTGTATTGTCAGATCGAATGGTCTAAGTATTAGAACAATGAGTCATTGTCGCAACCAAATTTGGCACATAGGAATGCAGCAGTGACATTTCGTTGTGTAACAAATGCGCGCTCACGTTCCAGAATATTATTACCGTTTCGTACGCCTTATCCGCGAATGGGTCATGGCTTATCAAACTCACCTTGCTTTTAACGGCGACCATGCCATCGACGTGATTGTGAAGTTTGCTCTTCGACATGATTTTTCTTTTTTAGCGATAAATTCCGCAAGCTGTGTACGTATAGGTTCGCGCGTGTGTGGGCTTCCCGAACGTGTCAAAACGTAGGGCGTCAATGGCTTACTCACACGCGAAAGAAACGATCGTACACACGACGAAACGATGTAAACCGTCGAATATTCGTCGAGTACCGATCGGATCAATGCCCGATTTATTTCGTTATCAAAACACAAACATTTTGTGGAGAAACGCGTGTGCTCCGTTTCGTGACGTCAGAGACACCTGTGCTCTTGATGCGAAAACGCCAATTTGGCGTAGCCATAAACAAAAAAACACACCCACACGCACAAAAATTGCCCAAAGAATCTTTGGACGCACTAAGATGCTCGCCTTATTATATCTTTTTTTCATACGTATCCGCAAGAGCAATAAAAAAGATGCAGCTCTCGCGAGACACCGACACACGCGAAGTTATCCCGAGCGAACGAGGCTCGAGGAACGTTTCACCACATTATGTATCGAAATGCGAACGAGAGAACTCGCTCCCTTATCGCGAACGTTTCACGGAATCACTGTGGCACGCACATATGCGCTTTAATGCATACACGTATATTCCTCCGCGAACGAGGTTGTTTTCAAAACATTTGGAACATCGCTGAATCCTTTTACTAACGTCTCTCCTTTTTTCTTTCTCTTTTTCTTTATTCCCTGTAACTCTCTGGCGAAAGCATGTGCCACATCGCCGTTCACGAACTGTAACTGCTGTAACTGTAGGAACGAGAGGCACACAGGAACATCATCGTGTGTATACTTCATTGAGGGGCGTCAAGCATCGTAGTTGGTGGTGGTGGTGGGAGAAGAGGGACAACGCATATTTCCCCTCCATGCGATGGCTATGTCACGTTTTGATGAAGGCGAGATGAATCAGTTCCCATGTGCGCCAAATTTATTGACATATGAAATACGAGATACAGGGGTTGATAATGGTTGAATCGATAACAGACGGAGTCTGGAATGTGCTAGCGAAATGGATTGAATATTTAATAATCGAAGAAAAAAATACGAATCTCTGGCGAGAATTTGTATCGGTCGATTCAAAAGGTGTGTGACTCACACCTCTTTTAGAATCTTTCGCAGCGATTACTGGAGAGGGCAGTTCTCGATGTGCGAGTAATTTTTGTCGCAAGGTTCCGTTCTCTCTGTCGCGTTCGGTACATCACTCTCTCCCAGTGACGAACAGCTGTTCATGAGAGACTGGTCATCCTGTGAATATTGCTCGGACATGTTTATCACGGTTACTAGTGCGACTGTGGTGGTGCTTTGATCTTTGACAATTCTTGATGACCGAGTTTTGTGAATTATGTGCGCGCGGTGTGATAAGAGCAACGACCGATTGACATGAATTATCGTTACGTTGATAAAAATAAGAAGAAAAGGCCATTTCGGAGTACCGGGTACCTGACAAACCCTGCGTGTTTTGTAACAGTGATATATTGTTTATTGTAATTATACTACTATGGCTCAATGTAAGTTAACCCCCCGTGAATTCATCGGCAATGCTTTCTCGCCGCAAGTCGGTGCTGTGTGTTCGACTATTGCCGAAGCTGTTTGTCAGAAGAATAATTTATCATTCATCGAGCTCCTCCAACCTTTCTGCAATCTCAATACCGAAGGTAAGTTCAATTATTTATACCGTAAAATAAGAGACTAAGTTTATTCTCCTCTCACACCCTTAAACTTTTGTTTAGGTTTATTCGATCTTAGGTAATTGTTGCTATTTTGTGATTACACGAAAATTATCAAAAAAAATGTTATACTCTTATTAAATATCACGTCGGTAATATTTATAATTAATAACAGTCTCCGTATAGGATTTTTTTTGTACAACTTGAACTTTCGACTTTACAGACATTTGAAGCTTAATCGGACGGACTTGTTTAGCCTAGGATTCTTATCGGAGTAGTTTTAAAGATGCGGATTGTTGAAATTTATACTCCTCTTAAGGGAGGATATCAACATAACCTCAAAACCAATGTTAACGCCTTCCTCTTGTTTTTAGCAAGATTAAACCTGAGCCAAAAAAGAAAAAAGTGTATTTGACAATTTTTAATAATAATGTTCATTATTAAGTTGAGAATTCTCGCGAATATTCCTCAGGTCATTTCAAGGACCCACAAGGAACAACCGTAACCGTACGCAATCTGCGTCTCTCCATTCAGGACATTCATGCTCAACCGCCAGAACCATCCGTAGCTCGAAAAATGCTCAATGACTCCGTCAGTTCGGAGCCCTGCGAGCGTATCACGGTAGTTCGCATCGGATCTGTCGATTTGGATATTCCAATAGCCGTCCCTTGGTTCGAAGCTTGGAGAGAGACGTTCTTGTCCGTTCAATTTCCCTCGGATCACGAATTTACGAAACACTTTCTCGCATGTATGATCGTCGTATCGACGGCCGACGAGAGTCCCCTGGAAAAGATTCAGCAGATGGCGGCTCAGCTGCACCAAAGTACGCCAGGAAAATTGCCAAAATGGTTTAACAATAACGCCCTCAGATATTACGTTCTCATTCACGACTCTACTCAAGACGACAAAGCGAAGTAAGAAATAAATATACATAATAGGCGCAGTTTTCAGTATTCGAGGAAAATTATTAAACATTTATTTTATCTTGACAGAGCCGAAACTGTATTTAACGAGATGAAAAATCTCTACGATCCGAACAATTGTTTTTTACTGCAAATGAATTCGCGACCTCCCGGTCATGCGGACGACAACACACATTTGCCAGATCCTTGGAGTCAATTTCTCGTCCAACACACGGACTTTAATGCCAGTAGCGATCACAGTAGCAGTCCTCGAACTCCTGCGGACACCGGTGGAGTTTCGGCAATGCCTAACGAAGTCACGACCGAGCCCGATAAGTGAGATTCGAATTAATCTTCATCTATACCGCTTGTCGATAAATTTCAACAGATTTTAAATTATATAAAGGATACTCGAATAATTCTTATTTGGTTAATTTCAGATCGAGTCACGCAGGGACGCCAATCGCGCCTCAAAATTCTGTTCTAAACTCGCCCGATTTCGCCGACAAGATAAGTCTCTCGTCGGAAGTTTCCGAATCGCCGAGTATGCACGTCGAGCTCGGTCAGGAGGCTGTTCCAGTAACGATACATCCTCTAAGTCCAGAGAGTCATCGTACATTCGGTCTCTACTCAACGGATAGCTCAAGAACGACGAATAACGAGAGTTCACCGATAAACGCGAACGTCTGGGCCGATTCGCCGAATCATCCGATTGCGCATCACGGCGCTCGTCTCTCTACTCAGGATCTCGATAGAATAAGGAGTTTGGTCACCGAATTTTGTCTAAAGAGTTTGTTGCCTTACGTCGAGAAACAAATCGGTCTTCTCAGTGACGTTATATCGAACAAGAAAGGTGTGAGTCGATCTTTGTTCAGTGCGACGAAGCGATGGTTCGGTACGAGTAAACCAGGTGCACCAGGCTCGATGCCAACGAACGCCGTCATCTATACGACCGAATCGCCCGAGTTGCAACTACGTCGTTTGGGCGATCTCTGTTTTATGTTTGGCCACTACACGCTCGCTTATCAAGCTTATCACAGCGCAAAGCGAGATTTCGCTGCGGATCAAGCCTGGCTCTACTACGCGGGTGCTCTTGAAATGGCAGCTCTTAGCGCTTTCATGCAGGGTGAAATGTCTCGGAAAACTATCGAGTACATGGACGATGCTATTCAAACATATTCCAACAGTTGTAAAATGCCACAATTCGCGACACGAGCGACTCTTCTGAGCGCCGAGTGCCTCAAAGGTCGCAGCTTGCATGGCGAGGCTGCCAAGCAACTGATACGCATGACGAGCGAAGACTCCGATCTCCGCTCGGCTCTTTTGTTGGAACAAGCCGCGTACTGTTTTATAAATCCCCGAATGATCCACAAATACGCTTTCCACGCTGTTCTCGCCGGTCACAGATTCTCAAAAGCTGGCCAGAGAAAACATTCTCTCAGGTGTTATCAGCAGGCTTATCAGGTATATCGCGGACGTGGTTGGTCATCGGCCGAGGATCACATTCATTTTACCATCGGTAGACAAGCCGCGTCTTTAAAACTCGTCGTCGACGCTGCCAGAGCTTTTGAAAAATTACTCGGAGAATCCAGTAAACAGCCGAGCGCTCAACAAGCCGCTTTTCTTCGTGAATTTTTGCACACCCATCATCTTTTGCTACAAGAGAGCACACTCAATCGTACGGAGATTCCAGTTCTTCCGTTACCTCTCGTTGACGGCAACGAGATCGAAGTCTTGTTCAGCTCATTGCCACGATCGACGGAAGATCGCGTTGCTGCGAGCAACGTATCGTTTGAGAATCGTGACGAGGATGATGGACGATGGGCGAAACTGGAAGAAATCATGGTAGCGGAAGCATTGGGCTCGGCATCGATGATTTTTAAACCCACGATAGCTCTTTACTCGAACAGAAGCAATAATAGCGCGAGACCCAACGGTATTCTCGACGAACCGATAAGTCTGTCGATCGAACTTCACAATCCTCTGAAAATTCCAATTCCCCTGACAAGGGTCAAGCTCGTATGGTCCTTCGCGACGAACGACGAGACCATTACGAACGAGTTATTGGAAGAAACGCTTGAATCTAGTCCCGTAGTCGATACGGAAGTTCTCGATTCCATTCTACTTCAGCCAACGTCGAAGCGAAGAATAGTCTTGTCTTGTACACCAAGGAGCATGGGAGATTTGAAGATATTAGGATTGTGTTACGATCTCTCTAATCCTGTTGCTTCGGACCAACCGATCGTCAATCCTACCGTCTCCGTGAGGGGTAAAAGATTATTCGCTATCAAAGGTCCGAGATTGAAGAACGTCAAGGAAAAACCTGGTACGAATATGTACGGGGTGGATTATAGGCTCGATATAAATATCGTCGATAGAGCGCCCCTTATGAGCGTCTCTTTCAGTAAAATATCGCACGAGATGCTTTGTGGCGAAATGCAAAGGGTCGTTGTTACACTCGAGAATATCGGCAAAGTTCCTTTGAAGAATATTCACGTTGGTTCTACGAATCCTAAGCTCTTCTGCATGGAGAACAGCGAACAGAAAATAAGCGGTGCGATCACGAAAATTCCACTGCCGGAAGAGAGCGGAGGAATTCTAGAACCGGGAAATCAATATTCCATGCCACTTTGGATTCGTGCCCCTCGCGTCAAGGGTAATCATCGTTTGGATTTGCTATTCTATTGGGAAAATATAGATTCGAAGACCATACCGAGATATCGTTTGTGTCGTCATACGTGGCAACTGGCCGTTCTCGATTCTATCCAGATCAGTGCAATCGGAAGACGCAGCGCTGTGAGAAAAAATAATTTACCGACGCTCACGTGGACCGTAAAAGTAAAAAATATGAATCAAGTACACGATCCTTTTATGAACGAGATAGCGCTGACTCGAGTTTCTCTAGAGAGTACAACATGGTCGTTGCTCGAGTCAATCGTCGAGCCTACCGATAATAGAATACAGCCTCAAGAAACTTACAGCGTATTGTTGAGATTGATCAGAAGAACCGACGAAGCTTCGAAATTTTCCGACATATCGCTCGCGAAAGGAACGGACGACATGGATTCCATTAATAATTTTCCCTATATGAATTTCTTGCAAAAGAGAGATATGAAATCTCAGACTGGCAATGATAATCAAAATGAGATTCAGCAGCGAATCGCCGAGGAAAGTCCACTCGCTGTTACAACGAGGCTCGATGCTACTCTCATTGTTCGCTGGCGAGCCAAAGTTACCGAGAGTGGAGCCGCGACGCGTCACGCTATCGGACAACATCACATTGATCTCGCCGTGTTGAACAAATCTTACAAACATCCGGAAGAAACGCGACCGGATCAAACGGACTATTCGACGCGACTGAAGATTTTCGGACCCGATCGCAATGTTCCGGACTCAACGACCATCGTGAAGAGGGATTCTGTTCCGGAATCCGAATATCTTAAGAACGTTCTATCGTACTCGCTGTCTCACGTCAGAGAGGGCAAACATAATTTTGATCGTAGTCGAATGTGCGTTATTCCAGTGACTCTATACTTGCAAAACCATTCGCAGTCGCACGTCGACGTAAGGATCGACACTATAGGCACAAGCAGGTAAGGAATTATCGCTTTTTCAAGATTTACGACCGTTGCGACAAAATTGTACTTAGAGAATAATTATTTTCATGCGTTGATCCACAAATTGTTCTAATACGCGTGTATTATTTTTCTTACAGTCAGACGTCTTTACAAAACGTAAAAGCACAACCCTACTCGCCTCAGGCATCAACGCTTTTTCGTTACGCGAGTCACACAGCCGTCAAGTGTCACGTAGAGCCACTCGGAAAAAATACGATCAAATTACAAGCAATTATTCCATCGCCGGGTACATACGACTTGGCTTCGAGACTCGAAATCACCGTGAGAGTCGAGAACGGCAATGAATTTGTATTGCAAAAATGGCGAATGCAGAGTGTATGCAGTATCAGTAACGCGAGCGTCTAGTGAAAGAAAGAGAAAATACAGAAATCGTTTGTTAGAAGAAAAAAAAACAAACGGTAGACGATAAAACGCTTTGAACTTTCGTTCGGATCATTCCCTGGGTGAGTGTAAATATTGCAATTATGCGAAAACGAAATTGCATTAATATTTTCTCGAGGTTGATACGATTTTATCGACACAATATTTTTCTTCGAGTATGAGATGTGGATGACGACACGTTTTTTGTCGTGGGTTCGCACTTATTTCTTCATGATTAAATCTCGCGTTGTTACGCGCGTTACCCATGAAACCTCGTACTCAAAGTTCCTGCCCATTCTAGAGAGCAAAACAATATTTCTAGGTACGAAATCTTGAAGGAAACATATCGTCTTCAGACGCCACGAATCTGACGATATCTGTCGATTCCTCTATTTAAAAAAAAAAAAAAAAAAAAAAAAAACTCAAGTGCTTCATTAAACACAAACTATTGAAAAGGAAAAGAAAAGATAAAAAAATGATCAGTCTTCGATGAGAAAACAGAGCTGTTGATATAGCCATCCCTTTGAATGGCTCATACTGAACATTTTATTGCTAATATATATATATATATATATATATATTATATACATATTCGAGCAGGCAAACTTGAATTTTTACGTAAATTCGTAATAAACGTCATTATTATATTGTATAAAATGTGACATAACGCAACATGTAAATACCTGCATAAAGAAGAATTATAGGATGAAAACCACTAAGGGATTATATTAGGATGTTATTATTAATTGTAGATATATTGCATTAAAATTTACAGTGCAATTATTGTCGTGAAGATGAAGACAGGAGCTTCCTATTGGAGAGTGTCTCAGATTTACACGAGAAAGGTTCATAATAAACTATAAGTTTATACCTAAATAATTATACCATGTAAAGCGTATAAATAATGTAATAAATATAATTATCGTGTAGGTATATACTCCGAAAGATTAATTGAATAGTAGAGAAATTTCCCGCGTTTACCGAGGCGCCATCCAGTGGCCGACGAAAGATTTACAAATTAACCTCATCCAAAACTTATCGTCTGCAATTCCGCCCCACCTTAATATAAATATTTTATCAATGTGTCAAAGATCTTTAAATTATGGATCTCGACGAGTTTGCGAATAATCACTTAATCATTGCGTTATCAGAAACAACATGAATAACATTATTCGCAGATTTCTGTGTCGATATTGGAAATAAGTCTCCCATTTTTATAAAAAGTATCATGGTTATGAGATAACCTCTTCCCCATTTATTTCCCGATGAACAGACGGTTTATTATCCACGAGTATGGCAAACTATGTGGGTAACACGATAATATGGTGAGTTAAATTATGAAAATGAAAAAAAAAAGGTAGCCGATTCTTGAAAAAATCGTAATTTCGATGTTTAACAAACGTTTTTTGTTTTGTTTTATCAAGTGTGCTCGTATTGTTTTCGATGAGCATTATTTATGCTACTACACAGATCGTCAAGTCATTCGTGGCGAACAGAGAGGATCTTTTGAAAGAATCCTCGTCTTACAATTGGATTCTAAGACTCGGCTTGAATCTTTTGGGCTACGCGACCGTACTCTTGCCAGGCTGTCTTATATATAAATATGTGCGCTACAGCAAGTACTTTCAGAGAGCTGGTAAACATTACATACAATCGTTTCTCTAAATTTTCACATATTTCATACAGTTGGACATTTCTTGAAATAACAAAATCATCATTTTATCGAATTAATGAAATTTTCATACCGCTATCAAATAATTAGTACGAAAATTTTCATTACGAGGATTATTTGTTATACCAGGCAAAGGATTTATATCGAAATTGGTCCAAGCCTGTTTTCTGGGTAACGGCGAGACGGGACTACTCGATTCCCCGACGTACGGACCAACGAGCGCTCCATCCATCAGCCACGTTCAAAAAAGTTTCACGCACGATGCGATATTACTCGCGTACTGTTTCGTTGGACTACAAATCAGTTATCTGACATGGGGCTACTTGCAAGAGAAAATAATGACTCAGGAATACGTCAATGACTCTGGTGAAAAGAGTCATTTTCGTGATTCCCAATTTTTGGTATTCGTCAATAGGATACTCGCGTTTATAATGTCGGGACTGTATCTACTTTTCAAGAGACAGCCTCGTCATACGACTCCTCTCTACAAATACGCTTTTTGTTCTCTATCGAATATAATGAGCAGTTGGTGCCAGTACGAGGTACTGAAATACGTCAGCTTTCCCACTCAGGTGAGAACATGGAAATTAATTAACTTTTTTCTTTCCGCGAAACGCGATTTTCCATTGGAAACCTTTCGTCGTATTGGAGTATCGTTACTAGCCTATGTATCGCAGGTTTTAGCCAAAGCTTCCAAAATCATCCCCGTAATGCTAATGGGAAAAATCGTATCTCGCAATTCTTACGAATATTACGAATACGTCACAGCGGTACTAATTTCTATTGGTATGACTTTGTTCATGCTAGGAAGCACAACGCAAGAAACTGGTAAAAAGATAAAAGAGAAAGAAAAAAACATTACCGTTGATAAATTATTGGATGACAGAGAGTTTTAAAAATTATGGTCTCATTTACAGATCATGCGACGACTCTTTCGGGATTCATTTTGTTGGGCAGTTACATGATACTAGACAGCTTTACTAGCAATTGGCAAAATGCCTTATTCACCGAATACGGTGTAACGAGTATACAAATGATGTGCGCCGTTAATATGTTTTCCTGCATGTTGACGGCGATGTCGCTGTTTCAACAATCGAGCTTTGTACAAACTCTGGAATTTGTCATGAAGGTGAGAATTTGATGAATTTCATAATTCTGATTTATCCCTTTGATTTTAATGCAATACCTGTTTCAGTATCACGGATTCATAGTGGATTGCTTGTTAATTTCCATATGCTCGGCGAGTGGTCAACTCTTCATATTTTATACGATATCGAAATTCGGCGCGGTTACATTTGTAATTATGATGACTATACGCCAGGTAGGAACGTAGGATGGGAGATAATTTTTCCTTTTTATTTACGATAAAGTATTTTCGTTTTTGCTGACGATGGTACAATTATTTTTCAGGGTTTGGCAATACTACTCTCGTGTTTGGTGTACCAGCATCGCATCACCGTTCTCGGTGTTATCGGTGTTTTTATAGTCTTCGGTGCGGTATTCCTACGAATATATTGCAGCAATCGTTTGCGTGCCATAAGAAGACGAAGGGCCGAGAGTAACAATATTAAAATTTAAACGCAAGAGTCTCAGTTTTTGTCAGTTTGCAGTCGTCGAACTCTTGATCGAAATGACAAACTTTCTCGTTCAAGAAAAGAAGGTATTCATGATAATTTTCAAAGTTGAAGCAGGCCGTTCATGGGATTATTACGTATTGGATGTCCAATATATTTTTTTCCAATAACTATATATCATGACAATACAACGAGAAGATACGTGGAGGGACTTGGAAAAACTCAATTGATCGTGTAAATATATAATGACTTCCTATATCGATTCGTATCGGTTATTGAAGAACCTCGAAAGAAATATTTTTATCGACGGTAAACTCCGACCTCTTTAGTAAAGACTAAAGTCGCGTACAAAAGTGATCCTCGCATATCTTATGTTTTAAATATTTTGGAATATTAATAATTAAATACTGAAAATAGAGGACTGTAGTAAGGCTAGAAAGCAAGGATTCGTATAGTTGTAAAGTCTTTTATTATCTTTTTTTTGTTCCGATCGTAAACCAGAAAGGAACAATTCAATTTAAAAAATGAAGAAACAAAAAATATTACATGCACAATAATCGTAAGTCGTCTGAAATCATAAAGAGATACAAGAGAGAGAGCTGCTTGGCAGTTTTTTTGGAACACGGCCTACTAGAATATTGCGTTAGTTGGCTAGTTGGTAAAATCCAAATGATAAATTAGTGATTTTCAATGATGTACGGTGTTAACGAATACTTAAGGAATACTAAGGTGCGTTGTTATCGCTATTGATGTACAATGAGTCGTCTTGTCTATAATTTGGGATACAAATTCCTTTAACGAGTAATAATTCTACAATCTTCAAAACAAACACACAATTCATCGCTCAGACTTTTGCTTCCCATTGCGTCGTTTTAGCAGCAATAGGGTAAAAAAAAAAATTTTCATATTTTCATTCTTTGGTCGGACGGCAAAATATTTTTTTATCTTATATCTTATCGTACCTCGAATATTTCTCTATATATCTCGATGCAGAAATTTTTTCATAAAGGTCACGAACTACTGGCGAAATATCTTAAAACGATCGTGACGCTTTTGTGCAGCGGAGAATGACTTTATCCGTTTTTGGTCTCGTGCATCGCATGCCGTATGTATGTATATATAAAAAAAAAAAGAAAAAAACAAAGAAAAATAATATTCTATCGACAAAAAAATCACACTCGAAAATCGTATTGCGTTACATTGGTATTTTGGAGATATTACGAGCGATCTCTTAGCGATATTTCAATGAGAATGAATGCCTAGAGACGATCTATTACGCGTTTAATATCGATGGTTTCATTCTTCGGGTGGCGCGGGACGATAAATGGCTACAAGGCACATAACGGAGATGACGAGTTCGGTGATCAATAGAACGAGCTGTATGCTACACAGTATCATTTCTAATCTGAGCACATAATTTTGCCAGACAAGAAAATAAAGCGTCGCCAAGGCGCTTGGTATAGCGAGCAATATTCCAAGGAGTATCGGTAGTCCTCTCTCCGTTAGATTTCCCTTTCTTCCGAGATAAACTCTCCCACCCTCGGTAGCAATGAGAAACAACAAAAGTGAGAATTCCACCACGGTTGTGCCAGTTCCTGGTGACGGGAGATTTATCGCTTTGAAAAGTCCCATGCCGAGCTCGCAAACGGCAAACATGCCAAAGTAAAAGGAGTTCAGGTACATGAGAATTTCGTACGTCAGAGACGAGTTTACTACCGTAGGCATGATCGATCACTTTCTTTTTTTTTTTTCTCTAGATTTTCGTTCGAACGATGCTTCGTTCTGGGTTGTTTGTTTGTTTTATTTTTTTTTTTTTTTTTTTTTGAGGAACTACGATCGGGAAGCCAAGAATTCACGGGTATCCATGACCACGACACGAAATGACACTCGTACACCTTCGAAGGCTATTTTTGCGATTGAACTTTTATTCGTTTTTCTCTTTTGTCTTTTCGTAAAAGAGTTCTTTCTTCGGTGCGAGAGTACAATTTTCACGTAAAATTCATTCGAGTCTTTAGGAAAAGTACGTTATTATTGTCGCGTCTCATTTTTGGTAATCACTCTCGCATCCCGTTGAAACTTTGCTTTTTCTCGCTGCACTTCATAATTCGCTTGGAGATCTTTCTTCAAACTTCCGAGTGTCTCCGAATGATTCTTGTGGGTGGTGGCGGACCGGGCTAGGCCCGACAATTATTTCTGTATTCAATAATAGAGCTTTTCGGCTCTTTTGTTTATTTTTAACCCCTTTTGATGACGCTTGTCTCGGCTTTCAACCGAGGGACGTCACAAGGGCGAAGGGGGAGTGTGCGTAACGCCTCCAGTGGCGAAATGCTCAACTTATTTTGCCGCGTGTTATCCCCATCTTTCTCGCACTCGTTGCACGATATTTCAATCGCGTGAAAATATGTACACAAAGATGCAACAGTCTTCATTTGAGTCAGTTTGCAATTTGATAAGCGCAATGACGCTGGCTATAAATCACACGGGATAAACGGGAGAGAAAAAAAACAAAGTCATGATCGCGAGGGAAATCACTCACAATGGCCGGGGATGCTTATCATCCCTCCACGATTACATAAAAAAGTCGTGGAATTAAATACTTAACACAAACTATCAACGATCGTCACGATGTTATCGAAAATTCTCAGGTCAGTGGAACCATTTTGGCTGTCAAGAACGTTCAATCGTCAAAGATCCTTTAGAACGACTTTTCCAAGTTTGTTTCAAGAACAATACGCCCGTGGACGAAATTTCCGATGTCCCATACGTAAAATTAACGTCTCGAGCCCATTGTTGAGTCGAGTAGAACCAATATCACGGAGTTTCTCGAAGTTTGCGCTAATTAGGATACCGCGAGAAAGTGCGAAATGTGAGAACCCTTCTGCCACGAGGAAAGCGGATGAACGAACGACCTTGCTCGGTATTATCTTCGAGTTCATGATTCTCGCTGCGAGGATTACTCTCGTGCTGCTCGTAACCAGTGGCGTGTTCACTTTTTATCTGATGACCCGAATAATTTATACGAAAGCCTTCCCCGGTGTTCTTCTCAGGGGTAAAATGCATATGCGTACATTAATAATTTATGTTTGCGCCTGTTTACATTTTTATTTTTTCTGCGGGAATCGTATTCACGATCAGTCTCCCATACAAAAAAATATATATTTTTCTTTTGTTTCTTCGGGATTTTGGGGACTTGCTTCGTCGTTTTATTAGCCATCGAGTTCTTAGGACCGACTTTTATCAAATTGGGACAATGGGCGTCAACGAGGAGGGATCTCTTTTCGGAAGAAGTTTGCACAACATTGTCGCGCCTGCAGCGTCATACACCGGCTCATTCTTGGCTCTATACCAAATACTTGCTGGAAAGAACTTATGGCCCCGAGTGGAGAAATTTATTCGTGAAATTCGATCGGTTCGAACCGATCGGTTCCGGATGTTGCGCGCAGGTATGCGTTACAATTTCCTAGTTAGGCGCCTCTCTGAGAAATAATCCAAGGATAGTCTCGAAGCGTTTTCTCCAGGACCAATTTTCCCATTCTTTTTAAGGTCTACAAAGCATGGATCGAGACGAAAAATGCTTCGATACGAATTCCTGTTGCGGTAAAGATTTTACATCCTGGAATCGAAAATCGGCTCAAGTGAATTGACGATTAAAATCTTACCGACGATTGGATCGATATAAAGATTCATCGGACGATTATTTCAGAAGGGATTTGGCGATATTGCGATGTTTATCAGAATGGCTATCGTACGCCGTGCCCTCGTTGAGATGGCTCAATTTGCCTGATTGCGTTCGTCAATTTTCGGAAATGATGGAAAATCAAGTGAGCCGTTGTAATAATAGATAATGAAATCGTGGGAAATCTTCCATAGCTAATGTCCATTTTTTTGCTTTCAGCTCGATATGAAACTCGAAGCGAAAAATCTCGTTAAATTCTCACGTAACTTTTCTCGCAATTTGCACGTTATTTTTCCATCTCCATTTATGGAATTGACGTACGAGAGAATACTCGTCGAGAGCTTTCACGATTGTTTATCCATCTCCGAATTTGTCGATAACAGCGATCGTAATGTTCGACGTAAATTGGCAAAAATTGGGATATCAGCGATTTTTCAAATGGTTACTAAAATTCCGGCGAATCAGCTTTACTGAAATTAAATTTCTCAATTATTTACTCAAGAAAACGATCGTAACGATTAACTGGTATATATTCGATCGCAGATATTCAAAGATAACTTTGTACACTGCGACCTTCATCCGGGCAATATTTTGGTAGAAAGAAAATCTCACGCCTCTCATTTTGGAAAAATATTTCCCTCTTACTTCGGTGACGAAATGCGTTTAGTATTTCTCGATTGTGGACTAGTGGCGTCCCTTGACGAACGCGGAAGAAAACATCTTCGGGACGTTTTCCGTTCGGTTGCCAAGGGTGACGTGAGTTACGAATTATCGTTTTGACAAAGATCACGTTTATTTCTTTTAAAATTCACAAATGCTTTAAAGGGCGAGGAGGCTGGACAGCACATAATGAATCACAGCGATCACATGTCCTCGGATCCGGAGGGTTTTCAAAAAGCGATTGGAAATATCGTGAAGAATTATCGTCAATCGTGTCTCAATCTCGAAAATGTAATGATCTTTCATACACGCACGTACAAACATATATTTGCTCAGTCATGTCAGAAAGATTTAGTGCAGAAATTATCGTCGGATCAAAACTGCCACCTTATCTCGTTGATTCGTAGACGATAACGTGACCTTGGGAGAAAAATGAAACTAATAAAATTGTTTTATAGATAAAGGTGAGCAGCGTAGTGGCCAAATTTTTCGAGGCTATAATTCGTTACCAAGTGCGACAGGATGGTTCATTCGCGAGCGTTTTGCTGAGCATAGGAGTCATCGAGGGCCTTGGACGTAGCTTGGATCCGGAAATCGACATTATTGCCGAGGTCTTGCCGTTCGTCGTACGTGAATAATTTCGGTAAGTTAAATCTATTGTGATGCATGGAATATCGGATAGAGACACACAAATTTGCGAGGTCGAGAGAGCGAAGCTCGTAAACGTAAGTGAGAAAAAAGATTTACAAGTTTTCTTACGACCCTTCAATCACCGATTTTTATTGACCGTTACCTTTTTTTAAGTATTATATATCTAAATTTCTCCCTCTAGAACGAAATATTCATTATAATTAAACAAATCCCTGAATATTTCCACTTTCATTATTACCTCTGCACTTTGCTTATTAACATTCGTTAGAACTGAGAAAAAGGAATAAATCCTGACTTTTAATTTATCTTAGCGTATAATCATAAATCATAAATCGCGTCATAAATCGCGAGTGTGAGAGTCAGCTGAGACAGTCGTATATTAAGAAGGAAGATTGGGATTATAAAAGCTTTAGGGAGCTTTCCGCGCTATTATTGTACAGACGGTACGTATGCGTCATGGGATTTTCCATACCAACACGATCAAGGTGGGCTTGTCCCTTTTCAATTAAAACAAATAATCTTTCTTTTTCGATTATCCATAGTACGTGAAATATTCAAACTGTCGCAAACAGTCCAAGATTTTTCTCATCATTAACTTCCATCGTAGATTTAAAAAATTTCCAATCATTCGTTTCTTTGTTCTTTATTTCTCGTGCCTTTGCCTCGACATTTTTATATCGCAAAGTACGATGATTTAACAATCGCTTTGTATCGTTTAAGAATTACGAAGGAGATGCGAATTTCATGAGCTTCGGATTTATCGTATCGTCGTGGAATGCCCCATATACGTGGATATACGTACACGAGCGTACAGTCGAGAATTCCGGCGAGTGACCAGTCGTCCATGATCACTTCCTGGTTTGCCGCGGGGGCCTGTCGTCGAGAACGTTGCTTTACACACTCGGTCCCGATCTCGGCGAGAATCCCCCCCGGGTGAGCAACACAAGCAACGGGCACGAAAACCCGTATCCTGTATACGTCCCGGCCTCTCCCTAACGTATTTACCTATACGAATGCTTTTTTTACACGTACACACGTACGGATTTATATAAATCATCTATAAATCCGTACGTACGAAGCTTCGGAAATCAACGAGGAATGCGACGCGTGCTCGTGTGATGTGCGATGAATTTCCACGTGCTATTCGATCTGTTCGAGATATATATATATATACACATCTTTATATACGAATATATAGAGATTCACGGATCACCGAAGAATAAAAAAAAAATAAACGATCGCGTAGAGAAGAAGGATGATATTTTTTTTCGTGTTCTACGGTGGGAAAAGAATTTTTAATGCGTTGGAATTTTCGAGCTATCTCTTAAATCCTTCGCCCCTTTATTTATTCCCAGAAAAAAAAGAGAAAAAAAAAGAATCACCAAATTACAATTTTTTTTTCGATACTGACAATAGTACGCGGCTTTTTTCTTTGCTTCCGTGTAATTAAGTATTTCGAATAAAAATTTTCAGGCTGATGTAGACGATGGATAGAGCGAGATTAACTAAACGTTAATAAAAGCATACGGTTCGCGGATCGTAGATATCTCTCTTCGCTCGATATATCGCGATAATCGATCGTCGATTATCTCTTTCTTTGACCGTCATCGCGATGGGGCTCGGGTCTTTATGTTTATCGTTATCGTCATGATCGCTGATGTAAATCGTGAATGACTTTGACACTCCTCCAGGTATTGTTTCTTTTCTTTTTCCACTTTGATCGAAACAGTCTCGCAATCGATTCATCGACCGATTAATATAATTTACGATTCTATATTGTTTCATCGAGCCCATCGATATGAATTAATTATCGAGGACAAACTCGAGCCGCGTGTCGATCTTATTGATTAATCGACGATTTACATGATCGACGTTATTAATTAATTTTTAATATTTATCCTTTAATTAACGGGTCATCGAGAAAAGGATTCCTCGAATCGATTTTTATTCAACGACTCGTAGTCAATTATTCGCACGACCACCCTGCCTGAATATTTTCGATCATCGACGGGGCAAGATTATAATTAAAATTCGCCTATCAATCTCTTAACACAAATCCCTCGACTCTTCATCGAATTCCGTGTCCACGAAGATCGAACGATAAAAAAACCCTAAAAATTACCTTTACCCGATTATCAGTGCTCGTCGACACGTTTATATTCTGATATAATCTTATAAGTATATTTATTTTGTCGCAGAATCTTGGAAATGAAAGAAGAAGAAAAAGAACGAGAGGCGATGAATCGATGCGATTGTGAAACGCGCTGATGCGAGATGTGGAACGCGGACCCTTCCTACGCGAGTTATCCCGTCATATAGCTATCGCACTGTCGAAGATCATCCGTAGTGACAGAAGAAAGATGCTCCAGTTAATTTCTTTCGTCTATCACGAAGCCGACGAGTCTCGAGTGTCTCGGGGTTCTCGCGCTATGTCCTCTTGGCGCGAGGACTCGTCGCCAAGTTGCAGTAAATAAAGTAAATTCCGCGTTCTTGACGCCCGGAGTCCATACGTAGAGAAGCACTCGGTAGCTTCGCCGCATACGGAATCCGGTGTACTCGTTTTATACGTACTGTAATACCCGTACGATGTGACTCGAGGCTTGTTTATCCGTGTGTGTCCGTACACGACGGGGACAGGAAAAGAAGAAGCGACCGAGACTATAAAAGGGTATCCTTCCGTTCGGTCTTATCGTCGCTTCTCGTTCTCGCGCGCTTATAACCGCGAACGCGACGGATATGTCCCCGTGAGTAAATCATTTACTCGCTTTACCAATTCTTATTTGATTCAAGAATTCATCCATCGATATTTACAACCTTCTATCCGTTTTAAATCAGTCGTCGCGTTTGATAGAAAATAAAAACCTACGGGAAAGTTGTAAACGCAGGAAGATTATTAAAGAAATCATGAAAATTGCCGATTAAGATCGAGAGAAGTAAAGATTAATTGTGCAAATTTGATAATTAATATTTGATAATTATTTCTTTTTATCATTCGTTTCGGGGGGGGGGGGGGGCAGAATTTACTTTGAGAGTGAATCGCGAGAGTTCGATAAAACGATGAATTTAAATATAGATTATCGATTATCTAATGGAACAAGAAGAAAAAAAAGTGTTTTTTTTTTTAAATAGTTCACACTCGTCATGGTAGACTGTTTTTTTTTATCAAAAAAATCCAGAATATCGTCGTTTCTTCTAATTGACATTACGAGATTTACAAGTATCGCGTATCGTCGTTAATTTCAATAATTTATTCGATTCACTCTTCCTTCAGTCACCTTATTAGTATAACGTGGTTTCCACCTTGCTGCATTTTGTATGAGATTCGGCGTCTAACGTACTCGACTAATGATTCCCGCTGGGCTGTATCGTTAAGTTCCGATACAACAAGTTACAGCTGTAAATTCGATAATAATTTATAGCGCTTGGTCACCACCACCATCACCACCATCACCACCACCACCATAGCGATCGCGTGGTTTTCTATTCGCCACGGCCTGTACGCGAGAGAAAACTTACGACGACGAATTTCGTGAAGCAAGCCAGATAAGATTCGTATCGTCGTTCGTCTCACGGGTGTGCCTCGGGGCATTTTTCAATGACCATTATATTATACACTATCGCTCTCGGTTGCTGTTACTCTCCTGAGAATGCCGCTCAGCTACTTTACTTGATATACAACCCTAGCGAGCGGTTGGCAGAGAAAGAGAAAAATGGGAGAGAGTCTATCTTTCTCTCTCTCTCTCTCTCTCTCTCTCTCTCTCTCTCTCTCTCTCTCTCTCTCTCTCTCTATATATATATATATATATATATATATATATATATATATATATATATATAGGGAGGGAGGTATAAACATATATCTGACTCTATCTCTCTATCGGTTATATCTTCTCGTATATGACGTCAATCTTAATCATCGAATACCTGTTTCCCCGTTGCACACGACGTGACCGGCTCGAATTTTACTTTCCTCAATTAATACCATAATTTATAATTAATAGCGTCACGGGAGATTTTGCATTCGTTGGTCATAATTGAATCGATAGTTACTTTCTCGGTTGAACGACCTCGTAGTGACTCCGTCGCGGAAATAATATGCTTTAATTATATACCAAATGCCGTGTTACAAACCCTGAGGTCAACGAAAATAAGAAGACAACAAAGAAGAAAATATAAAAATATATCGTTTCGATCGAGAGTTTAATAAGATGATTTAAATTGAATATATTGAGATAGATATTCTTCTGCGATATGAAGTTTTGCGATGCTACGATGGTCCTCGAGGATCTAGCGTGCGTTAAACTTTTGTTTTTATTTTTACTTATGTATTGGACGCCGATCAATTTTTCCATACGAACGAAAGATCTTAATTAAGTACAGAACGATAACGATTTTGAATATTTTAGGGTACGTTGACCTGGGGGACATTTTGTAATTGTGTAGAACGAGCTAATTAATCAGCTACTTACAATTTTGTTCTCAACGGCCCACGGGCTTTGATCGTTACGTCCTCGTTTTCCAGAGACGCTGAAATTTGACTAATTAAGGACAAATCGATTATCGACGGATAACCCTCGGGGGAGTGAGTTAATTTTTGACCTTGGAGTTGCTAAAAATTGTTACAGAGGGACGATACACGCACGCTCTATCGAGTAACGTCCGATTCACTATTTTAAACTTTCTTCGAGCCGTTCGTCAAAGTCGATCGACCTGTCTGGTCGATGGAGAAGTGGTAACGAGTATTCTCACTCGCTTCGTCCCATATCGTCGAAAGGAACCGGAAGAGACAATAAAAATCGAATAGAAAAAACGAATTAAATCAAAGATATAGGTGACCTATCGACGAGAAAAGAAAATATTTCGTTTTCGTGTTTGTAAATTCAATCTCAAATCATCGATTTCACAGCCGTTTGTCCGAGAATGAGAAAACTCATCGATAAACAGCCGATTACATTTTTCTCCATTATTATCGTTCCTCGTAAAGATTTTCTTTCCTCAAAATAATTCGTCGATCTAAAATTTAATCGTGCCACGTTTATCCCCATTTCCGGTTCTTCGAGTTTCATCGTGTACGCGCCGAATGCTCCAGAGAGAGAGAGAGAGAGAGAGACGCGTCGACGGGGGTGGGAGATTTCTCGTCTAGCGAGAACGAGATATCGGAGGAGTTGCGACTTGATTTCAATGGTGTCTGGTTCTTTCCTACGCGTTCGTGGACCGTGTGTCGTCGCATGCACCCCCTACGTGTCCTCGTGCACACGTTCCTCTCTTTTTATCCACGTGTGCATATGCATCTCGTTCTCTCTCTCGCTCTCTCTCTCGTTCTCTTTCTCTCCGTGTCTGTGTGTGTGTATTTATAAATAAATATATACATATATATATAGATTCACTCTCTACTAGTTCGGAGAGAGTGTCTCGTCGGACAAATACACACACATCCATTATATATTTGTGCAGACGACGGGCACTCTCTCCGAGGCTCCTATTCCGAGAGTGATCTCGCGCCCACGCTGTCTCGCTTGCATTCGTCGTTTTCTTATTATTATTATATTCACCCGTCCGTGTGTGTGTGTGTGTTCTTTTTCTTCTTATACTTCTTCTTCTTCTTCTTCTTCTTCGTTGTTCTCTTTTTCATCCTCTTATTCCTGAAATTTTTACATTCTCCCGATTCGAAAACGAGTTCCAATCGACAACTCATTCTAGGATCTCGGAGAGGGCGCTCGCTCTCGCTCTCTCTATCTCTCTCTCTCTCTCTCTCTAGGCACACAGGTATGTCGTTTTATACGCCGGCGACTACACACGACGCGGTGCGTGCGCGCGCCGCCCCTTTTAACGCTTGCGCGGTCACAACTCTACGGCCCCGTCGTCCATTACCGTCTCGCTCTATTACGATACACGCCGAGGGTATATTATATATACTTCTTATCTATATAGTACAATATCGCAACTATTCGTTCTACCCTCTCGAGCCCGCTTTTATCGTATCGACGAATCATATTCGAACGAAAAGCACATGAGACGAAATTTAAAAAAAAAGCGCGGGATAGTTTCAAATAATATTTATCGCTCGTTGAATTGTTATTGCGATATCGACGATAAGAATAATTTATATTATTATTATTAATCGTTACTATAAAGAATTATTCTTTTATTATTCTTTGATTTGTTTTCAATCGTATATATATAAATATATATATATAAACGGGTGTGACAAAAGCAGTCGATCGAGTTCGATGCGTTCGCTCGTGTATCACGTTCCCGGATGTAACCATTCCCTTCCACTCTCATCACCGATCACCGGCCTAACTCGTCCACGTGGTCTCTCTTTCTCCTCTACACACGTTCATTCTCATTTTCTCTTTTCTCTTCCTCTCCCTTTCTTCTTCTTCTTCTTTGTCTTATTGTTTTTTTTTCATCGAATTTTTCTTTTCCCATTCCTTACCCCCTCCCCCTCCCACCGCCGTACACATCCTCGTTCTCATGCACCTCGAAACGAGCGAATACATACGGCGACTCCTTTCACCGTTTGTTTTTCTCCATGCGCATGTAGACACGCGCATACGAGGCACGCGGGACACGCGTACGAAAGCTCCTCGGGTCCCGAGATGATCTTGACAGAGCGTGTGCTGCCGGCTGTTCGATAGCCTCTGCCTACTTTTGCCCGTTGATTTGCCAACACGCGGCGCGAACTCGCGCCTTGCCCCCACCCAACGGGGCTTCAGCGCCCCCCCCCCCTTCCTGCCGCACTTCTCCCACTTCACACGCGAGCGCTATGACATAACACCGCTGCTTCTCTTCCTCCTCCTCCTTCTCCTCCGCGTCTTTGGCCTCTTCTGCTTCTTCTTCTTCTTCTTCTTCTTCTTCTCATCCTCTTACTCTTATTCTCTTTTTCGTTTTGTTATTTTTTTTCTTTTACTTTTTATCACGCGTATAGCTTCTATAAAGGGCAGTTGGTGGTGACGTTACTTCCGCGCTTCCTCGCGTAGCGGCGCTTTCGTTCTTTCGTTTCTCTTCCTGTCGACCGTACGGCCAAACACCCCGTTTTTCATGACTCGAATTCGATAAAGACGGAATTGAATTATTTGACAATTTTTATGTTGCAAATGAGTACTCGAATTATCGAGTATCTTCGTTTACTCGATGAAAGATTGTTTTTTTAAAATACTTTCGAGTACTTTTTACAAATATCTTTGCCCCGGGCTTTCGAGTATTTTGAAAATCATATTTTTGCAATTGTTTTTTTTATGTATACTTCTTTGTAAATCTCGTAACGAATTAGTTTACTCGCAGTTTTTGTTTTCGGCAATTAATAAAACGAAATATCTTTTGTACAGACAATTGTGGTTTTTAAACGTTTTTAAACTTAGCCACATCGTTGGGGTTTAATAAACGTCCTTGCGCGCGATTCGAGAAGACTCGCTGTATCAAACAATACCGTATTCAAGAGGAAGACGAGGAGGAGGAGGTGGTGAAGAAGGAGGAGGTGGAGGAGGGGAACGAAGAAAGAAAGAAAGAAAGAATGCACAGTGACTGCATCAGTAACGCCCATCGTCTCGAAGTACCCATTTCCTGTACGACTTTTTTGTCATTGTTTTTCTTCTCTCTTTCTCTCTTTCTTCTTTGCTTTTCTCTCGCCACAATGTTTCACATACTTTAAAAGGATTCCTCCCGCGTGTGTTAGTGCCCTCGGGACGAAGATTTCTTCTCTCTCTCTCTCTCTCTCTCTATCTTCCACACCGTACGAACTGTACTGTTCTCGTACCCGCCTTTTTCCTACCCACACTCTTCTTTTTTTATCTTTCTTTCTTTCTTTCTTTCTTTCCCCTCTCTCTTTCTCTTCCCATTTCTTTCTTTACCATCTTGTTGTCCGTGTGTTTACCCCTTCCTTGCCGCACCTTTCCAGACTCTTATTTCCTCGGTCCATCGGACCCCATTCTCTCTCTCTCTCTCTTTCTCTTCGTGCATGTCGCGCACAGCATCCTCGTTTCTCCAACACCGGACGCCATCTGGCCACGAGGCATCTCTCTTCCCTCTTTTCCACCTCCCCGACCTCCCTCCTCACTCCCTCTTTCTCTTTCTTTATCTTTCACTTCGGTGAGGCGCCCCCCCCCTCCTCTCCCCCGACCCGACCCTTATACGACGATTTCCCCCTCCCCCCCAATCCTCCCCGTTCACCTTCCCCACCACAACTGTACCATCCCGTCGCTGCATCTCATGATTCCTCTCTGTACGCTGCATGAACGTTCTCTCCCCTTTCCTCCTTCCTCCTCCTCTTCCTCCTCCTCCACCTCCTCCGCCTCCTCGACCTCCTCCTCCTCCTCTACTTCCACCTCCTCCTCCTCCTCCTCCTCCTCCTCGATCCAACCTCACTCATTCTCGCCACCTCCGCAGCAAAGTGCGCCCCCTCGCGCATTCTCCCGGCAGTCAGACTGCTCGCGGATTCCGCGGCGGGAGTTGGCACAATCGCGGATCGGCTTGGTGTACGGTATGGAGTCCGGTAGCGAGAGGAGAATAACGCGCGAATGAACGAACATGTAAACACCGAGAGAGAACGAGAGAGAGAGAGAAGGAGAGAAACGAACCAGAGCGATAAGGAAAGGAGTTTGTCTCGGGCTATCGTGTGCTGGACACGCGGTTCTCTTTTACGATCGTACGGCGAACACACTCTCTCTCTCTCCTTCTCTCTCTTTTTACTGTACGTTGGTTGGACCGT
>OZ024921.1:6694030-6852217 GCA_964017225.1 Netelia inedita
CATATATATGTATGTATATATATCTTGCCTCCGCCGTGTGTCTCGGCCGTTCGCTGTCATTATGTTACCAGTGTGTGCGCCAAGTGCCCGCGTGCGATCGACCTCTCGGCAAATGTATCGATCGAAAATCGAGAATCATCGTAAATTCGTCCGCGATCGTACGCGATATTGTTTATTTCGGCGTATCGACGTAAATACGTGAAAAAGAAAAAGAGGAAGAAAAAAAACAGTAAGAAAGAAAGAAAAAAACGAAAAAGAATAATAATAATAATAATAATAATAATAATAATAATAATAATAATAATAGCAACACGTTTACACGATCTAGTCAAATTTTCGCGCACAATTTGGTCGCCGATGTTTTTTCTCGACACGCGCCTAGGGAGAATAACGCGAGTGCTCGTATCGAGATCGTACAATTAGCTCGATAACGATCGTCTCCTCTTTCTCTTTCTCTCTCACTCTTTTTCTCTCTCTCTCTCTCTCTCTCGGTGATCTTAATTCGTCGATCGTTTCGGTAAGTTGAGTCGATCGATGCTCGGCGAGAGAAAAATTGCCGATCGATCGATACGCGATTTGACATTAATTGGACGGATTGAAATGCCGATCACTTAAAGACAGTGAAATATATATATAATATATATATATATGTGTGTGTGTGTGTGTGTGTGTGCGTTTTTATGTATTCGTGTGCATATACGTATGTAATTATTGATAAATATAAACGCGTTTGTTGGCTCTGAAAATATCGAATTGCCTGCGGGACATCCAGTAAAATGCGGCTTTTATGTATATATATATATATATATATATATATATATATATATATATGTGCATATTAACGGTGGTTTCCGTCGATTTGCAGGCTAACGGGAACCTCCGATAATTTGCGGAATGGTTTTCTCACTCCTTCCAGCGCCCGGTGCAATTTTATTGCTGTTTGTATATAGACACACACACATACATTTCTGTATGTATGTATAGGGTTGCACGATGCACATTTAACAGGGAGTATAGATCTATAGGTATATAGGTGCGTGCACGGTACGTCGGAGGATTCACGTGGTTCGCGAGAAGTTTGTACTACGACGCGGTGTACATAACGTTCTGGGTTCTTTCGCGCGAAGCCCGATGGTCAAGCACGAAGCATGAAAAATACTTTAACCGAACGTTACGAACGAATGTTGTTTGATAAAAAAAAAAAAAAAAAAAAAAAAAAAAGAGAGAGGGAGAGAGAGAAGGAAAGAAAAAAAGAATTGCTCAAAGTCTTCGCAGCTGCATCTGCTTTATTGCACTCGGACGCGCGTGTCATTGACCCATTGAACGACGAAGAACCGAACGAAATTTAAAGCGGGGCTTAAAAAAATACAAGTAAACGTTAATCGGGTTCGTCGCACGCGTAAAATATCAATCTCTCCCTCGTGTGTTAATATAATAGCGGTATATAAATATATATATATATATTGTTTCTTCTCGTTCGTTGTATGAAAACAAAAATCTATTTATATCGAAAATTAGAAAATGAGGTTTAAAAATCTCGGACTTGGAGTGTTTCTTTGTCGTTTGAAAGCCTAAAAATTGAAATAAAAATTTGTTATTCAATATTTTCACATTTTCAATCATTTTTATTACATCCTTGTAAATTTGAAGAAAAAATATATTCGTGCCTACGACAATTTTTTTTCTTTTCTTTATAAATATATGAAGCAAAAAAAACTCATACACACGCGCGCGCGCGCATGAAAAAAAAGAAGAGATAGACACAAAAATATATCAATCTCACGAATAAAATATGAATCTTAGCGAGAGATCGCGTATATTAATCTCCTCGTAATTAAATGATTTCTCGCTCGTTCCTAGCGTGAAACGATCGACGGTTGTTGCACGTTGGTTCGCGCGAGTTGCGAATGATTATAAGGAAAAATGAAAGAGAGGGAAGAAAAATAAAGGAACGAGAAAGAAAAAGAAGCGAATAAAAAATTGAAAAAAAAAAAAACAAAAAAAATTCTGAAAAAAGAAAACAAACAAAAAATAGAAATTCATCTTACGTACAGGTATGGGAAGTTCTATGGCTTTAGAATCTCATAGTCTAGCCGATGCGGTGCTGCATCGCTTGCCGTGGCTCGCGGCATTCCTCCTTCCTCTTTTTTCATTTTATACACAACCGCGTCGGAGAGATGCCGATAGAACACTCGCGGGCAACCGTGCGGATTCGCCGTTAGGAGATGCGGCGATATTCTCTTGGCGCTCTTCGGAGCTTATATAGTTAGTCCGTACGAACGTACCTTCCTTCGCCTAGCTTACGTTCCCTCGCCGTCGTAGCCTGGCCAGGCTTTTCTCCCTCTCCGTTGCGCTTCACTGGTGCATAGAATTTTGTCGATGTGCCATTCGATTCAGCCTTCGACGCAATATAATTTCCCTCCGGAATTCTCATGAACGTCATTTTTCAATTTAATCCACGATGCACTCCGTTCTCCTCCCTCGCGGACTTGGGGTCGTCAAATTTTTTGAAACCGATCGAATCGTAATCGAGAACAGAATTAATAAAACACTAAGAGTCAAGATTTGCTTTTTTTTCTTCAATTTTAAGGATTGTTGGAATTTTTTTATTTTTTGTTCTGTTTTTTTGTGTGTTTTGAGCGAAGCTCTGCGTATACGTATCGAGATAATCTTCCCTTCAATTGCGCAATCGTCGAAGGAGTTTCATCCTACGATCGACGAAACTTTCTAAAAGTCTCGATACTCGCTTTATTTTTTATATGTGTGTGTTTTTTTTTCGAACTTCACCGCGACCGTACCGGGCAATATTCACTCGAGAGTCTCTCGAATTTTTCTAGATATGAAATTTTGCTTAGTTTCACTCGCAGTTTCCATTTTCCTTTTTGTTTTCTCGTTGTTTTATATTCTTCTTTTTCTTATCAACGCGCACCTCGTCGTCGATTCAATGACGTTGCGATGCTTCGTCTTGTCGTTTTTTCTCCGCTGACTTTGGGACTCGTTCGACTTACCGGTTTCTGGATATAATTTTTCCTTGTAATTGCGACTAGGCCGTTTGTAAACGAATCTTTCGTCTCTCTCTCTCTCTCTCTCTCTCCCTCCCTCCCTCTTTCTTTCTCTGTATGTTCAATGATAAAAACGAAATAAATAAAAGAAAAATTCTGAATAAATACTTCATAAATCAGCGGGGCTTATAAAAATCAGTATATGCGCGCGCATCCGCCCGGCGGAGGTCGCGGAAGGCCAGATCTTGCTTACATACGCGTATATACTTGTATATATTTATATATATATATATGTGTGTGTATAACGTGCATAAGAGACGTTTCAGTGCTCTACGCGTCCACATTTATACCGGAAACAATTACTCTGGAGCTTCTCACTCGTCGGTATAATCTTGTTTGTCGTGAGCCTTTAACGTGTCTTGTTCCTCGATTTCGACTTCTTTTGGTACTACCGTTTTAAAGGAAAAAAAACGACAACAAACAAACAAACAAACAAAAAAATACGCACGATTCTCTCGTATAAAGCGTATCGTGTGAAATTTTTTATTTTCGTCGCTAAAAAACATCCTCGATATTATCATCGCGCGATCGTTTCCACGAATAAACATCTTACGTCTCGTAATTGGAAAGTTATTTGTTCGTTCGTATCTTTGTTACGGTTTAAAAAAAAAAAAAAAAAAAAAACATACACACAGAATATAATTCCGCGTTCGGTGTTTTTTTTTTTTACGGTACGTCACGGGCTTTTACGCGCGACTCGCGCGATTGTTTATTTCTTTATTTGCGTTAATTTCGACGCGAACGCGCACACAACGACGTGAAAAAGGAAGCAGTTCATAAATTTTGAAGAAGAAAGAGAAAAAAACACAGACAGACACGCAGAAAAAATAATATATATATATATATATACATTTATACTTTACAAAGCTCGGACGACGAAATTTATGAGACTCGAATAAAATTTCAATTGCAAATGTGCATAACCGTAAATTGGTTGTTGGTAAATTCAATGAATCGAGTGAAAAAAATAAATCGTGTGTGTGTGTGTGTGTGTGTGTTTGTGTGTGTATACACAGCAGGGATTTAAAATATCCAGGTCAAACAAATGTTATCTAATGCAAATACAATTTTTTTTAAATTCAAATCGAACTAAATGCGAAATTGACACATGTAAATCCAGTTTTCATAATAAACACTCTGTCTCTATTTTTCTTTCTATCTTTATTTCTTTCTTTCTCTCTACGAACGAGGCGAATATCTATTCATAAGAAAACAACCAATTTCCACGAAGGAGTTTGTATTAAATTTATTTGTCTAAAACTCTCGTAAGATCATGGTATCACGATCGTATAATAAAAATGTGCGCGTCTCGGAAAGATACCGAATTTTTCGTCCTACATAAAAATTGTTATTTTCCATTATTAATTAATAATATCGTGACGGGTATGAGAGACGCGGTGGACTTACGGATCACAAGCCGACAGTTATTTCCGCGATGTAGAGTTTAGCCTTCGTTGGCCTCGTAGATAAGTGCAAGTGGCCCTGTCTATATCGAGAGGCAGCAGGACTTTTCTCTCGATATCGAATGGCAAAATATCGACTTCTCGTCCTCCCTCTCGTCCGGGCCTTCCCCTTTTTCTCTCCTCGAACTCTCGTCGTTCCTCGTGTTATAGAAAGTCTCGATATATGGATATATGAATATATTTTATACATATCTATATATATCTTGACAGAGAGAAAAAGAGAGAGAAAAAGAGAGAGAAAAAGAGAGAGAGAGATGTATATTCACGAGAGTAGAGCGTGCGTAACTAGCCCGTCGCACACGACGCGCGTGTTGTACCAACAAATAGGCCAGACAAACGAGACGATAAATCGCGCGGTTCTCCCGATCCTCCGGTCTCGCTCGCTCTCATCAACCGAGCGTTTTACTATCCGTTTCTCGCGTATTCGATGCGTTTCTTCCTTCTCTTATTCTCTCGCACTCGTGTTCGCGTTTGGGTACGCGTTATATCTTCTTTCTCTCTCGTGGCACGAAGCTCGCGAGTCTCTCGCGGGGAGATTGGCTCGGAATCACGGCGAACTTACTCTCGATTTTCAAGTGAAAGAGAGATACCCGGGGTTGGGTGGGAGGGTGGGAGGGAGGGGTGGACGATCCGCGTGTTATATCGATAATGGCCAAGGAGCACGCGAGAACGTCACACGTGCACGACGCCGAGTCGACCACGAGAGAGACAGAGAAAATCTTTCGCACACCTTGACGCGCAGCGTCCTCGACCGAGAGATTCTCTCTCTCTCTCTCTCTCTCGCTCTCGCTCGATCACTTTTATTCTGAAAAACCTTATTTTTTGTTTCTTCTTATTCTTCTTTGTTTTCCTTTTTTTTTTCGTTACGAGAGATTTGCACCTCGCGAAAGAGTTCCAACCGTGACTTTTATCGTTTCGCGGTCGCGCGAAACGATTTATCACGATCGTCGTCGCGCGCAATTAAGCGATCTCTCGGCACAATCGTCGAATCTCTCTCGTCGTCGAAGGACGCTCGAGAGATTTTTTCCAACTCGCCTTATCAAATTTATCTTTCGTCAAGGAGATTCGTCAATTTTCGTTCGTCTCGATCGAAGCGAAAAACGAAAGAAAGAAAAAAATAGAATAAATCGGTTAGAAATAGAAATGCTATTTGGTCGAGGTAACGATTTTAATTCGATTCTATATTCAATCGAACTCGCTCGCGTACTTTCGATACGGACAAATATTTCTTCTCGGCTTCGAAGCAAATTCGCTGGTTGATTAAAAAGAGAAGTAAAAATTGAAAAGAACGAAAACAAAACAAAAATTAAAGAATATAAAAGAAAAAAAAAACGAAACGAGAAATTCGAGCGAAAACTACAGTATTCTCGTACGTTGGCGCGCGCGCTTTCCCCTGGCTACGTCGAGAGTCCTATATCGTCGTATTTTCCGGTCGTCGATTTAAATTGCGCGACTGTGCAACTCGAGCGCGATAAATAATTTGATCGGGGCTTAAATATAAATATCTCTCTCTCTCTCTCTCTCTTTCTATATATATATTCTCGTGCGTAACTTATCGGACGGTAAGATTGCGCGCATGTATCGTATTTATAAATATATATATATATATCGGTCTTTTTTTTTTAATTTTTCATTTATTTTATTACTTTGTTTTTATATATATATATATTTATAATAGCGTACGCGTTTGTTCGCAGTTCTCGCCATAACTGATTAACGTGAAATTGCACTTTATAGTCGGGCACTCTCTATCGCGTCCATGAATCATCATCATCATCTCTCTCACACTCTCTCTTTCTCTCTCACTCACTCACTTGTCGTTTGTGTACGCACTCATCCGAGTTCTATATTTCACCCACGCTTCCACCAGATTAAATAATTGTGTACATTTCTGTACTCATTCATATATGCATGCGTATATATATATGTATATATATATGTATATATATATAGACATGGCCGCGACGGAGGAGATGCGAGAGCTTGTAACAACATCGTATAAAGTCTCGTTGTATAAACGCGTTATTATTATTATTATTATTATTATTATTAATATTATTAGTAAATTATTGTACGTATTAAATTAAAATTGCTTTGTCTTTCAGATCTTATCGAAAAGGTGATCAACATGTTGTTGTCCGAAGCGTGGTTCGAGGCGATCGCCGCGACGCTTTTCGCGATTCTCGTACTCGCGACGAGCTATCGTCCACCTTGGTGGTTCTGGAGCGGAAGTTCGCACCAACTCGACGGTGAGTTTCATAAATTAATAATAAAAAGAAAAAAAAAAGAAAAACGAAAAACAAAAATCAAAAAACATCAAATCACTATATCCTCGTAAAGAAAGAAAAAAAAAAAAAACAAGAACGATTCGAAAGCAAGCGCGAGACAAAAACAAAACAAAACCAAAAAAAACAGCCGTCGTCGATTTGCTCGTTTCGTTTGATTCGTAATTCGGCTATTTTTAAATATCTTTGTTTTCTTTTTTTATTTCACGAAATTTACGAAAACATTATTGATACACGACGAGATTGTCGCGCGTGTTTCGCAAACTTTGCATTAAAAAAAAATTGACGATCGAGCGATAACGCGTCGTTGCGTTTTTTTTCTTCTTTCTTGTTATTAATATTGTTTTCGTTTCGTTTTTCTTCCTACGCGATATCCGAGCAGAATGGTCGTTTCATTGAATGAAACGTTTACGAAGCTCGAAGCTTCGATCGGTTTCTCGCCTCATCCCCCGCCCCTCCTCCTTCGATCATTCGCTCAAAATATCTTTAGATTATTCCGAATCGTCGTTCTCTCGCGGTCATCTTTTAACGGCTGTCGTAAATAAAACGCATATATCGTATCTCGTCAGTGTGACGAACGAAAGTCATCGTTCGTTTTTTTTTCATTTTCTTCTTCTTCTTCTTTTCATTTATTTTTTATCACTCGGCAATTTGTGTAATCTAATCGAGGAAAACGAAAGAATAAACTGTCAATGCGTGTTTGCGCGCGAAGAATGCACGCAAGAAAAATGCACGAGGGGGAGAAACGCGTTTGTATTTTACATCCCGAACGACAGGTTTTCCCGACTTATCGTCCCTTCTGCCCTCCCCCCTCCCGAGAACCAGACGTTACTTCTTTCTCGTTTTTTTCCCTCCATTGTTCTCGTTAAGCGTCGAATTTTATCCGATAGCTTATCGTAGCCTGACCCCCAGCTAGTAGCACGAACATTCGGAAGCTCTTAGTTAGATACGACTCGACGAGATATCGCGAGGGCAAAAAACGATGAAACGCGAGTACGACGCTCGAGCACGTGAAAATCGTCATCTCGAACGATAACGATTGCACACTTGCATCCTTGCACCCCTTTTTTTTTTGGTTGTATATTTTTTCACGTCGAGGAGTACTTACTCCAATTTTCAGTAAGGAGAGGATCGTTTCGAGAAAAAAAAATGGAACGACGCCGAATACTTTGAATTAAAAATGGCCGATACTGGAAAACTCGCGATTGTGATAATATCGTTTGATCGAGAAAGATCGTAACGTCCTGGGCGACGTCGCGATTCGTCGCGTATCAAAATCACAGCGTTCGCCGATCTCGAGGAACCAACGTCACGATCGGTTACCGATTTTCACGTTGTTTCTTGAAGATCTTAGGTACGACCGACGATTTAATCTCGTTCTCGAAGGCTAGGATATCGTGAGAAATTTATAGAATTAAACGGGCAGTTGAAATTCTCCGAACAATTTCAACTTTCGATGCCTCGATACTTTTGGGAAAAAACGCAATATAACGTATTTTATTTTGTTGTCTGATCGGTATAAGATTAAATTTATTCGCGAGAAACCCACGCCGACTATCAAACAGCCCGTGATATATAGCTTCGATCGATATATATATATATATGCGTGAATCGATGCACCAACCCGATCTCGTCACGTGGTAAACCGTCTTATCTCCTCGGGCCACTCACCTCGATTTCTATTATGATTCAGAGACCGGAGGAACACGCACGAAGCTCGTTTAATAACACCGGGACACTATCATCGAGCATCGTCGAGAGACTTCTTTCGATTTAAAAAAAAGACACACACACACCCACAAAAATAAGCAACATACACAGATCGCGATCGAAAGAACTTTCTGGAAATATCAAAATCGGTTATAACGCCGATTTTCGTCCGAAAAAAAACCGTAAACGTTGGATAACGTGGATACGTGGGTTGTTGTTTTTATTTTTATTTTCTTCAGCTACGGTCGCGTCGCATCCTTCGAGCGATCGACGAAATCGATCGGTAATCAAAGTTTCACGATTTCATCGCATTTTTTCATTATCGATCGTTTCGATAGACAATGGTTAACCATTAGTCATTAACACGGAGGAAATTGTATGGTGAAGCATGGAAATCGGACGAAAAGGGAACTCGATCGGATTTAAATATCGGAATTTTTCTTATGGGGAGAGAGTGCGAAGAAGGGCGACGGGGCGGGGGAGGGGTTAGATATATTCGTTACTTGTTTACCTTTCTTATTTCAACATTTTTTTTTATCTTCGGTCAAATATTTATCCCGTGTCTACGCCGTTATAGCTGCTGATATTATTGGAGCGGCATTGAAAAGTCGACGATAACGACTATCGTGGTGCAAGATTTTTATTATTTATTTTTTTTAATTTTTTTTTTTTCAACAAAGAATAATTTCTCGTTGTTTCGTCTAAAAGTGAAACGACAAAACGTGAATTACGTTTGGATATTGGCGAAAGAGAAACAAAAAAGAATTAAAAGAAAAAAGAAAAAGAATTTAATAATCTTTTCGTGCCGATGCGTGGATACGTATATAATTTTATATATCTATATATGGGATTATATATCAGGGCGCGCGTGCGTTTCGTGAGGATTCCACATGTCCGAGGAGCCGGTTTCATAACGGTAAACTTATTGGTGCCTAGGCGTGGTGGTTCCTGAATTCATTCTCGTTTTCTCTCTCTCTCTCTCTCTCTCTTCTTTCCAATTTTTGTTTTTTAATTTTTAATTTTTTTTTTTCATTCTCTTTCTCCCATCGCCCCTTTCTTCTTTCTCGTACTCACCTCGCGAAACGAGCCCTCTCGTACTCTCGCACGAGTCGCGAGCGCGTGCGAACCTCCCGATGGCCAGGAAAAAATGAAACGAAAGAAGAGACAAGAAATAAAAGGAGAAACGTAGGGAAGAGAACTCGCGAGGAGGAATAAAACGAGAAGAAGAAGAAGAACAAGATGATGATGATGATGATGATGATGATGATGAAAAAAAAAGAAAGACGAGGAGTTTCGCTATATTTAGAAAGAATGGTAAAGAGGGAAAAGAAAAAAAAAGATTGGCGGCTCGCTTCGGGGGATAATTGTCGTATCGCTTATCTTCCGTCTTGCGAGTCAAGTTCAGTGTAAAGTATCAAGGTCGTGAAATTATATTCTCGATAAATCGTGTGTGCCATTCGCGTCGTTTGAGGAATAAAATAATTATCTCGAGGCTCCTCTTATCGCATAGATTTCTCATTGTCACGCATTCGTCTCATATATATTGTTTATTCTCTCTTTCTCTCTCACTCTCTCTCTCTCTATATATATATACGTCTTCATTATTCGCGTTTAATCGATTCCCCGTTTTTTTCTCTCAATATAATATACGACGAAACATTCGTATTTCACAATATTGCTCGCAACTTCGTTACAATTATTCGCAATCTTATCGGGCAATAAAGAATATTGTCGTGGAACGCGAGAAATCAGTCGCCGACTGGTTTTTCTTCGTTCCCACCCCGAGCGTTCGAACAGTACCCGCGTACTCGTTAATTCTTTGCGAAATAAAAATATCGTTAAACGTATTCGAAGAGAGAGAGAGAGAGAGAGAAATGAATTTTTGATCGATCTCGACGAATTTTTATTTTCTTCATTTAGCTTTTTCTCTCTTTTTTTTGGAATCTTCGAGTTCCGTCGATGATTAATTCGCGTAATAAACAAAAAAAAGAAGAAAAAGAGTCAAAAAGTCGTAATTCGCACGGTGGTATCGAAAAGCTTCTTCATTTTTTTTACATCCTCGAATGGCTGATTAAAGCAGAGAAGAAGCAAAAAAAAATGACGAAGCGATTTATAATATTCGCGGTTTCTAAACGATCCAAAAGATTACCACCCAGCCTTCGAAGGGTCAACGTACGCTCGTTTCGCCGTTGACTCCGTTACGAATATTTATTCATTCGCACGCATATTTGGTAATAGCTTCGTGTATTCGCGGAAACATATCGTTCTGACCCGAGATCGAACGTATGAACAAGACGAAGAAGAGAATGAAGAAGATGAGGAAGAAGGAATAAAAAGAAGAACGATCATTTTGTTTCTTCTCCTCGTTCCTCGGGCAGGCGCGAAATCGAGCCGCGGGGCGGTCTTTTTCTTACCCGCGACCGTGAGGTTTAAACGAGTGACCGCGAGAAGAAGATACCACCGATCTGTGTGTGAGTGTCTTTTTTTTACCATTTTTATTTTATTATTTTTTTTTCTCACTTCTTTTCGAGAATTCACATAAGCGTCGTGTCCGATAATCGTCGAATTATGCATGATTAACATTGAAACAAGCTACGAAATCAGCATAAACTGGCAAATTCTGGAATGGCCACGTGAAACGAGTCACTTCTCGTCCGATGCGCCACGGATTTATACGCGTATTAATAAAAGAAAAAAATATTTTTTGAAAAATGAAAGATAAAAAAAAGGATCGCTCATCCGCGGATCGGCGGTCGCTTAAACGCGATAGCGACAGAAAAATTCTAGGTTCGGAATTCTCCCTCCTCTTCTTCGTTTTCAACGTGTCGTCGCGTTTTTAGGGACAAACGACGTAGAATTTCGCGCAATATTGACAACAAGCCATTAAATCATTCGTTATTTTTCCATCGAAGTTTGTGGCTCGAGCACGAATATAATCGTCGGAGGATATTGAGAAAACGGGAACGAGGTTTTCTTCCACTTCGCACTTGAGTCACAATCTTTCATTCGCGAATCGACAATCTTTTTTTTCAATTTTACTTCTCTCGTTTTTCAGCCTCGTCCAAGGATCAGATAAAAAATCGTTATCAAACAGCCCAGGATGTGCCCGGTCCCTTCGCACTTCCGATCCTCGGCACGAGATGGATTTTCTCGTGGTTCGGCTGGTACCGGATGAACAAAATTCACGACGCTTACAAAGGTAAGGAGACATCCATTCTTCGATGATTTCTTTTTAAATGATTTTTCCTTTACCGATCAACTTCACGAAAAATCCGAAAAAATTAAAACATCCACTTTTTACCGAGCGTAAGAATTTTGATTTACGTTCGTTTATTATTGAAAAAGAAAAATTTAATATCCAGACAAATCGTTAAAAAATCGTTAGCAAAAAGTAAAGACAAAATAACGAATTATCATTCTCGTTCGGATTAATAATGATAAACAAAACAAAATGTATATAATAAAAGACGGATGTGAGAGAAAAAAAAATGAAGACTCGAAGAAATTAACAGACCAACTGACTGATCGATCGGCCCGGTCGCTAATCCCTGATTTAAGAGTAGACCTGAACCGGCGCTACGGGCCACTGTGCAAGGAGGAAGCCCTTTGGAATTGGCCGGTGATATCGGTATTCGCACGTGACGACATCGAGGCGGTACTTCGTCGTGGCTCGAGATATCCGCTACGTCCACCACAGGAAATAATATCGCAATATCGTCAGACGCGACAGGATCGTTATACCAACCTTGGTCTCGTAAACGAGTGAGTCTCTTTTCTCAAAAAATAAAATAAAATAAAAAAAGAATTCAAAGAAGAAAAAGGAAAAAACCACGCTTAACTATTAATACGTTGGCTTCGTCTCTACGTATTATGTAAAAAGGTCTAGTTTAAGGTCTTCGCGGACATCGCCGATTGCCTCCTCATTACTTATGGGCAGAATTTATAAAACCGGGGACCGGTATATATCGATACGCACTCTACGTTCTCGACGCGAATGGAAATCTTACGTGTGGATTAAACATCAGGTGTGTGTGTTTATGTGTGTGTGTGTGTGGGTTACGACGAGCAGTTTCGTCGTCGTCTTGTGGCCTAGACGCTGTCAAGGTTTTTGTCGCCAACACACGGTACAAAATTAGTAGCCTTCGGATCGGCGTCTCAAGGACGACGCCCTCCTCTCCACGGTTCACATCGCCTAATAGTCGTATACGAGATCGCCGTTTTATTTAAGAGCTTCTCTCTCTCTCTCACTCTGGCTCTCACTCTCTCGAGTCGTATCGATTACCAATATCCTACGATTTATCGTGATAATATAATACGAAATAGAGGGAATTTCCAAGTTGTCCGGTCTGAATTATCACCGCGAGACCAAAGCACCCGTGATCCTTGCGCGCTGACTTGCAAAACTTTGTCGGACAAATATCGAGGAGCCTGGTTCGCGGTCTCGTGATGGGCTTGCGGCATTTCTTCTTCTTCTTCTTCTTCTTCTTCTTCTTCATATTCTTTTTTTTACTTTTTTCTCTCTCTTTTTTGGATTTTTTTTTTATCGCAATATTCTCGCACACGTCGTATCCTCGGATTCTCATTTTTTTGAGGGTCAACGCGAAGGACGATCGAACCACTGTCCTCGTTTGCAACCAAGTCCTTTTTCTTTTATGTATCTTCGTAGTATCGTGTTTCATTCAGTTTTGACCATAAAAGTTTCCAAACTTCTCTTCTCTGTCGCTATTTTTTATTTTTTTTTTGGGGTTTTTTTTTATTTCCTCCAGGAGGTTCGTCGAGATTTTCGAGATTTCGCGAATAAAGATTTCTTCCAGATGGAATTATTAATTCGTTCCGTCGTATCGAACGATTTTACGTTTATAGACAGCGACGGACGAGACAGAGCTTCTCGTTTCATATTTTTATCGCCGAGAAGATTCAAACAGAATGAACATTTTTTTCTGATCAAAAAAGTTTTTTTTGTTCTTTGAAGTCTTTACGAGATTTTGAAATTTTGCGAAAATGTGAAATTTTTTAGAAATATTCCTTCGCTCGTTCTAACTCGGTGACATTTTCGAACTATCGAGATTGAAAGTTTCTAGAAAAGTGATACTTTGAACCAAGGATGTTCGGTATTTAGTTTGACCAGTTTGGATAAACCAGTTCCTATACAAATTAGTCGATGTTTCATTGATTGTAAATTTTTGGCCAAAATCGAAAAAAGCTATTAAATATCGTTAGGAATTTCAATTTGACGAATAAATCGATAAGCCATAGGTGATTTAAATCGCTTGAAAAAGCTCCTCGAGAAATTCACGAGGAAGCAATGCCTCAATTTTTTCATTATTTTTCCAACGATCGATTATAGTAACACGAGGTATTTATTTTTAATGTTTAAAGGCAAGGTGAAACGTGGCAAAAACTACGTGCCGCACTTACGCCCGAACTCATGGGGGCAAATACAGTTCTCGGATTCTTTCCTGCTCTCAATCAAGTGTCCGACGACTTCATCAATCTGATACGAGTTCGAAGATCCGGGGATGACGTGAAGGGCTTCGAAGAAATCGCCTACAGAATGGGACTCGAGAGTGAGCTTTTGTCATCTTCCTCTTTTTCTTCTTCTTCTTATTCATCTTCTTCTTCTTCTTCATCAACTTCTTCTTATTCTTTCCCGATCGTCCTCTCTTCCTTATACTCGTAAATCGATATCTCGCCTTATTCCTCGTCGTGTAGACAAGTTCTCTTTAACGGTGATATCCTCCTTCGAGTCCTGACGATCCTGTCATTAGAATTGCAAAGTATAACTCGTTTCGTTTCGTACGGCGAAAAATAAGGGGAGGTCGACAGAACGAGACGATATCCTCGCGTCCTTTTTCTTCGAGTGTCCTAGGACTCCTAGCTTCTCCATTTCTCTCTTTCTCTCTCTCTCTCTCTCTCTCTGCCTCTCCATCTGTTCTTCCTGTCTCTCTTATTTAACCGAACGTTTCTTCGAAATTGCGTACAGGCACGTGCACGCTTATACTCGGTCGACACCTGGGCTTTCTCAAACCGCATTCCGCCACATCTCTCACAACTAGACTCGCGGAAGCTGTCAGAATTCATTTCACAGCTTCGCGCGATGCTTTCTACGGCCTTCCGCTTTGGAAAATATTGCCGACAGCAGCTTACAAGCAGCTGATCGAGAGCGAGGACGCAATTTACAAGTGAGTTTAACCCTGACTTTTATCGTTGCCTAATCGCCGTTCGTCTTCGTTTCAAGATTCAAAAATCATTGCATTATTCGTATTTCAGCATAATATCGGATATATTAGAGGCGACGATATACGAGCAAAAGGAGGACGCCAAGGACGAGGGTGTCGAGGCTGTGTTTCAATCGATTCTTAGGGAAAAAAATTTGGACATGAGAGACAAAAAAGCTGCTATAATAGATTTCATCGCAGCGGGAATACACACCGTAAGTAAAAGTCCATTTCGTACAAATCAACGTTTTTTCATCACTCGACAAAAGTGATAAAAAGCGTTCAACCAATTAATTTTTCAAGCTCATTCTTTGTTTCTCAGTTAGGAAATACTTTGGTTTTTCTATTCTACCTGATTGGACACGATAGTAAAGTACAGAAACGACTTTACGAGGAGACCGCGACACTCGCACCTGCCGGCTGTGATATTGAGGCGGCCGATCTTCGAAACGCCAAGTATTTACGTGCTTGCATAACCGAGGCGTTCAGGGTGATACCGACAGTGCCTTGTATCGCAAGAATTTTGGATGAATCCATCGAACTCTCGGGATACAATCTCGATGCTGGGGTTTGTATAAGCGTTAAAACAATTTTTTTTTTCATTATTTTCTTTGTAAGAATGATTTTACGATAGCAAACTTGTATCTTGTCTAGACGGTGGTACTTTTACACACGTGGATAGCTGGATTGGATGATAAGAACTTCAAGAATGCCGCGGAATATTCACCCGAGAGATGGCTAAAACCCACAGTGCCACACTCGCCCCTTCTCGTCGCACCGTTTGGCGCAGGACGACGAATATGTCCTGGCAAACGTTTCGTCGAGCAGGCCTTGCAGCTCATCGTCGCCAAGGTAACGTATTAACGGTTAAGCTTTAGTACATAGTCGTCGAGGTCTTCGATAACCGAGAGAGAGAGAGAGAGAGAGAGAGAGAGAATTAAGAAGAAGATGGAATGAAATTTTTTTTAATACTGAAAACCTCTTTTATTTGTCTCCCTTATCGCATACAAACTTTAGCAGCTATATACGATTGCTAAAGTTCCTAATTTTTTGTTCAGTACGCGTTAAAAAATCTTTTAACATACTGAAAAAAAGAAGAAACTTTAGCAGCCATAGGTAGCTTCGTACGCGACAAGGGATTAAGAACAACGGTTACAATTTTACCTTCTGATCGAACAGGTTGTACGAGAGTTTGAAATCGTCGCCGATGAGGAGCTCAATTTACAATTCGAATACATAATCGCACCGAAGGGACCGGTATCCCTTACATTTCGCGATCGTACGGAAATCGCATGAAACATTCCGTGGATGTGTTACCTATTAGAAAATGTTTTTAGGTTCTAGACATGTTGGATATAACGAGGAACCTTATCCATGCGTGAATATAATTCACGATCGCAATATTCTTTGAGTTTCCATCCTTACCTTAGTCCGAACCCCCAGCTCCACCCAACTCCCATAAATTTCGTTATCACGAGCGAGATTTATATTAATTCATAAGCCTATTTTAAGTATTGTATTATTTATGTTTTTACTCGTTGAAAGGCACTTTCGAGTCCATTGAAGGTATTTATTGTTACTTTCCACTGTTATAGTATTTATATTTAATTTCCTTTCAAATATCGCGATCGTTCGTCTCTAAATTAAATGACAGTCAAAATAGAAAAAAGAGAAAACAGCCACAACAACGGAAATATATGGGATGCACTTGTGTATCGTAGCGTCGGTGTCTTTTGTAAATATTCGTATTGATTTTCAGACGGATGATCTTGGTATTCGTATGATTTAGTCAATTTATAAATGACTACAAACTCCATTGTTTAAGCTATTATTATTATTATTATTATTATTATCATTATTTTCATTATTATTATTATTGTTATTATTATTCAAATCATGCCCCGTCGAGAGCTTAAATGGGGGGGGGGGGGGGTGTAAGAAGGATTCATAATTAATTGACCTGAGTAATGTGTTATGTTTTCGTTCGAAAGTTTAAAGACTGAGATAAATTCTTCTTTTTTTTTCTTTTCTTCTTTTTGTAAATGAATTGTCCCTTAGATCGTATCTGTGTCCATTGAGAGATTTATATTATTATTCGTTGTCCTGCTATGGTAGCAGTGATATGCAGCCAATGATTAATTGAGTCGCGTGCATCGGATCACTCGAACCGTCCAATGCGTATACGTATGAAAAAATATGGTATAAATACCGTGTAAATATACGTAAAAAAGATAATTGTAAATACATTTATTTGTATAAAATAAAGGGTATATTGAAACGTTTCGCAGGTTCGTTCGCGTCATTCGCGCGCGTATGATGTACGAGGGTTATAATAGATGCGCTTATATAAAATATTATGTAACTTGAAGGATAATAACTATAATTCGGAATATTGATTAAATTTTATACTTTATTTTGTAATTCATACTTTCGATGGTCACAATCGGAATTCCATTAATTAGTCAGTAAATACAGGCCGTGATGTATTCGCTCCACGACGTGAAAACGTTATTTAAACGCGGAGTTTAAACGCTGGCGCTCCTAGCGGCGTAATATGGAAATACTGCATCTGCCGGAAAACAATGACTCTATACTTATATATATATATTCGTTTTTTATACGTCCATAGATATAATGCTTTGCAGCAGAAAAAGCTTTCGGAAATGGCCACGCGCGGCACTGGCGTTAGTTCGCGAACGGAGCGATTACAGTGCAGTTATAAAGTGTACGTTGTGCTTCGAACTTCTAAATTCTTCGTCATGTAAATACTCCTGAACACAAGAGCATATAATACTTCGTAATTAACGTACAAACATTAATATTGAGCTGTGGTTGAAAGGGTTTTATTTGTGTTTCTTCTCTCTCGCACCGGCGATATATGGCAAAAACTCTTCTTGTCTGGCGAGTCGCAATGGCACACTCTGCTTCGCAACGAGTAAGTAATCATGCATTTTTCTCATTCACGTTTGTTCGCATAACAAAGGCTATTATTGGCACCATGGCTATATGTCCGTTAGCACACACGGTATGAAAAAAGAAATGAGAAAAATGAAGTCACCGCGCAACGTATCGTACGATAGTCTCGTACGTGTAAACATTTTTCAAAGTTTTTTTCTTTTTTTTCCATTCCCAACTATCGCACGACAAGTGACGTCTTAAACGATACAATCGACGAGCAATAAATTACATCTCCGTTGCGTATGACTATCCTGTCCGGTGCATTGTTTGCTTGTAAGAAATGTGTTTATACATATGTATATACATATGCACTCGCGCTCACACACACACACACATATGTATACACACATTTCTATCAAGATTATGTAAATCTATTATACGAAAACGTGCAATTCGTTACATTCGCGGGTTGATAAAACGGAGAGTGAAGAACTGATTGATTCTCATTCTCATGTATTAACCATACTAATTTGATATAATCGGCTGACGAAATAAAACCTACGAGCTAACGTCTTGCTACAGTAACAATAATAATAATAATAATAATATAAACTTTTTCGAAACTATACTGGTATGCGTAATATGCTCAACATATATAGTATATCATTTTTCTTCTTTTCATTTGGTTAGTTGGCGTAGGTACACGTGAATGGTTTTACTTTCTTTTTTATAATTCGGGTGTGCCTTGCTGGAAATATTGTTTTACCAAACAGGTACTCTACGAATAATTCAGTCGTTGATGAGAGTGTCGTAAAATAAAAAAAGGGCAATATATATATATGTCAGAGACCCGAGGGATCTCTCTTACGTGACAATCGACAGTACGAATTATCAATAATTCGTTTTTGACAATTGTCATTATCGAAAACATCAAACTACGTGTCATAATCTATTACATATCGATCTCGTATGTTACGTAGTGTATTATTTACCGACGTAGTCGTCCTACTTTACCAAGCTCTTTATGCTTTTCGGTAGATTTGGAATAGAACCCTTGTTAACACTTGCGGCTGTTGGTCTCATGAAACTGTGATTTCGCGGAGCGGCACGCGGCTGTACTAATCTGCTCTTGGCGTTTGTCATTATTTTCCCAATTGGTTGTCGATTGTTAACAGTCGATTGCGGACCAACGCTACTCCCGCTGCTACTACTTCGCGAAGCAACTACAGGACGAGCTCGTATACTCGCCAATTTGAGGGTGTCGTTCATCCCCTGAAAAGTAGAAGAATTATTAACGAAATGTTACAGTAGCCAGCTTGTAAGACCATCTTCTAGTTCCCAATAGTACCGCTAGGTGGCGCCACCGATCGTTGGATTACTCAAGTTACTCACCGTAGCGACTTTTTTGATATTCCTCGTGACCGGACCAACGCTGCTACCACTGCTGCTGCTTCTGCTCGCTGGAATTCTACTGGAATTTGGTCGCGGTGCAGATCGTCTTTTATCCAAATCTTTCGCGGTTGTCGCAATAGGTGCGTTTGCCGGACTCTTTCTCAAGTCACTGGTCATAGCGCAAATGGCTGACGTATAACTGCCCAATTGCGCGTGTGTACTCGGTGCTAATTTTTTCACGGTATTCACCGACGTAGCACTGTTAAGGGAACTTCGCGAACTTCTCAAACTACTCCTCGATCCCGAGCGCTCGACTTCTTTCGTTCCGGAGTTGCCAGTTATCATCAATGGCACTATCCTCTTGGGCGAATCCACTTTTCTTGGTGCAGCTTCGCGTTTCAAGCTTCCCGTACGCTTGGGTAAAAAGCTCGATTTTTCACTGTCAACGCGCATCGAACCGCTTCTCGGTCCAAAGGCTTTTAACCTGGCGATCTCGTCCTTTCCTATCGTTCTTCTGCGCTCGTTACCCTCTGTCTTTTTGACCGTCACGCCGTATCTCAGCTCTGCAGCTGGCGAACAACGCGGTGAATCGTGGTGATCAGTCTCGTAATTACCGGACGAAGTTTCCTGACTCAGTGTCTCCGAGACGAGGCTCTGAGTTTCCTCGAAGCCCTCGTCGTTCATTTCCTGCTCTTTTGCTTTAACGGTTATTTGCGGCGTGCTCGTCATATTTATATCAGGAATAAAACGACTCTTAAACAACGAGGTTTGTTGCTGCTTCGGGGCACTCGGTGATGTTTTGTCCTCGATCGAGCTAACTTGGTTCTCTTTCCCGGAGTTCTTAACGATCGTACTCTTTCGCTGATAAGCTCGACTCGAAGGACTATCCTCCTGATCCATATCAGCCACACGTTCTTCAGACTGATCCGGCGAGGTAACTCGTAAGATAGGCAAACGTTCGGTATCGCTCGTTGGACTCACGACTATCGCATTTGTCTGGTGCACCTGGTTTGGTGGATTGTTTGCTAGTCTCATAGCTTCTCGGACTTGGCTCGGATCGATCATACTTCTGTGTCTCTCTCGACAAGGAACCGCTCGTTCCGGCCAAATCGGTGTAGTCTCTCGCGGTCTTGACTCTTGCATCACCGGACTTAATACGGTATTTGTAACCGCTACGACAGGAGCTGGTTGTGTCACCGGAAGTCTTGAACTTCTATGAGTTATCGGACGGGATAGTTGCTGGATTTCCTCTCCAGTTTTCGCTATTTCGGCAATGGTCAGATCGATGTCCGCCGATGCATGCCGTCGCTTCAACTTGTCCTGCCAAATTCTGAGCATCGCGTCGTCCTCTTCCGGCTCAGCTTCGGACAGAGCAAGCGTACTGGGTCTCTGAGGTTTTTCCTCCGCAAAAGCCTCACCTCCACCGATGATACAGGTTGCTTCTTGCTTTGGACTCTCTTTGCAATCCATCGGACTGTCTTGATTCTTCTTGTAACGGCGGGTCTTTCTTGCTGCGGCGTAACGATCAAAGTTTCCTGCAACGGCAAATGGCAATTGAAGAGAACAATGAGATAAAGCGAGGATCAGTTGTAGAACATTTCTTCTTCATTTGAATAATTGTAAAAAATCGACTCTTAAAGCAAACTCGAAATGACGAATAAATTTCTTTCGAATGAAACAAGATGAATACTTACCACTTCCAAGATCAGCAGTTGCGCCACTCGGTTTCAACGCTCCAGCTTTCGCCTCGCGTCCTTGAATCGAGCTACTACATCGCTCTCTCTTGCAAGGTTCCTTTTCCACCGGTTTCACTTCACGAGGTGGACTGAACACTCTTCGCGTTGCTGGTGGTGTCTCAATGTTGTCCGAGTCAATCTCGATCTTATCACTGACACGTTCCTCATCGCCTGGCTTCTTGGCCAATTTGGAGAATCTTCGAACAGCCGAAGTCTGCGAAGAGGTCGTCGGTTGCCGAAGATATATCGTCAGCTCGTCCTGTCCCTCCGTGATCGTTGGATCGCTAGTCTTGTTCTTCTTACGCTCTTCTTCTCTGATCGCCTGTGAATCCAACCAGAAATTGTAGGTAAAACCTCGATTTTTATCGCTAGCTCTTTTGCAACTTACTTGTAAAGTACTCGGGCCAAGTACGTTGTCAGTTGCCAATCGCGATCTGACCCGTCGCGAATAACGCGGGTCTGTCTCTTCCGGGCTGTTCGGCACGTTCAGACTCGATTTTCGCCACTGTGACTTATCAGTCTGGGACTGATGAGGTTGCGCTTCTGATGATCCAGTAGAAAAAGAACCGACGAAAAATTATCAATGATTGCTCCATGGTAAATCTGGTGGGACGAAAATTCTGTGATTTTTTTGTTACCTTCTATTGCTTCCATCGTTCTCATCACATCAGTTTTCTCGACTGATGGACGCCAATCGTAGACGTCCGAGTATCCTCCGTGAATCGAGTTGTCCTCTGCAAGTGTGTTCATTATCGAACTCTTGCCTTCACTCTCTGATTGATCGGATATTCGTTGAAACAAAAGAAGACAAAACAATTTGTCATTATCAATTTAGAATTAATGTACCAAGTAAGTTACCTGAATCTTCGAAGGACTTGCGATTGGCTTGCAGCTGTCTTGCTTTTCTTTGGAGTTCCTCGCCCGCTCGTTCTTCCTTCTCGTTCTCTGATAACCATGCCTCGATCTTCTGTCTCCAGGCTCGCCTTTGTAAATTCGTTATTTATAACACGAGCCTTACAATATTTAAACATCTCTCTAGTATTAACTGGAAACTTTCAAAACATATACCCCGTTGGTTTGGTCTCTTCCTCTTGTAGAAATGGCTTATTCTCGGCTAATGGCGAAGGTGAGCTTGGTCTCTCGCGATCACCCGAAAAATCGGCATTCAATAAATCGCCACGGCGTGGTTGCCCTCTAGCCCTTCTCGCCCATGATCGATCTTTAATAAAAATTTACACACACGTTCTCTTAATATCGTGCCACTTGGTAAATTATTTGTAATTTCACATAAAACTATACGAATATTTTCGTTTACCCAAACTTCCCCAGGATTTGCGCTCGCGAGTGCTTTCCTGGCCCGTTGTTCTCAGGAAATCCATGAGATTTCCATCATCGTCCTCGCACGGTATTCGACTTCTTCGACGTCGGAGTGTACCGTTTGGCGTTATGTCCGGCGAGTAGGTTTCGTCTTTGGTAAATTGCTGGTCCGGTCCACCCGAGCAAGAGCCCAAACGTCGTCTTATGCTCGGTGATCCGGTTATCGAGATATCCTCGTCCGACGTTACACCACCGTTTTGCAATCTTTTCATCTTTGCGTCGCTTCGATTGTACTGCTTGTGCGAAAAACTGTTGTGTATGTCCAGAAGACCGTAGTCCATTAAATTGCATTCTGATTCCGAACCCGGTGTTTCCGCTTGATTGCTCACTTTTTTTTCATGAAAAATAAAAATTGTAATTATTCTTTTACTTTTACTTAGGAATTTTCTCATTAGTCGATCAAAGTTGGTAACTCACACAACCGCTTTCTCGCCAAGAGCTGTTCCTCCCTCTGTTTGCGCCTTGCGATAACTTGTTCCTCCTGAATTCTTCGCCTCTCGTTTTCCGCGACCGCTTGATTGAATTTTTGGCAAAATTGATGAAAAACCCTGTAGCACTCCTCGAGCTTGAAAGTATTTGAATCCTCGCAGAAAAATTCAGCTAGAGTTCTTCTAACACCCTCGAGCTCTTCCATGTCTCGTTTAAGTTGAGCCATTTCTCGTTCGGCCATCTATTAATCGTGAAATTGTTTGTACACAGAGACGACGAATAGGTGAATAGAATCGAAACATTACCTGGAGGAATTGTGCCATCTGCTCCTGTATATCGTCCTCCGTCGAGGGAAGTTGTATTTGATTCTTAATCTTTTTTATTTTCGTGTCCAAAGTATTGAATTCGTTTGTGAGTTGTTCGATCGTTGTTCTTCGATAGAAAATGAAAGAAAAATTATAAAATAACATTTATTTCTTATCTCATGTTGTAGGCTTGGATTTGGAAATGTTTTATTTACTTCGTTGCCGCCTCCAGAGCGTTCATTCCATTTGCAAAATTCAGTAAATCTTTCCTCTTTCTCTCGGCTTGCTATTAATTCAAAGAAAACAAATATCAATACGTCGAAATACCGTTGATATCTAATTCGTAGTTTTTATTTTGAGAACTCACCAGTGCTACATAATGTATGAGATTCATTCCTGGTTTATTTGCTCGAATCTCCGTGAGTTTTTGCAAAGAGGACAGTTTCACTCCAGCCGCATTACCGGCATAGCCACCCTGTGACGAATAACGACTAAAATAATCTTAAATCTCAAAGAGCTGTGACTAACGCGTAAAACATTGTACTAACCGAGTTGAGGAAATTACCAGCGACTAGAACCATATAAAGAACTTCTTGGAGGGGCTTGTTCGTCATTAAATCTTCTCCGGCGAGAATCATCGAGTTTATGCTCGGTTCTAGATAACTCATGTTCGCCGCGAATTCTTCTTTCAGCAACATGCACTCGATGCGCAATTTGTAGCTTAATTAGCGAAATACGACGCGATTAGGGAATAAGTTTGTACAATATTCGAATATAAGAATCGAGCTTACTTGGGCACTTGTATGAGCTGAAGGAAAAATTTTTCCGCATTTCCGAGCTTCGATTTATCGCCATCGAAGCTCTTAAGCATCTCGAGCTCGTCGACCTCTGGCAATATCTTCAACAGACCACGAAGCTTTTCAGCTCCTATGTCATCGTGTCCACCTTCTTTGATAAGTTGAATGATATCCTCGTTGGAACTAGCGATAGAAAAATCATATTTCGCTTTTTTTTTAGTTTTTACATAGAAAGTAGGAATAATTTGTTACAAGAGTTCCCTTTACCTCCTGAACTGTTTCAGAAAGATGTTAACGTTCAGGCTTCGTTTTCCATCGAGCAGAGCGATCTGGAAAATTAATCAGAGATTCAAGTTGAATAAAACTGTATTTTTTCTAGATTTTTTTCGTTGTTTGACAATTCAGTTGATGTTTTCGTTTTTCTAGGGAACGAATCGTGTACCTCGGTAGGTTCTCGTCGTCGTCTATCCGCATCAGCGCCTGGTCCATAAGGAGTCGAGCAAGCAGCCGGCGGTACGATCGCCGGTGCTTGCTGACAAAATAGACCTTCCATCTCGGCCCAGTCCAAATCTGCCATAGGCGAATTCGAGTGCTCGTTAGCCACCAGTGACCAAATGTTTCGCTTGCCAATGACCTGGGACAAGTAGAAACAAAAAAGGGAAGCAAAAAGAGGGCCAATGCGTCTACGCTTGGAGTTGCTAAAGAGCTATTTTCCCCACTCACCTTGAACCTAAATAACCGGTATAAATAAATCCTGTCCTTGATTCTCATTGGGATACAATACTCGCTAAAAGGCCCGGAGTGTCTTCTTAATTAGATATCGCAAGAGTACTCTCGATAAACCGGTTCTCACGTTTTTGCCATTAAAGCTACCGAATTATATTGGCATAAAAAAATACTAACGACCGGTCGTTTCTCAAAAGATGCAATCTTAACGAGACAAAGTCATTAAAAGAATTCAGCAATTAGCGTTTTGGGAGAGACAATAATATTCTCGATAAATTTTTTATTATGAGTGAGGAATTTAAATCAATATTCCTAAATGAATATATTACGTAACACCGAATTAGCAATTTGCAATATTGCGCACGTTACCTTGTGATTTGGAATCTTGTTCCAGTTGATAGTCTTCATTTTCGTCTTGGGGGTGGGAATTTCTTGCTGCGGCAAGAGTTTAGCATGATTGCTCGGTGGCTCGGGGGTCGGCGCGCGAGATATCGTTGGCACATTGAGCGGCGGAGGTAGAGGCGGTTCCATAGGCACATCGGGGTTTCTAACGTTGCCGAGAAGTGGCGGCGGCGGGGGTGGAGGCAGCACGAAGCCGGAAGGTGGACACGGTGGTGCTGACGGGGGTGCTGTTGATACCGGAAGCGGCGGTGGTAGCGGCGTTGGGTTACTCGCTGGCAGCGATGCCTTTCTGGACGTTCCGCACGTTTGATCAGCGCCTCGACAGTGGCAGCACAAATTTGTCTGCTCGTAAGGTCAGTGAGATAACGAGGATAATCATTTACTTCTCATTCTTCAAATTAAATAGAATAAATTCCATTTCCCGTGATGACCATAAATATATGTATTTGTTAATTTCTCGAAAACAAAAAGAAGAAAGATAGAAAATAGATCACACACCTGTAGACTAGGAGACCTCAGGAGTTTCGTGGCATCTTCGCGACTCTCGAGCAGCGTCGCCCTGTGAACCAGCGTCTCGGCCGTGTCCCAGGCCAAATCGCTCGCAGCCTCTTTGGGATCGAGACGCAGAAGATGTTGAAGAATACTCAAAAACGGTATCTCCTGGGGTGTATCGGCGATCTGACCGAGAATCGCGTAAAACACATCGACGTGGGACGATAAATCGATACCGGGCGGTCCGTGATTCGAGAGCTCCTCGTCTGTCTCACGCTGATCGTCGAAAACGTCTAGCTGAACTCGCAAATCCGGAAATTGGCTCTTCTGCTTTCTGCAATGATAATCCTTCCGTTTGAGCCCGAAAATTATGAAACCCGACGCTTCGATTCGCCTCAATCCTGAATTGAAACCCACGCGGTTGCATGATTTTATCATCGCTGCGTTTTACGACTCGACCTGTTCACACATATTTTTCTTTTTCTTTTATGGCTCTTAGATATTCACAGGATATCGGAGTTTTATGGTCCCATTATTGTTTCCCGTGTACGTCCTATCGACTAGAGCCAACTGTCACTACAACAACGTATTGTGAATGGAGCGCGTTTCCGGTCGTGTGTATGGAGCTAAGTATCGGTATCCCACCCGCGCTTAACGCTTCACGAGAGCCTCGATCCGTTAGTTTCTTATACCAATAATACGCTCCGTACACCGTCGACTCGATTCGTCGTGCGAGTTATAACCGTGACATCGAATATTATCTTCGTTAGCGATACAAACGATCTTAACAATTTCTTCATATTGAACGTCCCTTAGCAAGAAATAATCTTTTTATTATCTTTTTTTTTCTAGGAGATCGTAATTCCAGGACATTTAAAAAAAATAACGTATCATCTGGAACTGTAAATATTTATAACAATCACCGGCAAAAGTGAGAAAATAAAAAATTACGAACGTTTTCAAAAATATTGTTATCACAGACCGAGAGTATTTTATACCTTCGATATTTCACTCAATCGTCACAGGAATAACACCAAACAAAGTCAATGAAAATTTTCGTTTCGCGTTCGATATTTAATCACGTACACGTCTGATAAAACAGGAAATATTTGTAGAAAGGAAAATCGGCTAACTTTGTAAAAATATTATCACCAACCGGATGTCTACCGATATATCATTCGAGCAACAATCACAAGAATATCACTGCGGAATCGATGTAAACATATGTTTGTTCTTTGCTAATTTTCGAATATTTTTATTTTTATTTTTTTACTAATAATCATTAATTCTTCATGAAAGAAAAAGAAAGGAATCCCGGCGTTGTGGCACGTGGATAATGGCTAGCGAGCTTCCCGTGGTATCTCTATAGCGAAGCCAAGAGAGATACTCCGACTGAGGAAACTCGGAGCGAGGAGAGTGTAGGACTCGAGAAGTTAGAACTCTATACCAGTGCGTGCGAGATAAATCAAGCAAACGAAGAGGAAGAAGAAGCGAGGAGAACTTCTCGATGGGGCTGTGTGCACGCCGAGTTCACTCCACTTATACTATAACGCTAAATACTATATACGTATATATGTATCATCTCGTTAAAAGTTAGAAGGGCGTAACTCGGCTCGTTTCGCATTTTAAATCATGCGAGGCGAGTCCCTTTTGACTTTTACGATTCTATATATATACTTTCTCGTTCCAGCGAGCAGCGAGGAAACATTGCTGATGGCGTTGCAGGTGCATATCGTGGCTTGCCAGAGAAAGCTTTGGCTCACGAGTTAAATCGGTCTTTCACACTGTTCCCTCTTTCTCATTCTCTCTCTCGCTTTTCACTCTTTCTCTCTTTTCCTTTTCTCCTTACCTTCTTTCATTTTTCTCACTTTCTATACCTAGTCGTCATCCCTACTTTGTAGTACACCCTCTTGGTATATCCTCGTCTTTTTCGTTAGTGCTACGTTTCTATCGTTCTCTCTCACTGACAAAGTTGCTGAGAATTTGGAAAGAGAGAGAGAGAGAGAGGGAGGGAGGGAAAGAAATTGGGGCCGGGACGACGACACTATATTTCGTTCTATTTCTCGCCCGTTGGCGCCGCTATGTAGACACTTTTGCTCCGGTACACTTCGAGACAAAATACGTCCGCGAGATGGCCGCGTTTTTTTTCTTCTTATTCCCGTGAATTCTCGTCTGTTAGAAATTTGAACATAACGCGCGAAATGTGAACGAGTAAATAACTCGTCGACTATCTAATTATTCGCATTTGACAAAATGACGATCGAGCAAAATCTCGGGTCTTGCGCGTTACCCTCGAAACACGGTACGTATGAATTTACATTCGTTATAACCCGCGCTTCTTTCATTTTCTCGTTTCGAGGAACTCCAAGGCGTAGGTTTAAATCTCTCGTTACGAGGGTACGATATACCAGGAACGACCATAAACTCCGCGCGGTCGCACCTTCTCGTAAATTATTCAATCCTTTCGGTTAAATCTTTTATATACCTCGTGATTACTACCTTGGGTGGGTGTGGAATAAAGCATTCAAATTTTCTTTATCATAACTTTCGTCGCATGATGCGGTTTATTATTATTTGTTATTATTATTATTGCAGTTCGACACTGTTAAATGCGTTAATGAGTTAATGACGCGAATTTTGATGACCGTGACGATGATCTTTATTGCTTACCGAAGTTCGTTGATTATCGGTAGTAGTTTAAGTCCTATGAAAATAAAGAAACATAGATTTTCATTTAAATCGTTTAATTCGATTTTGGACGGAGGACAATTTTTCTCAAGAATATTAACGATCGTGATTTCTCGGGCATTCGATGTTGTACACTCACCGATGAACTCATTGCGAAGTCTGACCCGATCTTTGAGCACCGGGGTCGAGATAACCAGACAGTTGACGAATGCCAGTAGGGCAGTCTGGTAATCCTCGGCCGTTTCTTTCTGCAACTCGTCGACAACCGCTCTCAAACGATAACGCTCGCCCTTTCGTTCCTGCGAATATACGTCGATCGACGAGAATGTGTTATTAATGTGAATTCTTGCGATAGCTAACCGTTCGATACGCCCACAAAACCAAGAGACTAGATAGAAAATCAATCTTCCTCTCTCTTCGTCCGTTTATGTTCTTGTCCGTATTTTATTACCTGGTAAATGTGAAGAGTGTCGATGGCACGCTGACGACCGTCTTGACTATAAACGCATAGCGCTGACAACAGATCGACAACTTGCTTCTTCACGGATGTGCAGGCGGTGTCCAAAGCTGAAAATATTTTTCAAGTTATTCATGATGTTATCATTAATCTTCGCCTACACATTTTCAGGACCACAGAATTACCGGAGAAGAAGCCAATCTTTATTAAGGAAAACTACCGATACTTGGGTAAGAAAATTTCACAAAAAAAGTCAACTGTTAAAATCGATGCGATTTTTTCTCGTTCGTTATTATTAGATAAAAACGATGATGTTAAATTCATTAAATACCTGAAGCAAGTTTATTGCAGTAATCTGGGTTATCCACAATGTAGTCAAGACCGACGTGGGAATCCATGATGACTGCATTTGCGGTAACTCACGTCGCAATCTGCAACGAATTTTGGTAATTTAACAAAAATACAAAGAACGAAAATTAAATACAAAGTGCGTAAAACGAATAAGTATGAACGGTGAAGAAAAATGTATGCGAATTGGGGTTTGTGCGTGAACCGATTGTGCTACGACGCACCAACTTCTAATACTTCCGCCGTATGGAGCGAGAAACACCTCATTACCCAAATTTGCAAAGCGTGACTAAAGAAAGAAGCGAAGAAAAAAAAACGCGTGCACAGACCGCGCGTACAAAACTCAGTCACGGCCACCGTCTGATTTCACAGCGGCATGCGATGACTCGCGGTAATATCGCACTTCGGCACAGAGAGCGGGCTTGTAATACCTGCATCTTTCTCTCGTGTGTGTACCGTAAAAGTGCGACTCGAGGATTTGCGTTCGAGGTGAACGAGAGATCCCCTCATGGTGTGCCGAACGCGATACCGCTTTTGCGACGACCCAGAGACTCCTAAATAATATTTCTCGTACTTCGAGGCTCTCCCCGAGACCGTATCGAATCTCGAGATTTTCCATTTTATTCCTTGCATCGCGTAGTTGTCGTTCTTTATATCATTAAATATCTTCCTTTTCGTTGATACTTCGGGGGTTATATAGTATCGATCTTTGAATCAATCGGTTTATCAAATCTCCGTAACAAAGCATCTTGTTTATGCAAAAACAGATGTTCCTATACTATTAGTGGCGCCCTCCGAAGACTCGGCGTAAAGTGGTATCACGGAAAGAAGAGATATAGTTATTCATAGCTGTTTGTCGTTTGTTCTATTTTCTTTTTTCTTGCTCTCGTGTCTCCGATTTTTTACCAGCATGCGCTGTATGACGCAGCGCGGCGCCACTGTCGGGTTACGCAGCGAGCGCATATATACAAAGGAATTATGAAGTGTCTCAAGTTATTTCCAATACTTTATTTATTTTATTACATATATCCTCGAGAGCCGCATTACAGTCGTAAATTGTGTTCCATCATGACCGTGAAACGTTCGAACCCATATCGTCCTCGCCATTCATCAACGAATTGAGTAAAGTATTGAATTTCAAAGCTTTCGATTGAATACTATCGCGAATCTCAATTGACTCTGTTCAACGATCGCACGGTTTATTTATACACGGGAGAGAGGTCGATGATGCGATATGAGGAATAAACGATTATGCTCTCTTTCTCTCGATATCTCTCTCTCTCTCTCTCTGTCTTTGCCATCGGTTAATTAATAACCTTACTAACTAGAGTGAGGTCGAGCCCTCGTATCTCAGAGGATATACGAGAACACAGAGAGTTCCCTCGCTCTCTCGCAGTTGCTTCAGCTGTTGCGCTATAAAGCCTGTCGTTCTCTAGTACGTACAAACAATTTGTGTGTACACAGTAGTTCATCTCGAGTGGCGCAGATTTCGCGCTAACGACTAACAAAAGCATCAGACCCAGTAACATCTGTGCAATACAAACGAGTGTTCTGCAACAGCAAATAGACAGATACAAAGAGAGAAAGAGGAGCGAGCTCTCATGCCGTTCGAGGAAAACGCTCGTATGTGTCATCCGGTCCGGAGAGCTAGCCAAAGCAATATTGGACTCGGCGATATTTCCATTTACGGACGTGCAGAAAAGAAACACTTGTAAAATGTCGTCTCCATCATTTATAGGTATTATACGTAACCCGCTGGGATATCCCTACAGCGGGAAACGGCAAAGAGAGAAAGAAAGTAGGAAACACAGTGATAAATCATGGGGTTCATCGAGAAGAAGGATTTCTTCGCGTGTTTGTCTATAATTTATTAGGTAGATATTATGGAGTTGCTAATAGGAGTGGCAAAAAAGAGATGTTGGAACGGATGAACTCGTGCCTCGAGTGAAAGAGGCCGAGAGCGTGACAGAGACAGCGGGGAAGGAGAGAGAATAAAAAGGTGAAAGAGAAAGAGAGAGAGAGAGAGATAGAAGGAAGGGAATTAAGGAGAAAGACCATAAGATTGCGTCACAGAGTGCGCGCACGCACATACCAACGAGTCACGTTTAAAAATAGATTCTCGGATATTAAAGACCCCCATACAGATGCGGATAGCCGCGGCAACTTATCCGTTGGCGCTCATGCGCTATATAACATCCCGGCGATAGAGTTGCATCTTTGAGCTCTTGATACACGTACATCATATTACTTCGCTTCGAGACGATGCGGTATCTCTTAATACTCAGTTTATTCATTATATACATATATACCTAGTATAGATGTACGTAGGAAGGTACATATCGCGTGGCTCGAGTTCGTTCGCTGAGTGAATCACTCAGCGTACGAAAGAGGCGAAAATTGAGTTTCCTTCCAAACGCACGCGCACGCGCACGCGCAGAGCACATATATGTGTTTATACACGATACGCAAGCCGACCCCGACATCCATTTCTACTGTAGGGCGCACTTGGTCTTTACTCTACTGTACATACAAATAGACACACTCGTTCACACGGAAAATAAGTATTTTGGCTATAGGTTTATCTCGTTTTAAACGCGACAATCGTTTTAAACGATGTAATTCTAATAAAAAAATTTTATCACCGTTACTTGTATGATTTTTATCCCTGATTCATTTGTACTCGAAAATTTTCATTTTTTATTTTTCCAATTAATCTAGTTTGCACGCGTTGCCAGAAAAAAATAGAATATTAATTTTTTTTTACACAGCTCCGTGAAACCTTCGAGACCCATTCGCGTGATTCAATGATCAGTTCGTAGGCGGATCTCGCCGGGGAAGGTTTCCGTGAGAAAACCTCGTGATGGATTATTCGTTGATGAAAATTGCATTTGGAGGCTCCGAACGGCCACGCGTTTGTCCCTGCTATACTAATCTCGTAGGCAGCTCGCAACCGGCCAGGTATAGTACGGTGTACATGCATACTCATATGTATATATATATATATATATTTGTATATATATATAAGCACATATACATATGAAACGGCACTCACGGCACGGACGTTGGATACCATATCGGGCACCTCGTTGACCTCGCCTGTCTTGTCTCTGTCTTTCACGCATTCTTACTTGCTCAAACTCACGCCCAACTTCTATCTATCCATCTCCCTCCCTCTCTCTCTCTCGTATTTTTTTCTTCTTATTCTCTTTCCTGCCTGTCCTCCGCGCGTCCTCAGAGTCCCGCCACGCTCTTTCCCGGCTCGTTTGACAATAAAGGGATTTTTTACATCGTGGCATCACCAATTTCAGAACTCGTTATACTGTACAATACTATGTGTATTAACGCTTATGCTTTACTGTGCACGAGTCACGTATCTACATGTTTATATAGATTTCTATATATTGCACATCATCCGGTTTCATCAATCTTCTTTATAATGTATTATGTATCATTCACACTTAATATCTGTTGAAGCAAGGCGCGTGCAGCAAACTTCTTTGCATATGAGGTTTAACGTTATATAATCGACGAAGCACTGAGAAATCCGCATAGCTAGTGAACTCGATTCATCGAGACTTATATCCCGTTCACTCTCGTTATGTTCCAGTTTCGGCATTAAAATTGAATTCCAATGTTTAACCATGAAATCGAGCCGGGCGAAACGATGTTTCGAAGGTATGGGGAATGATTCGTTACGATCTTTGTAAATTCGTTAATTAAATGATTATCCGATCATAATTGGGCTTTATCGTTTAATCTCCCGTACGAACGTAATAATTGCGGTAGATCAGTGATGCACAGCGGGTAACCGCTGGCAAGATCTTATTCTCTCGTGTTAGTCTCTCTCTCTCTCTCTCTCTCTCTCTCTCTGGCTCATGCGTGTAGTGCACTCGCGTCTCGTCGTTCACCGGCAGAGTTCTATATGTGCCTGTTTGCGCTACCTACCGCTGGTGCGCCACTCGAGCGTCCCACGTGCGTTCGTCCCGATGACAATGCGCAACGCATTTTATGACTTTCCATGTATTTTATTACGCGATGTGCCATATAACAGCGCGTTCGATGCAAGAAAATCACGGATTCGTTTCTCGTGCAGCTGGATAGAGTATAGTTAAGAAAAAAAAAATAATAAAACTACCATAATACGTAATACACGCTTACGCATCCTATATAAGCGCGATAATACAGCAGCTGGGTATTACACACGTTCGTGCGGTGAAAGCGAAACCATCGAATTTTAATGCGTTTACGCGAGCATCCAGCGAGCCCCCCCCCCCCCCCCCCAGGACTCCCGCTGACTATATACGAAACGAAAAGATACAAAAAAAAAATACGTGGAAAAATAAAAGAACTAAAACACGCGAGATTTCGAAATCACGTTTGCGGGATAGTCCCGCATGAGACACCCTCGAGCGTAACCATACGTACGTACGAGGTCAAGCCGCAAAGTTCTGACCGACGATATTGTCCGTATATTGTATATACGCGTAATATTAAATAATTTTTCGCATCGACGAGAGGTTAAAACGGCTCGCGGTAACGGCCGCGCTTGCGGTGTGCGGGTATCCTGGGTTGCCTCGTTACCTTGTCGCAACGTGGTCATGGCCCCGGCGGGAGGGGGAACGCGCGTGCGTGCAACGCGCACTCAGGCCCGCTGGTGGTCAGGAGCGCAACACATAAGCGCCCTTCTCCCCCCCCCCGCCCCATCCTCCGCTCCCCGCCATGCCATTCACTTTGACTTTTCACCCGCACTATTCCCATGGCGCAGCAAAACTCTCCGTCACTCCCGCGTCTTTTTCTCTCGCTTCGTCTTTAGCTTTGTAACAACTTGGGCTCGTAAGCTACAAATTAGACGAAAAGGTACCGGATGATCCGATATTCGATCGGCATTTTTCAGGCGCACGGTCCATTTTCGTTTCAACGATCTGTCGCCGAGAGGGCGTCCCCGTCGATTCAACGCCGAATTAGGACACCTGCGTGCGAGTTCGTTAAGTACTGGAGGACGAGGGAAGAAAAAAATATACACACGCATACGCATTCGCGATCGTGGACAAACTATACGACACCGGTACCAAAATGGCCGTTCTCGTGGCAAGGTCGCAGGTGACGAACTCGAATTACACACATATCCATACTTTCTAGAAGGTGAGACACGGAACAGACACGACGAGGGACGCACGGAGGATATTGTAACGGCGCAAGTTGCGTAAAGGAGATTCGTCGATTATCCGTTAAGAATTAATTACCTTTTTTTTTGTAAATTTATTTTTTCGTCCGGCTCGAGGGAGATACCGCGATTCATCTTTCGTTTCGATTTTCGTTTTCGAACGCCTGAAATCGGGTGTACGGGATGCAGCGTGTAAAATCGCATCGCATCTTGTTATTATCTCGAAAGCGTCGAGAATTTTATACACACGCTTGGTACTTGCTAAGTACGTGTACAAGTACCCTCGGTTAACATTTAAAGAGAAAGGGAACCGCGCGAATGAACGGAATTTTCATATCGGCGGTAGCGATCTTATTTCCTAACGATTATATTTACGTTGACTTTTATGAAGAATTTTAAAAAAACGCTACAATAATGATTGCACAACCGATAGACTAGATCTTGCTGATTTACGAGACTCTTAATAGCCATACGTAAGATCTTCCGTATATATTTCGTTATAAAATTCGAAAGTGTCTTTCAAGAATAAAATAAAAAATTTAAAAAAAAACACGAGCCTCGTTCCTCGAAATAAAAAAATCAACAGATTTTTCTTCTCGAGTTTGCGCAATGCACTGTGTGTATGTGCGATGGCGAGTGATCGGTTTAATTACATAGGAACGTAATGTTATACACATTAAAAATATATTTTACAGAAATGTTAAAAAAATGAAGATGAAAAAAATGGAGAATAATGTTTGTTATAAATTGCGTTATGAACAAGATTGCCCTGATCGTCCTCACCGTACTCTCGTTTCTCATTAGCCTCGCTCGACACTCGTCGCCTTGCCGTCACCCGACATTACCACAGCACAGCACACTCGTTTTTTCGTCTAGCACCGATTCGCGGAAACTGCGTTTCAGGACCGCGAACGCGACGGGTCAGAACACGAGAAACCGATGAGCCCGCGGTTATGGTAAATTGCGCACGCGCGATCCTCCCACTTCCTCTTAGACCATAGACGTTCGATCTCAGCCCCACCGCCTTTTTCCCACTCGGCGTACAACCACCTATGCGTATATACGCTCGCTTGGGACTCACGAGAGGAATGGCGCGCGCGCGCGCGCGCTCGAGGATTTTAGGGGCCTGACGATAATAAGCGCCTTCGAAAACGGACGTTCTATCCGTCCAATCAATTCTACCACGAGCGATCGTTCATTCTTATGCCACTCACGATATTCTCGTGTCGTACGCACGTGTGATCAATGCACCGTGGACAATGAGCGGAGGATGCGTCGAGACGTTCGAACGTTGGTGGTCAAAAGCGTTGACGCACACGCGCGAATCTTTGCGAATACGGTAGGGAATATATTAAGAATCTTGGCTCTGACGTTCTCGATGAAACGTGCGCGTAAATATCATAGGCGTTTTGGGAACAGAGAATTTTGACATTAGCATCAACTACATATTATAAATAAAATTGTATTATCATGATTGGAATTAATCTACAAAGGTCGCTCTTAATTTGGTCGATGTACAAATTGATGATCGAGTCAATGAATGGATGGGAGAATTACGAGCCCTTGATTTCCCGTGTCGCAAGAGGGTAAGAGTAGCTCTACTGGAAACGTTGATGGAAGTTCGCTGGTTGCGTCGGCTGAGCGGTTGAATAAACCATTCCCGGGGGTTGCTGATGGGTCATCGCGTGACTCTGGTGTTGATGGAATTCCGGAGCACCATGAGGACCGTTTAGTCTAACTCGTTTTGGATTTTGTCCATGATTATGCTCGCTGTTTCCCTGTTGTGGTTGATTCTGCTGCTGCTTATGAGTGTAAATACAATTATTTTTCTTACTCTTCTGGGTTCGTCCTCTGTGCACGTACGTCGGATAAATAATTACCGTTTGTTGTTGATTTTGGCGAGCTTTGTTTTCAGTCTTTTCTTCGGTATCGTCGTCCGTCAAGAATTCTCTTTTTGGATACGGAATCGGACATCCGGCAAAGATGCTGCAAATGAAAAAAGGATATTATTGTTACAGAATTTAAATAACGCCCGGGCACAATCAAGGACGATCCGATAATCGGTAAAATACTTACTCCTGTGTTGGCAGTGGATCTTCCTGGAAATAGGCATCTTGCATCGAGTGTTCCGAAGTTATTCGTTTGTTCGGATCCATCATAAGTAATTTTTGCAACTACAATCAAAAAACGGCCGGTTTTTCGTTTGCCAGTACTGTGTAGCATGATTAATTTCGGGGAAAAGGGATAAACTCTTTTTCTCGATACTTACTAAATTGAATGCTTTGCTATCCGGTTTTATTTTATGACGATCCATATATTTCGTAAGCGAACAATTGGCGTAACTGAAAAATAATTACAAACGTGTTTCAATGTTCCATAAGTATCTTAAAGTCGGTGTTATTTTAAGTGGTAACGGACTCACTTCGATCGTTTAAAGTCTTTGAGAAGAGTCGGATGTTCGGGCATCTTTTTTATATCCTCCCAATCTTTCTCGAGTGGAAAGCCCATTACGTTAAATATCCTAATTGATAAACATTGTTATACTCCTCAATATTTCGACATTCATAGGCAACGAGAACAATTATAATATATTCATTACCGATCCAATTGGTCGTGATGATAAGGATTGCTAGTCTTAATATCTTCCTGTCTGCAGTGAAATATTGGCTCGGAGGTCAGCAGTTCCGCGAATATACAGCCGATAGCCCAAATATCTAGAGCGATACGATAATGCAACGTTTTAATCGATTTCGATTTTGTATTTAAATCGAACCATTGATATATATACGTACCAATTGCTTTTGTATAATGCCTAGCTCCTAGAAGTAACTCGGGGGCCCTGTACCAAAAAGTTACGACTACAGGATCGAGATCTGCTAAAGGTTTGAGGGGGGCATTAAACAATCGGGCAAAACCCATATCGGCAATTTTTACACGTCCTCTCTCGTTTCCTTCACCCATCACTAAAATATTGGCCGGTTTCTGAATAATAAAAGTTATGAATCTTTATGCAATCCTTATGAATTGTATCTTCACGTACGTGATTATTAATTTACCAAGTCCCTGTGCAGAACCCAATTGGAATGTAAATAATGAATGCCATCGAGGATTTGATACAGCAAGGACTTAACCATGCCTTTAGGAACCATAACTGGCTTTTTGTTGGCCTTGGCTGCTCTGTGAAACTTGATGATGTGCTATTTACAGAAATGTTGGGTCAGCACAATTATAAGAGTCGATATAAGTAAACTACATGTAGATATCGATCATACCCAAAGATCGTGCTCGGCAAAGTCAAAGAGTAACCACACTTTACGGTCGTTGTGAGAGAGGAAGACACGAATAAGAGTAATGACGTTGATATGCTTCAATTCCCTGAGTAACTGTAAACCAAGCATATTGGAACTAGATCAATTTATGCAACATTCATATTTACAAGATTGTTTATGTAGTACTGATAATTTGGGTGAAAATGGCAAAAAAATAGCAAATTAATTTGATTAAATATACAACAACTCTGAATTAATTACCCGGAAAATTTACTTTTTTCAGTAATACTTCGGTAATTATCGGTTTTTCACTAACGGTCTGATTTATGTGTCGTAGAAATATACAAATTAAGTCTCTCGTTAGATATTGCATCCTGATATATTTATTTTTGAGGTTATACAGTCATATGTTTTTCCTCTATATGGATGGATAATGGACAAGCTTCGCGTTTGTTTATCTACACTGCATTTTCAAAATATTTTATGACAAAGTACGGCAAACTTTTCTTTGTCTAAATTTACAGTGATGAGAACCGTGTCTAAAATGACATATTTATATATACATGTACATACAAAAATCAGTACAATAAAGCTATTTCAAATTTTAGAGGCACATTTTTGTGACTTTTATCCGCGGATCGAAATTTATAGGTAAACTTTCATTCGTTTCTTGCGTTAGACTATGTTAATACAAACGATCATAATAATGTTTCACTCACAGCTATTTCTCTGCACGCCGACATCGAAAGACCAGTTCCTTCGATCTGTTTGAGACCAAAGTCTTTCGTGTCCGGTCGAGACTTTAATTCACTGTCGGGTACTCTGCAAAACGATAATTACTAGGTATATTCAGCAAAAATCAAATATTATAATTATTCTTCTTTCTAAAAAGAATATTTGCTTTATGAAAGTCAATTGAGGGTCAATATTGGACGTCGACTTGTATGGGTTTAGGAGCAGAACATCAAAAATAATAGTTCAATAATTTCTCCAACTGGAATACAAGTTTCAAAACTAACCCCTCTTTCCGTCGGGCTTTGTAGACATGTCCGTAAGTACCTCTTCCAACTTTGCAACCCTCAAATTCAAATAGATCCTCAACTTTAGTGCGATCTTTCTGGGTCTTCATTTTAAATTCGTAATCCATCATGTTTAGTGTTTTTTTTTAGAATTAATATCAGCTGCAACAAAACATATCTTTTTACGGCTCGAGGTTACGCGAATAAGTAGTCGGTAATTCAATATTGCTCAGGAATAGGACATAACCAATAAATACACCATCACTTCGATTTAAAAGCGTAAGAAAAGTGTCGGTGATGTTTGTAGTTAGTTTGTAAAAATGCACTCCTAATAGTTTAAAAATATAGGTTTCATTGGTAACGTAGTCAGTATAGACCTGTTTATTCCATGAATCATTGGCAGCGATTGTTCACGAGGAATGGTATAATAATTGACAATTGGAAATTCAGGATACCAAGCTCTCGATAACAATAGAGAATACATGTATATTACTAGGTTTGTTTTTGATGTCTGCACTTTTGACACCAGCTGTAGCGACTGTAGATCCTATGTAGCGATCACACCTCTACATCGAACCCAAAGCAAGATTATCGCGGCAATATCAGCAGACGCCACTCTGGCGAACAACGAGAACTTCTACGGATGTTTTCCATCAACACTCGTCAGAAAGCGCACCAGTGCAAGAACAAAATCAGCGACTGAGTCTTATTAACTGTAGCTCAGTTTCTATGCTTTCCGCTTCCGGCTGAATTCGAACTAGCGGTTAACAGAGATGATCTAACGTACCAAAATACTTATAAACAATACTAACGGAATACATCGCACTGTGCTCGTAATCATATAACTGGCGGAATCCAGTAAAATGTACAGGATGAAAAAAGTACAAGTGGTAAACGAACAGATATATTAGAACTTAATTCCATCCAGCCTTATTATTCGTTCTGTTCTTACAATAGTAAACCGCTCAAAAATGGTGCACGTGGCGGCACCTTTCGGTAAACAGGAAAAACTAATCATCTAAAGGTTCTTCTTTTGTCCGGGAGATAGAGCCACTTGTATCGTTTTGGCAAAATAATTTTTGTTATGTTCAACAGCATAGATAACAAATTACCTAGACGGAATATCGAGTATCGCGTGTGTATATGGTCCGATTTTTCTGGAAAAAGACCTCTCAAATCCACCAAACGTCCGGTTTTGCGCACGGTCTTATATTTTCGGTGACAGATTATATATTCTATACAAGTGGCTCTTTAAAATGTACCATCAGGTTATGACCTACAATAATCCCGGCATACTTCCGTAAAAAACATTCGATAAACACTTCGGAGATGTTCGAATTCGTTCCACAGTTTATAATAGTTTACTTATAAAAAAACGTGCATATATGTTCGTTGTCGTTGTCGTACGCAAGGTTTCTCGCAACCGTAATTATGTTGTCCATACTCAGCGATTTTACAAAGACGATAGAGAATATCATAGGTAAATAAAAATCCTCTGTCGTAATTAACACTTGATAATACGTAATCGTGTATCTATTTATAGATAATTTATATCAGTCCTTAACCTTGACACTATCAGTGTCAAATCTAGCGTGTCGTAATTAAGAAATCAATCGGTGTTTTCTCACCTGAAATGATGACTTCGGTATGCTGAAAAGCTTCAAAACTCGTGTTGTATCGTAATATTTTTCAAAATATCGTTACAGATGTATAACTTCAAATGGATCTACTTGTATGATCTATAATGTTGAATAAATTGCATACGGTCTAGAAAAAATGGTGTATTAAAATTGAACAAATGCACCTTCCTGCTTGAACAATACACGATTTGCTCTTATTTCAGTTGATTACATTGACGTGGACTTTACTCTATGGCTATCGTGGCTTTTAATGCCACTTTTAGTCACTTTTCTACTTCCCTTGGTCATTGTTGTCCTTTTATATGTCACTGCATTGATATTGTATATCTACAGATTACACAGGTTCGTGGCATGTATCGACCTTAGAATTGTCTTGGAGAATTCATTTTTTGCTATCTTAATATCGATAATGTGAATCTCAGAATTCGTATTATTCAAACAGGGGTAGACTTAGAGATGCGTATGGAACCGATTGGAAGAATGCGGCGCGCAGTTTGGTTGCTGCAGTTTGGGATGCTCATGGCTGGATATTCCATGGTAAATGGTCAATTACAAGAAAAATCTGTACACTTTGATAAAATGGTTTTAGAGCATCGGCTTTACTTTTTGTACAGGATACGAAGTCGTTGGCCTCGACAATATTCCAAAGGATAAGCCTGTTTTGTTTGTCTACTATCACGGTGCCATACCCATAGATCTTTATTATTTTATTGCAAAAGTATTTCTCTTCAATTCAAAACTCATACACTCCGTGGCTGACCGCTTTCTCTTCAAAATTCCTGGTTGGGCCATAATTTCCAATGTTCTCAAAGTCATACCCGGCACTATACAAACGTGTTCAGTGATTTTGAAAGAAGGCAATATGCTCGCAATTTCTCCCGGCGGAGTATACGAAGCTCAATTTGGAGATTGTTACTACAGGCTAATGTGGAAAAAGAGATTGGGCTTTGCCAAAGTAGCACTAGACGCCAAAGTGGTGGGTCAATTTTCCTATGTTTTAAACACAGTATTGGGCGACGATAGATTATTGTACAAGAGAATTGTTTGTCTTACAGTGTATTATTCCAATCTTTACAAAAAATCTCAGAGAAGCATTCAGAACTGTAAGCTGGGGCAGAAGAATATGGTTACGACTATACGCAGCTACGAGATTTCCTCTTGCTCCAATTTACGGGGGTTTCCCAGTTAAATTGAAGACGTACGTAGGAAAGCCCATACCGTACGATGGTACTCTTACCCCTGAGCAACTCCAAACAAAGGTTAATAATGATTCGTCCAAATGATTTAGTCTACCACGAATTTTTTTGCGATCAAACGAAATAATCAGGTAAATTTGTTTACAGGTTGCTTCAGAACTTAAGGATCTTATAAAAGAGCATCAGCCAATACCTGGAAGCATAACCCGTGCTCTATTCGAGAGAATTTACGATCCAATTGTTACCAAGCAACTTTGAACATCGTGTACGCTCCTCGCGAATCGCATATGCGTTAGAAACACGATGATTTTCATAAGCTTAACCAGGCAGTTGAGATTGAAGTGTTTTTAGAATTTCTCTCATTGGAAAATTAGATAGTTGAGGATGGTGCTTGAATCGTTTCCAAAGCATATATGGATTTATGAATTTTATACATTTCAACACAATCGCATAATGTCGATGAGGGAAAATATCAGGGAAAAATGACCCAGTAAGATATTTTCACTTGGTCGTACGAAACCTAATCGGCTTATTCTTTTTATGGAAAAAAGAAAAATATCCGTACTCAAGGATTTCACATTCCATCGCGAAATATATTCATTAGCTATACGGCACATAACTCGTGCAATTTTATAGGAAATGGATGCATTCCATTGGAAATTCTACTTTAAGACCCTTACACGATATTCTGAGCTCTACCAACTCAAACTGTTACCATTCTATCGCAAATCTAGCTCAAGGGATTATAAGTTTGACGATTGGTTGTCTAATGTCGCCATTACCTGAATTTTATTCTACTTTACACATAGATTTCAAAATTGGGAGTTTTTCGATTCGCGATAATTAGTATATATATATATATATATGTACTTCAAGGGTATCATTTGTTACAAATATCGTATACTGAATGTGCATAATGTTAATCTCGTACTTAAAACATACTCTAGGGCTATAATATTTATTGATTTTATACCCGTCTTTCTTCGAGGAAATAAAGATTTGTTTTTTTTTTTTAATAACGTGATCAATAAACGTGTTTATCGGTAATTCTCAAAGCAGTTTGAAAGTGATGAAACGAATCTTTCGATCCGAATGTTCCGCCACGACTAGGCGCGCACAGGTAACGATCCGTCGCGGCGTTAAACCGGAAGTAAGATTATACAATAGCGATCCTGGCGGCGGCTTTTCCAGTTGAATTTTCTTTTCCCGTGAGAAGGTGAGAACCTCGTTTTTCAGCACGCCGCATTTCGGTCGCATCCCCCTCTTTGAGCGGTACGGTCAATTGAATCTACGTATTTTATCAATAATTTCGTTGTTAAAATTTAGCGTACGCTGCTACATCGAATTCTATGGCCGTTAGACTTGTGTAACACACGTTGGATTATTTATTTTTGCAGAAAGTGTAGTCAGCAATGGGCGTGGATGTAGAAGTAATCTCCCCCGGGGACGGTAATTATTTGCATATACTCTTGACATTACTCTATATAATTTTCTACGTAAATCTTTTGCTCGTTTTCACAAAGTAATCAAGCATGACATTTGCGCATTATACAATCAGTGCGGCAACTGGAATTTCTTAACCTCAAAGGCATTATTTTTGCATTTTCATCGTGCTCAAGTCGTCATCACAATTTGACTCTCGCTCATTTCTTTCTCGTACAGGACAAACCTATCCCAAGACCGGGCAAACTGTAATTGTCCACTACACAGGTAATAATTTATGGTCCGCGGTATCATTTACTCAAATGATTTGAGTTTTTTTGCATCGATTGAATGACCTTAATCGACCTTCAGGTACCCTCGCCAATGGAAAGAAATTCGATTCCAGCAGAGATCGTGATTCACCATTCAAGTTCAAAATCGGTAAGGGTGAAGTAATCCAGGGATGGGACCAAGGAGTCGCCCAGATGTCTTTGGGAGAGCGCGCCAGACTCACCTGCTCGCCGGACTTTGCTTATGGAAGCCGAGGACATCCTGGAGTATATCCTTTACTGCTAAATTTTTAATACATATCTACATATGTATACGTATAAATTTAGAAAAAAATCATACCAACATAGAATCCTTGACAAAAACACACGATCCCACCAAATGCGGTTCTTATCTTCGATGTGGAGCTCCTCAAGGTTCAGCCATGAAAGTCTACACCAAATTCCTTTTCAAACCGACCAACCAACATGCATTTCAAGAAATAATTAAAAATTGCTTCTGATGAATCCATTTTCAAGTGACTACACGACTTCGGGTTTCGTCTATCACTACAAACGGCACAATGTACACAGAAAAAACTTAATTCAATCGCTCGTTATGTCCATGTAGTTAAACTCACATACATATACATAACGTAACTTTCTTCGTGTTTGTATTTTCATTCGAATGTGTGTTCTTCAATATATATAATATTAATGGGTATTTAGAGAAAAATTGTTCGAAACCTTGACTATTTGAAGCATCTTTTTTACAATCAATATATTAATACTATCGTTATTGTATTATGTAACTTCCAAATATTTGGATTCTTTCGTAAAAACGTTTTTACACAGAGCGGTTGAATTATTGCAGCAATAATAAAACATAAAAAAAACCATGTGATATTCATGTTCGTTGTATTTTATTGCTTGTCTCTCCCATCACAAAATTCCTTCGTGTCCGAATGATGTTTCTAAAAAACACATATCTCGAAGCTTATGTAATTAGTGTATATTTTCTTGCAAAGCCAAACAAGCGCGAAAGGTCATTGCGTATTTCAAACATAGATTAGAAGCCGGACAAATAACAATCGTCGTCTGTAATGAAGTATGCGAAACAGCTGAAAATCGTTAAATAATTCACTGCGACGTACATGTCGGCAGGTTGACCGACTTGAACGACACATCGCAGACTGTGAGGATCTATAACGATTTTTATTGTTTTATTCGCGTAAGCATTTCATCAAAAATAAATAATAAATATTAATCGAAAGCAGTGTTGCGCGCATTGCCACAAAATGTATATATAACAGGGCATAAATCCGTACGTACGGTGATCGAGACCTCATCTATTGACTACAAATCACATAAATATAAAAATATATCCGATACCTCATGTGCAGTAACAGTTTGAACATATTGGCGTGTGTTATAGAAAAGAAAATTCTTATTTCGGTCGCTTCTCTCGTAAAAAAAACAAAAAAAAAAAAAAAAAAAACAAAGATCAAGAGTGGTCTCGATGAACGAGGAATATTATCAACGATTACGTCTAGTAAAAGAATAATTCGGGAAAGTGTATTTCGTAGGATGGTATTTGACTGGGTTTGGCGTCGTTCGGTTGAATTCCTTGTTGAGACAGATTTCTCGTTTCTATCGTCAACGAGTTAAAAATATCTGACAGTTTGGTCTGCAGCACGTCGTGCTGAAAAGTAGTTTTGTATTACATCCATGTTCTCGGAAAGATATTATTATTTTTTAATTGCAGATTTATGTTATTTTGTACCTTTGGTTGCGTTTTGGTAACGAGCTCCTGGAAGGGAGCATTTCTGAAGCATTCTGACAGTTGAACGCGTTTCTCATCACCCTCCGTCGGGTTATTGTTGCATTCTGTTAGAATCCTCTTCATGCTGTCGAAGGTCAATTCCTCACCGAGTAATTTCTGAAGTAGAAAAAAACCAATGAAAGCTTCTATAAAAGCAATGAACGTCGCGAGTCGATAATGTTTAATCAGGGAACTGACGTGGTTGTCGTCGGATTGACTATAATCGTTTGATATAAACGAGGAACTTTGCTGCTTCAACGAGCTTGTCGAAGTCGTAAAATTCCAGTTCGGGAATCTTTCGGTACTCCAAAGTTTGAGAATCTACATAGACGAGGGAGTCGGATTTTGGGAATATTGAAATTTAGGAGAAGCGAGATTTCGATAATAAAATACCTTTTGAACCCCGGGTGAAGATCCACAGCTATCGAGTTCTGTGTTGGTGGTATTGATGTCAGCCATTGAACTTCGGCCGGCACTATCCACCCAGGAATGTCTGTCGATTTGTGTCGATGGTCGTTTTAAAAGTTTGCAATGCGACGTTTGCTTGTTTACAAGATTAATCGATTAAAAATTCTACCTGTGTTGCAAAGAGCTACTGCTATATCCTGAACCCTGTTGGAATTTTCCAGTATCTAGTCCAGCGCCTTTAAGACACTCCGTTACAGTCGCCTGATCGACGAGAAGAGCCGAGGTAAGACGACTCGGCAAATCGATCTCGTATTGTTTCTTCAGTTTCGGCAAAAGATGAATACCTTCCGTGCGACGTGCCTCAACGACTTTGTTAGCGTAATCCATCAATGAATTGATGCTGCACACGTAAGATATGAGAACGAGGAGGCTTACGACGATAGCATGCAAATTGAATTTCAGGGCGGTCGTTATTTGTCCGCTCGTCAGTGCAAGATCCTGAAGGCTAAGGACCAATCTCAGCTGTTCAAGAACGGTCTCTTCGGAAGCCAGTTCAACGGCTAGTAAAGCCAAAGTCGTATATATCGCCTCGATATTGTCAATAGTATTGCTTGGTAGTTCCAGTGACTCGTAGAGAGCGAGGTAGATTTCTGGGCCATGTTTGCGAATGAATATCAAATCAGGACGCGATGATTTCTCGATAACGAGATCGAGTTCCGACATGTTCACACTAAAATTCCCGAAAATAGTTTATTTAACATGCTTATGGTAAATTCGAAATATAATCGTTGTATTTTACATGGAAAAAAGAGAAATTGTGTTTGTACTCACGATGGCTTGGCCAATTTGTCGATGTTGCGGTGTCTGTCTATTAGAGTATGAAAGATCTTCTGAACCAATAATCTCATCTCGGCATCTGGTGCTAGGGACATTCTCAAAAGTGGCTCCAAGAAGCTTGGTGGGAATGTCGTGTTCAGATGAATCGTTTGATATTTCGTACCGACCTACATAACGTTTGCAGATTAATTAATCACGATCTCGATTGACTCGATCACTCGTAAGGAAATCTCACGCATTTCGGATTATCTATGCGAAAAGCAAGATCGATGTGTCGATGTAACTCGAGTCTGACCTTGAGTAGTGATTTCAAAAGAATACTCTGCAATAATACGTCTCCTTTGGCAACCGATACAATACGATCAGGCTGACTGTACGGCACTTTGCTCATGATGAACATCATAATTTCAATCTTCTGATAATCCGGAAGATGATTGGCGAATTCACCTAGCGCGTTTATCAGAGCTTCCTGATACAATTGTTCATCATTGCTCGAATACTGATTTCTCGTAACGCTTATACGCAAATGCGACAGTAGTGAATTAATGATTTCGAGCACGGACGGACCTGAGAAAATCGTTTTCATCGAGTCGATTAATAAATCCTCATCGATTGTTAGAGCGAGAATTTATCGACGCGTCGAAACTTACCGACGCTCTCTCCTGCTGCGATTGAGATGATTTTTGATAAGGTATCGGCTATGCTCGTTCGTATTTTCGGCGATGATTTCGAGTGATCATCTAGATGCGTCATCAGAGCTTCGACAACCGTGTAAGAATATTGGGACTGAAGCGTAAATCGCAAGATTTCGATAAAATTATAATTTATACGATTCGTTGTTGAATATGTCATTCATGAGCCGTACTTACTTGAATGGAGAACATTATGATCCTGAATGTATGAATCGCAAAATAATTGGGAACCCATAGTTGGTGATTATCGAGATGCCTTAACAAAAGAAATATCGTGTCAATGGAAAAAACTGGCACCTTCGAAGAAATTTCGTACAATATCGAGTTTACCTTAAAACAGGCCGGATTACACAACGAATGTGACCGAACGAGGCACGGCCAACTAACTCGCGCATGCAAGTTTCGGCGAATTGCGGAGGATCGGACCTTTCCTCGGTTGGACTCTCGGGAGTCGCATCTTCTTTGCCGGCATACCTGAGTAAAGAGGAGAAGAGCATGAGAATGGCGCGATACGTACAAATGGCGTGATCGTTTGACAAGTATTTAACTGAAAATCTTTAAAGAAGCTTGAAGACTCGGTAGATTAATATTTCGACGTACGTGGCGTTTTGCATATTGTACAGTAAGGAAGGTACGATCTTGTCCATGTGCACGGGTTCCCAAATGTTCTCCACCAAATCGTCGGAAAGCGTTTTCCTTACGACACCCTAAAAAATAGATGTTAGCACGCGAGATTAAAGTATCGTTTATCGAGTTATATTATCGTATCGTACGAATAGAATATTTTCGTTTAAATATTAATATCAACCTGCAGCCCCTGTATGCCGGCGAGTCGAATCTGCTTGCGGATTCCCAAATCGTCGTTGTTGGAGTGGCACATCGAAGAGTATTTTGATACAAAGAAATCGTAACGTGTGTGATAAGACGGCGTGTCCTCTTCGATGTTGGCAAATCTGACAAACTGGAAGTGGCAAGCATTTTTTTCAACTGAGTTAAAACGTTTGAAGGTAACTATTCAACGAGCGTACGAAGTTCGTGTAGCGAAATATTATAAAGCTCATTGATTTTTCCTTTCGGACAATAGGCAATCTGTTAGATGCGATTAGTCATGCCAGTCGATCTAACAGCATCGACGAGGCGAAGACTTACGGAATGGGTCGCTAGAATTTGTAACTGCGGATCCGTCGATTCCAGTAACTTTTGTACCATCTTTAAAAAACTCTCGACGAATAAATTCAGCGTTTGAGCGTGGCAGGCCACCAATAGCTGATCCATCGCCTCCATAGCGATAACGACAAAGCCATTTCGCCTTCTGTCAATTAAACACAAAGTTTAATACTACAAAATAACATTTGTCCTATGCGTTTGATTTTTTACGACTAACCTGTAAATGTCTCGGGACGCTCTTTGAAATAGATACTCTCCGATTCGATCTAACTTTTCAGGGCTACTCAGGGAGTAAAATGTCAACTTTTCCATGTTATTTTTGACCAAGCCATCCTGTTGTTACGAAGAAAAGAAAAAAAAATTGCTCGTCATTTAACTTAAACGATATTGGAGTTTAAGCTGTTAGGATTATGCAACTCGACAATTAGTATAATCTAATCTCATAATTGGTAGAATAATAATGGGTTTCCATTGTCCTTGTTCAACAAGGTCTATTTGCGAGCGATTAATGCCGAATATAAATATGAGTCTTTCGTTCGAGACGTCGTATTTACAAAGAGCAAAAGTTCATCATCGAATAAACAAGAAAATGGTGAGACGAAGATTGGAATATTAGATTAGATTCATGAACGATGATCTATTACGATCCAAATTATGACTAATCAATTATTATGACCAATCGATTACCTGAGGATTGACAGGGAATATATTGTCAACGAGACGTTTGTATCTCGGTCGTAGGGCCGAGCAGCACCAGCAACAACCTAAAAAGAGCACGTATTACTGAGTACTGGGTGCATATTAGGAGCGAATCTTAGATATTATATGGAAACATATCGATTTCGTAATTATGCATGTGCGTGGAAATCTTCTAATAAAGCCGTAAAATTGAGATTTCGTTACCAAACATGATGAATAATCACGTAATATGGGATCGTTATTATTAATGACGCTTGGGATGTGTATTTTTTCGTTTGATCGACGACACAGTTATTTTCGTTTATCGACCAGCCATCGTACGCTCAGCTGGCCTATGGACTCGCTACTGGTCTAGCTTTTGCGCAAAGAGATCTATATATATAAGAGGCCAGACGGCACTATTGAACTGCAAGCAAATGCAGTGGCCGACTGGAAACAGTGGCGCCAAAGTGTGATGCTCAAAAGTGACGGATTAAAAAATCTGCACGTCGGACTTTGGATTGTTTATTTTGAAGGAAAATCGTACGTTTTCTTCGATTACGAACACGTTATAGACAACACGAGAATTTATAACATTAATACACGCTTTATTCGGTGTTGGATCAAAGTTTTAACCTAAGCTTTCTTTTTTTTTTTTAAGAATCTTGAAAATTGTAACCTCACTTTACAAGGCGGTTACATTCTGGAAGAAACGAGTGTTAGTGAGTCAGGGTGTTTGTGGTATAAAATAATAAGGGTGAAAGAGCCGATAACTTTCTAGTTTTATCAGCAACTCTCTCAATGGCATTGATCACTTGGCATTTATTTTCACCATGTTCAGCCCATTATTGTCATCTAACAAATTATTGAGGCAATTAAAGTTATCATCTCTATAATCCTTGGCTTCTATGTCATTCGTTTCATTCGTTTCATTTGTGAGTAGCTCTACGAATTCTCGGAATACTCTGCAAAGCGATCGAACGATCAATGATCAACGAGACACATGCATTTCCACACACCATACACACTCGCAAACACGCGCGCGCGTCAGCCCATCCACTTTATCGACTGCAAGTAATGAGCGTACCGAACGTAGTGACCGTATTTCACGTTAGATGGCGACATATGCCCTATTTACGAATCGACAGTGAAGAAATACGCGACACCGCATATCGCGTTTTATATACACAGAGAGCACGATAGACGATAGACATCTTTCATCAGTAGAGATTTCACGTCAGAAGTGAATTTTATATCTCGTTACGTAATACATATGTGCGGCAATCCTTCGTATAAATCTTATCCCTAAACTTGTTCTATATTTACTCTACCTGAACTACTTCTGGTTCAATAACAGCTTAACATAACCGCTGTAAAGATAAGTCTTCGAAAATCAATTCCTCGCTACTTGGATAGACACACGAGAGAACATGAAATAATAAATCACCCGAGTTTGGTTATGGCCAGAAATTAAATTGAAACATTTCTTACTCGTACACGAATTAATGTCTTTTAGCTTAATGTCAAAATATACACCTGATGCAACATACGATATGAATATTTATCGGAATTCCTTTCGACAACAGTTTTACAGGCTGATCGTGAATGCTATACGGATAAAAGAGAGATAACTGTAAAAAAAAACAATTTACGATTTTTTTCCATACTACTTACTCAATCGATCGGGAGGAAATGTCGTTTGGTTATTTTCTGATATAATCTTACGTTTATTGAACCAAAGTGCCTCCCTAATTTACTAATCTCTCGTTTATAGTACTCGAAGCAAATCATCTTGGCTTTAAATAGCTGAATCAATAATGTATCAAATTCGTCGATTGATTGACTCTATTCATTTAATATTTATTCGACTATGCTTGAGAGACGTTATACCTCGATTACCATTTATAACTATGAGTACTTCTTCTTATCTGGAAAGCACATAGTACTCACAATCCAGGGTTGGTACACTTTCTCACGAGAGATTAATTGACTCTATTCATTTCGTATTCGTTCGACTATGCTTGAGATACGTTATACCTCGATTACCATTTATAACTATAACTACTTCTTCTTATCTGGAAAGCACATAGTACTCACATCCAGGGTCGGTACACTTTCTCACGACAGATTCGAAAACTTCGGGAGCCTCGACCTCGAAGCAACACTTTATAATTGCCATGTTGTTATCGCTTCTAGGAAGACTCTAACGTCGATAATGCACCTTTATTCTCCTTATACCCGTTCCATTTCCATAACATCTGGTCACGAAGAAAAATCACGTTTTTCACCATTTTTAAATATTTATTATTAGTTATCAAAGACAAAGAGAGAACACTTAGGATTCGTCTGGAAGAATTTGTACTAGTTTTATAGATCTCGATTCTATCGGAGTCGGTGAGATAGTGAGAGGGTTGAATTTTATCGCGAGGACGAGTCACGGCACGACGGCGTCGGGACGCCCGTGCTCTACTGACCCGCATAGCACGAGGCACCTTACCCCCAGCCACCCTTGGTATTACTTTCAGCGTTACGTCATCGGCGGAAGAGAGCGGCTGTGCAGAACAACGAGGGATGAGAAAAAGAGAATGTATAGAGATAGAGAAGGAGAGAGAACTATAGGGGGATTTTTTTTCTGGCTACACGAGCTCGTCTCGAATCTATATACGGCTTTAGCTATAAGGGCGTATTAAAGGGAACGAAAATAAGAAAGCGACCACTTAAAACTCGAGTTCAATCTCTCTGCTTATAATAAAGCTTGTATAAAATGAAAACATAAGTATTTCATAAAAATCTCACATTATTTAAGGGAAATACAAACAAAGAAGACAAAATATATTTATAAACAAAGAACTGTTAAAAAAAGATGAAGCGAAGAATCTTCGATCGTCGATCATTGTCGATATTGTCCGCATCGCGAAATAAAAGCACAGTTTCCAATTAAATCTATACCGTTATGAAAAATGATAAAAAAGTAAAAAAAATATGAAGAAAAAATAAATTTTTTTCATTTTCTTCCGATCGTCTTTTGTTTATTGTTTTTCCGGAAGATACGAGTGGGCTCGACTGACCCACACGTCTCGGTGATTTCTTTCTATCTTTTCCCGTCTCGATTTCGCGTCATAAGCCGTTCCGTGCGGAGAGCCTCGCGCCATACACGGCGAGGACACTTACTCTCGCGACGCTACCAAGGAATCGAAGGAGAGAACAGTGACGTCATCGGATATCGCGGCTTCGTGAGCTCGTCTCCACCCACTTGCTAATACGACCGCGACTACTTGAAAGATGAGAAACACGAGAATAAAACAAATTGTTAATACTTCGATTCTTCATTGACTCCTGCGCCATCTAACCGATTCGATATTCGACGAATACGGAAGAAATGTTCTTTTTTTCTCGATAGGTACGAGATCCAACGAAAGAGGGACGAAAAAAAACAGGATTTATGCGACTCGCGCGCGAAATATATTCCTGATCGATAAATTATTCGCGATTCGAGATAGACCGATCGTTCTCTAAGTCACACGTGACGATCGTACGGTAGCTCGAGGTGATAACAATAATAATAACGATAAAACAAGGAAGTTTAAATTGCACAATTTCCCTAAGTCTATGTGCGACAAGTCGAATAATTTCTTATGGCGAATTTGCCTAATATACACTGTTGTCGTGACTGTTATAATTTATATTCGACGTATATATATATATCGATGTGAATTATAATAATTACGAACCATGAGACACTTCAAATTCGTCACTAGAAATTATTCAAACTGTCGTGTACATGTAGGGGATTTTCCCTGTCTAATTGTAACCTTATCAATATCATTGTCATAATTATTCTTATCACAGTACGTTTCATGCTACTGCACGATATCTGTACCCACAAATACGCACCCATTTATATTTATTTACAATTACTACATGACGAATTACATTTATTCGTAAGAGCTTAGGTAAATAACAGAAGGAAGCAAGGTAATAAATAAACAAAAAATAAATAAAAACATGTGAAAATCGTTTATTTTAGTAGTCGTTTACGACGTGTAAAGCGCGAAAGACATTTGTTCTCGTAATTTTCGATTAATAGTTGATTATTAATGCTTTCGGCGCAACATCGGTCATCGATGACCGGCGACGGTATACGTTTCGTTCGTCTTGGATATCATGGACTAAACGAAATTGTACCTAATCAACATAGCTTTGGCGTTTAATGCGTTAATCATTATTTGTAATCAATCGATCGTTGCGTTATCTCATGCGAGTGACCACTGTCGCATGTCTACGCACGCGACTACGGGTGCGGCTATTCTGCCTTATGGCTAATAGATCTCTCTCTCTCTCTCTCTCTCTCTTTGTTTCCGAGAGAGCAAGTGCGCAGATGCGGCGCACTTCTTTACCGTACATGGACTACGCTCGAAATCTTCTATAGATATAACGAGAGTACAGGAAGCATGTGATCCATATAAATATGAATCTAGGTACATATGTATATGTAACTATATATAAAACAAGTAGAGATATAAGATAGCGAGGTATTCGCGTTAGTCCGGCATTCATTAATTGCTGGCTCAGATTTCTCGGAGTATTTGTCATCGTTAAATTCCTCTGTATCGCAGTAATTGTCTCGGTCGCATACGCCTTCGAGCACAAGTTTTCGTATCTCGAAGTTTTTATATTCGTGAGAAATAAAAATCGGGATTTTCACTTCGGCAAGAGTCAACGATTGGAAGTGTTTTTAAAAAACGTTGAATAAATTATTATTTGGAGAATTTATCGTAACGGGTACGCGTACGTATCTTTATACACGTATAGAGAGGACAACACGTTCGACTCTATCGTCGGCGACTGACGCACGATTATTACGAAATACGTCGTTACTCCCCGCTAGTACAATAAAAGTATATACCGCGGGAAATCACTGCTCTCGCGAGACTGCGACCGTTGCGTGTGTTCGACGTAGTTGTACATAATTTTGCGGCCAAGCCGGCAAAAAAACGGCGATCGGTGTTTTCTTTGCAAACGATTTTTATTGCCTTTGGTGTTGGTCTTTTTTTTTATTCTTTCATCGTCGTGTACGACACCTCGCTTCGTACGAATTCACGCGTGTTATTGTAATATTTAATCGACTTATCTCGAATTATCGTCGCGGTGTATACGGCCGAGAGCGTTTTCACGAAGTGCCTGAGTCAACTAATAAAATTGAACAAAGTATAGTTTGTAAGTCGATGATTAATCGACCGTCGTAGAACGCGACTGCACTGTTCGTATTATAAATAAGAAAATTGAGAAAGGAAAAAAATCATTAATTAATCGCGGCCTAAGAACGGCTCGTCGCTGCCGTAATAAAATGAAGCTTCTCGTCATGCTGCTCTCGTGTTTAGTAGTTGGAGGTAAGTACGCTAATAAATCTTTTCTATCCTTTAAAAAGTTTGCCAATAATAATTTTTTAATAATCGATAATTGATTGCACGGGTAATCGATGATTGAGCACGCGATACTTTATAAATAATTGCGATTAATTATTGGTGCGTATATTTTTGTAGAAATAGACGGTGCTCGTTTGAAACGTTTGGTAGGCGGAGAACCTATAGAGATCGAGGAGGTTCCATATCAAGTGTCTATAAGAGTCGACGATTATCACGTATGCGGTGGTTCGTTGATAAGCGAAAGACACGTTCTTACCGCGGCACACTGTGTAGCCGGTCTATTCGAGGAGCCTTACGACGAACTGACCGTGGTCAGCGGTACGAAGAGCCTCTCGAGCGGTGGACATCATCATAATGTACATAAAATCACGTGGCACGATAAATTTGAAAACGGTTTCGAATCAACGTGGAACAACGATATAGCTATAATCACGGTAAGATAAGAATTATACGAAAGCGAATATATTAATGAAAAAGTTAAAAATCTACAATTAATCGTTCGTTCGAAAATTCGCAGCTTATGGCGAACGTAACGCAAAACGAGAGGCAAAGGGCGATCAAATTACCAACGACGAACGCGCCGATCAATGTAACCGGAATAATAAGTGGATTTGGTCGCATTGTACCCGAGAATCCATATCTGTCCACGACTCTTCAAGGTTCGACGACGACGATATTGCCGGTCTCCGAGTGTAAAAAGATCGTTATCGATCATCCGATTCACGAGACGCAGATTTGTGGAAAACAAGAAAAAGGCATTGGCATATGCAAGGTGGGTTTATCGCGATATATTGATAACGATCGTGGAATAATTTCGTATTTAGATCGATGCAAATATTGATTGTTGGAGATCGATTTGTCGCTCGCGTATCGATGATGTAATTCAATTTGTTGCAGGGTGACAGCGGTGGACCGCTTGCTTACAACGATACCCTCGTTGGTATCGCTTCCTGGAACGTTCTATGCGCTGGAGGAGTTCCCGACTTTTATACCAACGTATATTATTATTTGGACTTTATCAAAGAATCGATTAACGAATCTACCAACGATATATATTAATTTACAAACGCATCTTCAATGTCTCGAAAAAAACTGTTAATTTTGTGTGAAAATAAATGCATACCTTATCTACATTACCCAAGAGTAAGAAAAATGTGAGTTACGTACGGTACGACTGACCTGTAACGTATGTATGATTATTATCGAACAAATTTCTCGAATTATTGAATATCAATATTTACAGTTAGGTGCCACGAATCGATTATTTTATGAAACACATTTGGTATATAAAGACGTGAATTTTCATGTCAATCAGCATACTTGAGAAATTTCGTACGAGATGATTGGTCAATACGGTTTACTAGCCCTGGTGGTAGTCGCTCTCGTAGCTGGAGGTAAAGTATGACGGAAGTTCAACCGTCGACGAATTATTAAAAATTGTCATTTTCATATTATTAAAACTACTATAAAATCGATTTTAATTGAAAATCGTATTTTCGATTACCAGTGACCGATGCGCTTCCACCGCAAAAAATTATCGGTGGTACCAGAGCAGCCCCCGGTGAATTTCCTTATCAAGTGTCACTGAGGGTGAACGGCGGACATTTTTGTGGAGGCGCGATAATCAGTAGTCGTCATGTAGTGACTGCTGCTCACTGCGTTGTCAATGTCGTAACTCGCCCCTACAGGAATCTTGTCGTTGTGACTGGCTCGGTGAAGCATTCATTAGGTCAAACTCACACTGTCAAAACGGTCCTCTATCATTCTCAGTATCGTTCCGGTTCGCAATCATCGCCAAATGACATCGCCATTATCGCGGTAAGTCATCGAGACAAACTATATTCTCGCACCATTTAAAGATCTTGGTCTCGTCGTGAAATAATCTTGAAATTTCTATGATTTTCGCGACTGTTATCAGTTGAACGCCGACATCAAGTTCAATGCTTATCAAAACAAAGTTGCACTGCCAACCGCACCTACACCAACCGGTGTGACAGCTACGGTCGTAGGTTGGGGATACACCAGAGCCTTTTCTCTGACCATGTCCGAGGATCTTCTTAAAGCCAGCGTTACGACTCTGACCGCGGCCGAATGTCAGAAATATCTCGCACAGGCTGCCATTCTTTACACCCATCAGATCTGCTCTTACAGCGCACCTGGACGCGGTGTTTGCCAGGCACGTTATTTCCAATGAATTGGAGAATAATGATTCTCACGTTATTTTTGTATATTGAACGTTCTCGTGCCTTTTTTTTCAGGGTGACAGCGGTGGTCCTTTGGTATACAACGGTCAATTGATCGGTATCGTCTCGTATAACATTCCTTGCGGCAAAGGATATCCCGATGTCTACAGCAGCGTCTACCACTACGTCGACTGGATGCGACAGGTCATTGCGATGGGCTAATTTTACCACGACCACCATTTTCTATCAATCGTATAAACAATAAATAGAGTTTTTTAAGCGACATCACTTTGTTTCAAACATTATTGTCCTATCTCCGAAACATTTCCTCTTCCCTACTATTTTGTGAAGTTCGTTGTCGTTTGATCAACGTGAAAACAAGAGTGAACGAACTTCCGATCGACGTTTTAAAATCGTTCGAGCGTAGTTCCCATGACAAATTGAAACACTGACTGGCACCTGCGATGCAATGACGAATTCAGTTGTGATGAAGGTTATTCGTTGTCATACTCGGATTATGCATGTTTTTTCCTTATTTGCGTCTTCGTTGATCGGTAATATTGCGTAATCAACGATGCCCAGTCAATGGAGCCACGAAAATGGCAGACACGATCGGTAAATATTTACTTCGAAGAATCGTATATAAAGTGATTGTTAGATGTCATTTTTACGAGATTCTTTGATCGATCGAGAACAAGACAGGAGAATGAAGCAAAGTATCGGTTGCATTCCGCAGATCGCTGTCCTCTTGACAGTCGCCATTATTCTCAATGGTACGTTTCCTAAAAATTTGTACGACGCACCGATATAAAAATATCGCTTTTAATACGAAATTGTCATTTTCTCGTTAAAGAATAAGTCGTCGAATTTGTATTTAAATAAATTGTTCTCGCTCGAATTATGAAGTTATAGAAGCAAAGCCTCCCAGTCGAGTGGTCAACGGTGAGGATGGCGAGATCGGTGAATTTCCGTACACGGCGTCGGTGAGGCACGCCAGAAATCGGCACGCGTGCGGTGCGACGATTGTCGGAAAGAGACATTTACTGACCGCGGCTCACTGTATCCTGGGAACATCGGATGATCCTGCAACCGATATAACTATTGTCACCGGCACGAATTCTATAGCGCCGGGTGCAGGAGTCACTCATAAAATAAAAGCTGTTGTCAGCCACCCGGATTATTCTTCGAAGCCCGAAGACTCTTGGCGTAACGACATCGCCGTTATTGCCGTGAGTCTCTCAATGACGACGTCACGAATGGTTCGGATGATTTAATCAACGATATTTCTGTTCTGTCGCAGGTCACCAATGACATCGTCTTTGATTTTTTCACAAAACCGGCGTTATTGCCCAAAAGTCAAATACCGGAAAATTCGGTGTGCGTCGCTAGCGGTTGGGGCATTATGTCGCATCCAGGTGGAATTGATCCGAACAACGTGAGGAAAATATTAATGACGGTAGTGAGCAACGAAAATTGCCAGGCTTCTCACAATCGAACGATTCATGACAGTCATTTGTGCGCTTTCGAGGGTCACGGCAGTGGTCTCTGTTTCGTAAGTCGATAGCTGGTTGATAACGTATAGTCGTAGTTGGAAATATCGACCAATACTGAGATTTTAATTCACATCCGTGATTTATATTTCTTTTTCATACAGGGTGACAGCGGTGGTCCGTTGGTTCACGATGGAACGCTCGTTGGTATCGCTTCGTGGGTGAAACCGTGTGGTTTGGGATATCCGGACGTTTTCACCCGAGTCTACGCCTACTTGGACTTCATAAGACAAGCTATAGCAAGCACGTAATAAAAAAAACAAACATCCGTCGACGCGTTTATTTCACGTCAGAGCTTACGTCGTATTGTACAAATTAAATTTATTATCGTATTTGAATGTGTTTTTTCTTGAATTTCCCGTGTTACCCGGAAATCCATTGGGCGGTCTATCGTTGCGCAAGCGAATTATCAATATTGCAACCAGGTGTATCGACTTCGATCCAACTATGTTTGATTCAAAGTTATCGCCAGGAAATTGTATTGATAATAACCCAAACGGTAAATATGTAACGATCGAAACGGTCAAAACGGAAATTACCTGGGACAAAATGAGTTACAAGCTGGATATTTGCAACGATCTAATAATTAACAAATAATTAATGTAACGAATTTTGATTCAGATTATAATTAGCGCGTACTTAGCATTTATAGTTGATGATCTTTTTGGAAAGGTAGGAAAATAATATGTTCACTATTCATTCATAAAATCGAGAGTGCTTTTGATACGTGCACTCATAATGCGTATACGTCACACATATGACGGATCTTCGTCGTCACTGATCAAACATTCGTAACAGATGGGAATACTGAAAATAAATATGCGAATTGAAAATAAACAGTGAGCTTTGGGCGAGGTTATTCAATAAACACAAATTTAATGATCACAGATGTGCATTGGTTGCACAAGTTACATTTTCACTCATATATAAGGATCAGTTTGAGATAATTCACATTGATTCGTGACTCGGAGGATAACAGTACGTTAAGAAAAAAAAAGATGATGACAATCGCTCACTTGGCTGTGTATGTTCTCCTCGGAGTGACAGGTGAGTCTTCCACCTTCCTTTTTAATATCGATACTATCGAATACTTAACAAATCAATACATTTTCAACGCATTTCATTCGAATCCAATTGAATTAGTCGAATGTTTTTTTTTTCGTCAAAGACCACTCGTCACTGATTATGTTCGTTAGCAAGTGAGACAAATAGATTCAATCGATTCGTACAAATTTTGTTTTAAATAATGCACGCTCGTTTTGAACGTAATAAACGAATCGATATATTGAAAATTGTGATTAATTGTCGCAGCGATCAGTGCAAAACCACCGAGCCCGATTCGCGGTGGAACCATCGCGGATGTCGATGAATTTCCTTATCAGGTAGCCCTAACCGCGTGGCAACAACAGATGTGTGGTGGCACTATAATTGGCCCGCGACACATATTGACAGCTGCACATTGCATTGACAGTCGAGCCGTCGATCCGATCGAAGACATGGTTGTACTAGCCGGAACGAACAAGCTCGATTGGAAAAGTGGAAACTCCTATCGTATCAAGAGTTTCAAGAAGCATCCGCGTTACGCACCCTTCCAAAAGTGGCAAAACGACATTGCCGTTCTGACCGTGAGCAAGCATGATTAGTGTTTTTTCTATTCTTTTTCAAACCTTTCAAACAAATTCGTTTTCTTTACGATATAATTTATTTATTTATTTTTCATGTCTAGCTTGCTACGGAGATCGAGTTCAATAGCCACGAAAGCGCAGCTAAATTGCCAGAGGAGGATACTCCGGAAAATGTAACGTGTAAAGCGAGCGGATGGGGTGATTTAACTTTCCCGAATGGGGCGGCGCCTGAAAATCTTAAGAAATTATCTATGAAGACGATTTCGAACAGCCAATGCCGCTTTTCTTTGAGAGACCGCGTCCACGACAGCCAATTATGCGCGATCGATAGACACGGTACCGGACTCTGCACGGTATGTTTATCTGCTCAGATTTGAATTTACGTGATGAATTTAAGAATCTAATTTTAAGCATGTTGGAATTTAATCGACGATATAATTAATGTTTTTTTTCAAATTTTTACAGGGTGATAGTGGTGGTCCTCTAATGAGCGAAGATACGATAATCGGTATCGCCTCGTATGTGTATCCCTGCGGGGTGGGTTACCCCGATATTTTCTCAAGAGTCTACACTTACGTCGACTGGATTAAAGAAGTCATGAGCAAATCATGAATACCAATACACAAAATTCTTAAGCTGTTCGTAGTAGTTTACAGAAATGTCATTATTTAAGGATTTTTCAGTGTCTCGTTACTCAACCAGGCGTTAAAAAGTTCTTCGATAATTACTCGATCGATTATGTAAAGTCTTTTGTTCGATAATTCGTTTCCCTCGTGGAGTACATTTTTTTGTCGACAAAAATCCGAATATCGATACGTCGATACTAAAATTATTATCGACGAGTCGAGTCACATTGTATAAAAATTTCAAATATTTCGCAATGTTGGAAAGTGTTCGATAATAGAACTGTCGCGAAGTACGAATATTCACAGATGTATTTTTACTGTTTGCGACTTGACTAAATAAATACCATTTGAATATTGTACAATTGGTTTTACATCAAAATGAGGTCGTGACGTTATTGTAAATTTGAAAAAAAGGCGTTGACACTATTGTGTACATAAGGGACACGTGCGAGAAAAACATAATAATTAACGATTTTGTGTATCGCAATATCGAAGATAGATAGCTGATACGTCTATGTACCTACGATACGATGCGATATATGTATAATACGTTATCGTATATGAAATAAAACCATAAATCCTGTCATCGGATCTAGCAAGTCATTTCGTTGGAAAATTCCGCTCTTTTTCGACTTATTCCATGATCGCCGAAATCTGCGAAAGAGATTTCACTTTTGTATTAATGCCAATTGGCCATTTGGTACCCAATGGTTCCAACATCCGATAATTAAAGATTTCGTGATCACACGTGCGTAACAATTATTAAAATCTCAGGCCTCTCATAGATATAAAAATGGGAGAACGCGAACATTTTTTCATAGAGTCGACAGTCGGCGAACCGATCGTTCACCGAAATGGCAGCTTCAAAATTAACAGTCGGTGGATTGTTTCTGCTCGTTGTTCTCGCAGCGACCGGTAAGTGTTTTACTGTACATTTTTATTCAACGTCTTCGAGACAAAATCCTATTTCATTTTATGCGAAACAAAATGAACGTACATTTACCGATTTATCAATTAACGATTTTGATGAAAAACATTTAATTGAAGAGACAGACAGAGAAAGAAAGAGAGAAAACAAGCACATCGTTGAAAATAAATCAGTTTGATTCCCGCGGAAGTGTACTTTGTTGCCGATAATTAAGATCTCTTAACGATCTTTCGCTCGGCAGGTATCGATGGAAAACCACCTAGCAGACTCTTCGCTGGTACCGACGCGGACGAAGGTGAATTTCCTTCGACGGTAGCCCTTTTGGTGTGGAATCAGGTCATATGCGGTGGCGTTATAATCAACGCGCGATATGTATTGACGAGTGCTCATTGCATGATCGAGAACACACCAAACCTCGATATTACCAGAGATTTGAGGATTCTCGCCGGTACAAATCACTACAGGCAAGGAGATGGAACGAGGTACAATATCACAAGTTACAAGAAACACCCGAAGTACGCTCCTGGATATATAACACAGTGGAATCATGATCTCGCTATTCTGACCGTGAGTATATCCGAAACTATCCGTTACCGATACGACGTGATTCTTTATCCAATAATCTGTCTTATTCGTGTTTTTTAACTGGAAAATAATATTTTTACAAAGCTCTCCACGACGATCGAATTCGACAGTCGTAAACAACCGATCAAGTTGCCAACGGAGGACGTCTTACCAGGTGAGACGTGTACGATGAGCGGATGGGGCGCTGCTTATCCTGGTGACGAAGCATGGGCGAATGGTACCGAACCGACTCTCAAAATTAATGATCATCTCCAGAAATTACCGATGAAAATTATTTCACACCACGAATGTAATATTGCTCTCAACGGACTGATTACTCCCACTCATCTCTGCACCGAGGCCAAATTTGCCGAAGGTGTCGCTGGGGTATGTTGATTGTTTTGAATCCGTATATTATTGTTTCTTTATAATCGATTTAATCGATGACGTTTCGTTTTTCGTATCGACAGGGTGACAGTGGTGGTCCTCTCCAGAATAGCAAGGGAGAAGTCGTCGGAATCGCCTCGTCCAAGGAACATTGGCGCTACGCCTATCCCAGTATCTTTATAAGGATCTTCCCGTACGTCGATTGGATCCGAGAAAATACGCGTAAAATTTGAATAAATCGATAGTTAAATTTGAAGTTTCTTTACTAATGGATTAGTGAAGGATTATACATTAGTATAGAAAATTGGTGGTGGTTCGAAGTTTCGTATCTTTTTTTCTGTGTGTACAATGAAATTTCAAGCAACGTTACTGATAATTATGTAAATCTGGAAATAATTTTGAAGATCTGCGATAAGAGTTACGAATTAGGTCGAAACATTGAATATTTGTCTGTACTCGAGCGAACATCGAAATTGAAACTAAAAGAAGATTGAAAATAAAAAACATGTTTAATAATCGTTATTACGAGTTAAAGAATTCTCCTCACAAATTTGGCTACCGTTAACGGAGTCGAGGTTTTTTTAACCCATTTCTACATATAAATATCGACAGGACGATGTTTTATGACACTTGAAAAGGTGTTGAGTATTAACACTAACCAAATCTCGTCAACTGTGACAACACGTGACGTAAATTTCAGTAAGTAAATTCAGCTGTGGCAAAATGGAATAACTTTTTTCGCAATATTATGTATGGTTCATCAATTATCGTTGCTATTCCCGCGTATATAAGCGAAAGCTCGTGGTTGTTGGGATATTAGTTAAAAAAATGTTACCCTCGCGTATCAGCACGAGTAACGCTCTCACGCTCGTCCTTATCGGTATTTTTATCGACGGTGAGTGCATTCATTTTATTTTTCGTCATCAAAATATTTTCATTGTTACAACAATTAAAAACAAAGACGTTACGGAAATCTTGTACGTAGCTACTTCCTTGACCGCCATTTTTACGATACCATCCGAGCGCGAAGATTTTTCGATTTTTCGTATTTTTTACAATGCGGTGAATGATGAAAAAGGTTTTTCAAATTTAATTTGTCCCAGGATTATACGCACGTGCACCCAGTCGTATCGTAGATGGTAGCGATGCACAGAAGGGAGAATTTCCATACCAAGTGTCGTTACGAGCTTACGACGTCCATCTATGCGGCGGAGCGATTATCAGCAATCGGCACATTCTCACGGCCGCTCACTGCATCGTCGATATCACCGAACCTCCATACTCCGAGATGACGGTCATCACCGGCACCAATACTCTCGCACCGGGCACTGGAAAAGCGTATCGCGTTAAGGACGTCAAGGTTCACGAAAAATACGAACCACTCACCGAAACCAAATCTATCAAGAACGACATCGCTGTGGTTTCTGTGAGGACTCAAAGATTTACAACAACAAAAAAGACAAAAAACAAACATTAATATCGCATACAGAAACAATCGTTCAAATTGAGATCTACACATTGATTTCTAATCGTAACAGAGTGCAAGTTTCAATTTATAATTTTTATCACGCTTTTAGCCAATGGCAAGAAGCGATCGATTTTTCGAAAAATCTATCGTTTCTTTTACGTTTCGATTAATCGACTGTTTTTGGTTTTGTTTCGATTTAAATTGTCGTATATTCGTACTAGCTGCAATGCTCGCAGTCGTGATAAAGCCATCGTATCGTTGATTTTTCAGCTGAGAAAGGAGATAGTCTTCGACGATTTTCAAAAACCAATTTTATTACCGAAGAGCGATATCCCGAACGGTGTTCGAGGCATCGTGACCGGTTTTGGTCGTACGGGTTATCCGATTGGGAAACCGGCGGAAATTTTGCAAAAACTCGAGGTGGTCATATTCACCACCGGTTACGAATGCCTGACCAGGGGTGTCAGAGTCCAACGGACTCAATATTGCGGATACAAAGGAGAGACCAGTGGCGTTCGCAAGGTACGAGGATCGAGAAATGAATAATGTTTCGAAAATAGAATATTTTTTTCTTACTTTGATTTTTCGTTGATAACACGATAATTGCAAATTACAAAACACAGGGTGACAGCGGAGGTCCTTTGGTTTATAACCAGGAAATCGTGGGTGTGGTATCGCAGTCGATCAAAATCTCACTCGGCTATCCCGACACTTACACGAGGGTCTTCCCCTATCTGGACTTCATAAAGACAGCAATGGCCCGCATTTGAGCGATCGCAATGTAATATTTTCATGTATCGATGACGAAAGATTTATGAATAATAAGTGTCCTTCGAAAAAGAGGAAGTCAATATTATTGCTCGTAATTCGACAGGATGTATCGCGTATGAATTTATTCGACGTTTGATATTTATGCGACTCCGCACCATTCGTACGTAATACCAAATGTCTATAAATTTCGGGCGGAGGTTTGCTCGTTGTCAGACTATGTGGCGCGTTTTGTATATAAAGTAGCTCGGGTATATAAAGTAATCGATTTCAATTGCTCGTTGCGACTCAGTCAGAGTGTTGATAACATTGAGAGAAAAACCATGAAGAGTGCTAGCGTTGATCGATTCGTTCCGATCCTTCTGTCGATCGGTATCCTCGGTACGATTTTCCACGGTGAGTCAAAACAAGACGTTCGTTTTCCATTTTTCGATTTAATTGAAACGAAAAACGTTTGACTTATGAAAAATCGGCATTATCGCACAATTGGTCAGTTTGTCATGGTCGAGCAATGGAAGTGGACGAAAAACCACCGATGCCGTTGGTATCGGGGAGACTAGCGTCGGCCGGTGATTGCAAATACTTGGTGGCGTTGATGGCGGGTGGTTCGTCGAACAAGGAACGCGGATATCTACAGTGCGGTGGTGCGATAATCAGCGAACGACACATTCTAACTGCCGCCCATTGCGTCGAAGGCGACACAAACGTCACCGTTTTGAGTGGTATCGTTAATCTCGACGATCTCAACGGCAAGATTCATCAAGTATCGAAAATCACCAGATACCCGGATTTCGTGCATAATTACACGATCAATTATTTGAAGCACGATGTAGCAGTTCTGACCGTTAGTATTATCGCGGCAATACCGATCGCGACGTATCTAGAATGAACAATAATTTATCTCGATCGTATAAGTTCGATTTTCTTCGAATTATATTCCGTCGCTAATCGTTCGTAAAAAATTGACCTTACTGTCTCGTTGCTTAGCTCGCGGAGCCACTGACACTTGGTAACGGAACGAGAAAAGTTGAAATTCCCAAGCTTCAACGGCGTCCGGGTTACGTCGCGACGGTCGCCGGATGGGGTGCGACTTCGAAGAAAGCGGTTGGTACGTCCAAGCGTCTTTACAAAGCTGATATTGAATTGATGGGAAAGACCGATTGCGAACAAAAAATGGCCTATCTCACCGATGATCTTCTCTGCGGTTATGATTTCATGACGACCACTTGCGGGGTAAGTCGAAATTTTGATAATCCATGAAGAAGCTTGATTCTATTACGACGAATTCGAAAGTTTATATACAAAATTTTGTTTTCAATCCTATTTCAGGGCGACAGTGGAAGTCCATTGGTCGGAGGCAAATACGTCATCGGTGTGGTTTCCATGAGTGCTTGTACTGCCGGTTACGCTCACGTTTACGAGAACGTTTACTGGTATCGTGACTGGATCCTCAAGACGATGGCGACCACGTGAACCTTGTCTTTCCTTGTAACGACTAACGAACTTCTAATTAAGAAAGAAAATGTCACGACGTTTTCGTTAATGCACTTTCGATATCGGTTATAAACGTATCGACGAGTTTGACCGACTACGATTCGTTAAGAGCAAGAAAACAAGAAACGCCATTGTTTATTCGTGAATGATACACTGAGGTAAAAAATTTCGTAAAGAGCATGCGCGACGTTTTATTTCTTCTTCTTTATTTACGACTTCTCAACGCCGATTAACGATCATCGTGAATTGTACAAATGTTGATTCGCGATATAACAAAAACGGCGGTGTTATTTTTTCATCGATACTTCGATCTTGTTTTCGACGTTTGTTATTTTATTATTTGGGATCGTAATAATAAAACGTTTATTTTTGTTTTTAAAATTCTGTCTCATCTCGTCCCGATTAGGATTCTCGTAGATATTCGCGAATTATTGTTCCTCTCACGACGCTATGTTTTATATTTCTCGCGGTAATAAACGAGCACAGCTGTTAAGGATTGATTTTAAGACTCGCGACGTTGCGATACCGTGGTGTTCTCTGTTTTTTTTCTTTCGCTATATTGTTCGGCCGACGCGCCGAACCAAGGTGATACGTGTTGTGCACGACGACGATGATTTGCGGACTTGCACGAACGAATATTTATGATTGACGGTGTCAAAGTCGACAGGTGTTAAATTGTGGCATAAACAACAATTCCAGGGACCGGCTGTCAAGTATATAAAGAGACTGAATAATTTTTTGGGTCGGAATTTACCTCGTGCCGTTATTGCGAATTGTCACTAGTCCGATAAATAATTCAACAATCATTTTAAAAAAACGTCAAAATGGCGAATACTTGTCGCGAGAACAAAATGGTGTCTCTATTAGTTCTAGGAATTATTATCGTAACGATTGCCAACGGTGAGTTAGCGAAAAGCAAATAAACAAAGAAAAAAAAAGGAAAATGGCGATTGTCGAACGATCGGGCAAATTTGACGATGCGAATTCGATTGTATTCTCGATACAGGTGCGAGCGGAAAATCACCGTCTCGAATATCCGGAGGAACTACGGCGATGCCCGGTGAATTTAAATATGTCGTCGCGATTATGGACAACGGACGTCAGATATGCGGGGGTGCGATAATTAGCAAACGACACATACTGACCGCCGGCCATTGCGTCGAGAAGAAGGACGCCGAGCGTCTTAGCATCGTAGCTGGTGTCAACGATATCGAAGGTCCTCACGATCGCGTCCATTACGTCTCGAAAATCTTTATGCATCCCGAATTCATTCCGTACACGACGACTACCAATATGGAATGCGATGTGGCGGTTATAGTCGTAAGTTTACTTGTCCCACATTTTCAACGAACGTTAGTTAAAAAAACACTGAAACAACTTAGCAAATTGATTATTCGAATAAATTAAAAAAACTGTTCCATCGTTGATTTAGCTAAAAGACGAGCTGACGCTGGGAAAAGACTTGGAAACGGTTGAAATACCAACTTTTCAAGTTGGACCTGGTCACATCGCGATAGTCGCTGGCTGGGGCTACACGTCGTCCGACAACGACGAAACGTCCTTACTGCAAAAGTTGTCGGTGACATTTTTGAGCGAACGTAATTGCGTCGCCATGGGTTCCACTCTCACCCCCGACAGGCTCTGCGGGTATCAAACATACGGAACTATCTGCGGGGTAATTTCTTATTTATTATTTTTTCTCGAGAAATAAAATCCTAAGATAGAATTAATTGTAAATAAACGAAAAATACAATTTTTCCAGGGCGATAGCGGAAGTCCGTTGGTCATCGGACGAGTCGTCGTCGGTATAGCGTCCGCGAGCAATTGCGTCATTGGCAACAGTCACATTTACGTGAACGTTTATTATTATCGCGATTGGATCGAGGAAGTGATGAGTCGTTCGTAAAGGACTCCCTAGTTAGGAAACACAATGACTTACAACTCGACGATCGAACGTGATCGACACCTCGCGCCAAGTCTCTCTTATCGTATTAACACAAAGGAAAATCAATTTTGATAAATTCCCGATAGTTACACTTTTCCATTTACAGAATGAATCGATTAATAAAATTTATAATTAAAACGAAAACGCATCTAGGGTGTAAGAGAAGATATAAAATTTCATCCCTGTCGCAATCTTCGATGTTAAATAATAACGATCGTCGCTGATCTCGAGATGAGAAATACACCGGAGAAAATTCGCAGCAACGAGCGGAAGGGGTTAAAGAAACACGAGTATACAGCGGGTACGAGGCGCATCCTTGATAACATTAAATCGTCGATCAAAAGTCAACAGCCGACAGCTGCCGGATCCCCGACGGTCGACGCCTTAATACATCGGCTCATATATAAAAGATGAAAGTATTAATCTCTCCGCATAATTTCGAAAGTTGGCCGCGCATATTATCTCAGGCCTTCGATAACTCTCGTCGTCATGTCGCGCGAAAACTCGGCCGTTAATCTGCGGCAAGCGTTTTCCATATTTCTCATCGCGTGTCTCGTAATCGGCGGTAAGTCACAGATAAATAATTGTGGTATAATTATTTATCATTGCGATTGAAACGAAAATAATTACGACGATAATTAGTTTATTGTCTTAACTAATAATTAATAGAAATAAAAATAAATCTAGAAACGAGAATTACCTAATAAAATGGAAATGGAAATGGTAATAACGATGATAATTCGATAGACGCGTATGCCAAGCCGCCGAGTCGATTGATCGGTGGTTCGGACGCTCAGCTAGGCGAGATCGTGTTTCAAGCATCTCTTAGACTCAACGGGAAGCATCATTGCGGCGGTACTCTAGTTAGCACGAGACACATCCTAACTGCCGCGCATTGTGTCGCCGACCTGAAATCACCTTACCAGGAGCTCACAGCTGTCACGGGAACCAACAGCCTCGTTCAGGGTGGCGAGACGCATCGAATCGCCGATATCGAAGTCCACGAGAGATTTACAACCGAACACGACGATACGTGGCACAACGATATTGCCCTCTTAACGGTAAGTGACGTCCGGCTCTTTCGCTCGTTCGTTATCTCATTTTTCTCAATTAGTGATAATTGTACGATAATTGAATTATTATTATTTTTTTCTTTTTTTTTTTCTTCTTTTTCCTCTTCTTCCTTTTTTCTTAAAAATTACGACGATTTTCTCACGACGCGAAAATCGCGTATAATTCAACGACATATTGAGACATTAAGCGACTTCCCGTAGAGTCGAGCTTGAAATTAGTCACAGCTTGAGTTGTCGAGACTTATCGATGTGTCGGAGGATTGGCGAGTCGTTAGATAAGTTACGGAACGATCTTGTACTCGTGGGAAAAAAATATTTATAAAAAAGAGGTATATGTGTATATTTTTGTGTGTTGTTTCAATATCGATTCTACTTTAGTTGGACGGTGACATCGAGATAACCACTTATCAATCACCGATCGCCCTGCCGGATTATGAGACACCCCCGCACGTGGTCGGTCTCGTTAGCGGTTGGGGCTACAAGGATTACGAGGAATATCCGGACGGTGAATTTTCCACGATATTGCAAAAAGCCGATATGACGACACTTTCAAACGACGAGTGTCAGGATCTTCATAAATCGATCATCGATTACGAACAGATATGCGGCTACAAGGACAATTTTTCCGGAATCTGCAAGGTGGGAAAACGCGAATTTCCATCGATTTTTCGTTTTTTTGGTTTCAATTTTTGTGTTTTTAATCCTTTTCAAACGGTATTTCACTTAATACGACACGAACAATGGGAAAGTAATACACTCGCCGTTCTGACAACGTTCACTGCCACTTATTATTGTAAATTGTTTTTTTTTTAGGGAGACGGTGGTAGTCCTTTGATTTACAACAATTCCGTAGTTGCAATTTCCTCTTGGTACTATCCCTGCGCTCTTGGACTACCAGACGTCTATACGAGAGTCTTTCACTATCTCCACTGGATCCTGGAGGTCATGAGCACATCTTTTTACCAGGAGCTCGAGTACGACGATGATTATTAAAACGAGACGATTTTCGGACTAGTTTCTACGATTCTGAGAATTTTCTATCCAATAATAAAATTCAATAAACCGTTTCGTGTTGAAGAAAAAAGAAAAAAAAAACAGAGTAAGGGGAGAAAGATTGAGAATAATAAAGAGGGAGAGGGAGAGAGAGAGAATATGTAGGACGAAACGAGAATAATTAAAAGACGATCGATTATTCGCGAAAGCCGTGAGAGCTTTCAGGGCCGATTTTTTATTTTCTTACCGATATTCCCCCAACGAGCACCGCGTCGAGATTAGCGACGCGTCGAACGATTAGACACGCGACGTTTGATTCAATCGCGAGGAGCAGTACGGAGACAATTTGACAGGACTATCACGACGAGACGTCGCGCGTAATTGCTCGTGACGTTATTTTTCCCAAGGCGTCAATCTCACCGACTTCCCGTTTCCGCGAATTCCCGCGATAAATAAACAATTTGATTGCTCGTTAGCGCGTCAAAGTCGCGTTAACGGACGACTAAACGTCGCCAGGCGCACGCGCGAACTCACGAGTAATTACACGGGTGACACACGTCGTTGCAAATTTTAATTGGAAATTCGCTTCGACCGAGAGAACGAGAATTGTCGTCGCAGCTGGATAATTTTTCTCAAACGTTTCTCAAAGTCTTTTAGACGCTGGTAAGGAAACTTTTTTTTTTTTAAGGAAATTCGATAATATATCTCTGGAAGAACTCGCGGTTGTCACTGCACAACGAGCGAGATACGTGCAGAATTATAAATTCGAAAGTTTGTAATCGCGTCACGTAACGCGCCTACGTAATATTTTATTGCGCTACAAATATGTAAAAATCGTTCGTTCGGTCAATTAACGCGCACCTGTCTCAACCTCGAGCACGATACGACGAGTCGTTTTAATAAATAACAATATAAATATGACGAAAGAATAATTCCTTGTTCTTGATAATCGTGATAATCGTGATTTTATTTATTTTTTATTTAAAAAAATCGGTTTTTTCAACATCGAAGACGAGTAACGAATCGAGCGAAATGAAAGAAGACGACGACGATTCTTTCCATTTCGAGATGCGAGTCGACCAACGCGTTAATTATCATAAAAAAACGGGTTTTATTATAATATTGTGTGCGAGAAACGTAAGAGAGAGAGAGAGAGAAAGAGAGAGAGCCGCGTAATATTGCGTTATAATCGTGAGGCAATCGAGACGAACGCTATTTCGTTTCTTCTCACGAAATGCAACGATCTTTCACGTGGGATCATTCGGTCGTATTCGCGGCATAGACGAGAAACAACGAAATTATTTTATTTCGCAGAGCGCGATAATCACGAACCGCGTGGGCATCCCGATCATAACAGATTTTCGTTCGTATTATCGGCTAATACGGGCTTCTTCGGGTTGAAATATCGAAAAGAGAAAGCCGGTAACCGGTCGCGAATATTATGCGAAACGTTGCGACCGCGAATCACGTTCTTCTTCACCCATTTAATAATAAACGGGAGCGTTTATCTCGTCGTTGAAACGAACGCGTATGTATGAAAAATCGTTACAGATATCGATTTTGTACGAATATTCCACTTTCCAATTTATCTGGGTAAAAATTTCATCGTCGACCATTTCATATTATGTGTGAAAATCGCATCGACTCGTCGTAAGATCGATCAATTCGTTTCCAATCGTATAATTCGAAGTATTGATCGAATTTTCGTTGCGACGATGAATTATTGATCGGCGAAAGGAAATGCAAATCGCGGACGAGATCGGGAGACTCGAAAAATCGCGAATTTTGCTGTTTAAAATTCACGGCTTTCCTTTTTCGATGCCGATACGATAATGTTCTCTCTACCGGCAATATTTTAACGATAAATATTTGCCGAGTGCACGCTTCGCCGAATTAAGTCGCGAGTGAAGTTCTACGATCGTAAAATTCGTCTCGCTTATCGCTCCGACGTTACCGGTTCGACCGAGTCCGGGTGAGACCTTTCTCTAGAAATCAAATCGCGTGAACACAGTCGCGATATGCATTGGGGCAGTAACCATTCGTATTACTCGAAGGCGTATAAATTTTTCGATTTCAAGAATAAAAGAAAGAAAAAAAGAAACGTCGAAAAAAGTACGATTCGTCGATTCTCGTAAAATGTCAGGAGGTAAGAGTTCGTTGATTAAATAAGATCGCGAATGACGTAATTGTACCAGTCTCGCGGGTTTCTTCGAGAACGCGTCGAGGAACGTAAAAAGCAAAATGAAAAAAAGGAAATCTCTCTCTCTCTCTCACTCTCCACTCGGCGCCGAGTCGTCGATACGGAGACACATGTGCGTTTAATTAAAACGTGAACACGAGTGCTAATCGAGTCGTACACGACTTTTTACTACCGCGAGTATATAATTTCGCATTGTTTAATTACGATGCGCGGCATTTCATCGATCGAAACGAGATAAGCGATTAGAAAAATAATTCGCGTTTGCATTTTTATCAAAGATGAAAAGAAATTAATGAAAAAAATTGATTTAAAAAAGAAAAATCAAAACGAATACGCCCCTCTGACATTTGACACTCGCGAGTATTTCTCATCTTACGAATATTTCTTTGTCTCTTAATAAATTTACGCGCACCTGTCGATATTACGTAAATATATCACGCTCGATGCCGAGCGCGGTATAAGTTCGAAAGTTGAACGACTATACCCACATGGACTTAAACACGAGTCCAATTAAATCCGTGGAATGTTGCCAACGCAACACGTTCTATCAATGACTACGCGCTCGTTGCATTACACAGTTGCGAGTATTATCATCTTACACGCGTTACCGAAGGTAACAAACGCACGTATCTATACACCGAGAGCCAAGAAACGAGAGAGTTAACGGCGGCACACGCATCGAACAAGCCGAGAATGCCAATGGCCCGTGCCAGGGATGGAGAAAGAGGCGGATAGATAGATAGATAGATAGATAGATAGATATAGGGAGGGAGAGAGAGAAATACTACTTGGGTAATTGCACGCGCGTTATACCACCGACGATCAGCGCGAGCCGTTTAACGCATCTATATACGAGACACACAATCGAAATCGGTACAACAACGTGGGAACATCGATTGTCCGAGAAATGCATTAATGCAGGTTGAATTATGTCGATAGGTTCGCCATGTTGCGAGCCTACGTTACAAATTACTGGAAGAAATCGATTCTACGTATCTTCTTATCGATCGCGAATTTAATTTAAAACGTGCAATTACGATCTATTTTATACTCGGATAATTAACGCGAGTTTTTCAATTAAAAAAAGTATTCGATCGAATGGAAAATTAATTAATTGAATAAATAAATGCAAAGTTTTATGTGTGTGTGTGTGTGTTTTTTTTTCGTAAGTCTCTTTGCCCAATGCACTACTCCATTATCGGTGCGAATGAATGAATATTTTATGTATAGTCGTGTATCTATCTCTTTCTCTCTTTTTATTTCTCTACTAGTAGATATCCTTCCGACGATACACGAAGCGAAAAGGAGTTATATTCGCGCGAGCATTCTCGTTTCATCCTTTTCCGTTTAATCTTTCATCCTTTTTTTTTCTCTCGATCGGTGCCGTCACTATTTGCGCTCTCGCTAATTTGTCCGAGGGGTGAGCATTGAGCGCATAATTTACTGTCACGATATAGTTTCTCTCGCTTTTTATTCTTTTTTTCATCTCTCTCCCTCTTTCTCTTTCTCTCTCTCTCTCTCTCTCTCTCTCTCTCTTTCACTCTATTCATATATAATCGCGCGGCACTCGGCGCGCGGTGAGGATAAAGTGCGGTTGTCGAAGTCGCGGAGATCGCGCGCAAAACTCTCTATCTCTTTCATACTTACTCTCTCTCTCTCTTTCTCTCTTTAGCGATGTGTTTTGCTTGCCGCGCATTTGCCGGCATCAAGAGAGAGAGAGACAGAAAGAGAGAGAAAGAGAGATGAAGCGCGCACGTACAGCTGCAGGCGAAAAGCCCTTACATTCATTATTCAAAGTGGCTTAAGGGAAGAGGGGTTCGTGGGGGGAGGATTGAGAGGGATGAGAAAAGAGGAACCGGCCGAGAGAGAAAGAGAGATCGAGTGCATGCACGCGGGATGCATCGATTGTGCAGATGCGCATGCACGTACGTATATATAAACACTGTAGGTATACACGTATGTAAAATCTCTACCGCGGATTTTATACCGTCAGGTATGCGCGTGTGGAAACGCGAAAAGCGGAAGGATGCAAGAGAGAGAGAGAGAGAGAGAGAGAGAGAGAGAAAGCCGTATTATCGATCCGATCGATCGATCGATCGATCGATCCGATCGATAAGATCTCCTCGGACTATCTATACGCGCAAGAATGAGAAATAATTCAAGACTCTCGAAGTGCGTGCGAAGAAATTACCAACAGAGTTTCTATATTCGCATGTGTACATCGATGGAAAGGAGAGGGCCAGGGGGAGAGAGAGTGAAAAGTGGGGGATAACTGTCAGTTATTACAGTAGCGTATATATTATACACACACATATATATATATAACTTATTTCTAGAGTCAAATTATATCTATTATGAACAGAGGAGATCGCGCATTATATATCACGATCCTTTCCTCGTCCTAGTCGCATCGATCCCCGATCTTCGAAAATTCGTTAAACCCTCTCGTTCTCCACCCTGTCGGCTCGACATCGCCCTATTAAAGTTTTCATTGCGTTCCCGCGCGTATAACGCGTTGCCAACGACGAACACGGGTGGTGAGGTCGGTCGTGGGGGGCGGGGCGGGGGGGGAGGGGGTTCGAGATGCATAGCAAAGCGGATGGGAAGAGAGTGAGAATCAGCGAGCAGTGCGGTGGGGAGCAGGGGGTCCGAGGAAGGTGAGGCGAGAGAGGGGCTAGGGGATGGGGGGAGTGAGATGCGCCCGCGCAACATGAATTGATGATGAGTAATGATAATTTCAGGTAATTACATACACGCGCGCGAGCGAACTCGCGTAGGATAATAGCGACGTAAGTGATTTAGGACGGACAAGTATACACGCGGTCGAGAGACAGAGGGGACCGCGAGAGCCACCGGCCGGTAACGTATATATTTATATATATATATATATATACATAGGTATATACATTTGCAATTTAGCCGAGCGGATGTCGTTTCGATTCTCGACCGGGCACGCATACGATCCGTTTGAAAAATCGATTACGGAAAAAGTATCGAGAATATTGATGAAAAAGTAATCTTCGATCGATCGATCATATTCGCGTGAAGAAACAAAAATATTTCTCGATGTAAATTTTATTCGTACGAATTAAAAATTTTCGAATTGATTCGTTTACTTTCGCAACGAGGTAAAATCGTAACGACTCGTATTTCGATAATCGATATACACGTAGATTTAAAAAAAAATAAAAAACGCGTTAAAAATATTTTATAGGTCTGCTTGGACGAGAGTTGGTAAACACGTTGGGGGTACACGAGGAGGAGAGTGTATTGTCGCGATATAGGGCGGCGCGTTAAACGTTTCGAGTCCCCGGGCGCGGTAATCGTCGATGGGAAATATTCACTGCTCCCCCCCCCCCCCCCCCCCGGCCCTTCTCATCGTCGCGGTGCTTGAATTTTTTTTTCTTCACTTTCGATTAACGGCCCTCGAGATTCCACATCCTTACCACGGGTTTCCGATATCGCTTCTTCTTCTTCTTCTTCTTCTTCTTCTTCTTCTTCTTCTTTTTATTATAAGTTTTTTCTTTTTATACATTTTTGCGCGTATATAAAGTGCCATCCGGGGGCTTAGGTGAGACCGGTAAGCCGGCTGAAATGTGATACAGAATATACGCATGAGTATCTCGTTCGCCTCTAATCGATATATATAGAGAAGCTCGGCCCTGATTATCCTTCGCGTACGTTCGACGATCTCCGCGCGCCGTTGTAATTAATAGTTTATGACCGGGACGGCGTGTGTCACGAGCAAAGAATTATCATTCATAATTTTGCGGGGCGTGACGGAATTATTTCTTATTTTTATATGCATAATATTTTTTTTGTCATATCAGGCAACAACTTTGCACGCTCGTGTCTCCACTATTTTCATCGTAGACGTTGTTTTTTTGGAATATATTTGTGTAAATAAAAACGTCCGACGTGTCGAGAAAATCGAGGGAAAACATTGACGAGAGTCGATCGAATCGAAAATTTTGAATTAATGAAGAAAAAAAAGCAAACGAGTTTGAAAAATATGTTTATCGTCATTGACGCGTGATATTGTTAACGAAAATGACAAAACGATCGATCGTTTTTAGTTCGCGATAATTTTAAAACGCAGCGTATCCTTTTCGATCTCGACCGAGAGATTCCTCGGCCTTGTGTTTAAACCTCTTTATACTGCGTATTAGGTATGTCGAACTGGGGCGGTTACATCGATGAGGGGCGTCGTCGTGGCAATCTGAATAATGCATACGAAGTTTCGAGCACGTTGAGAGAGAGAGAGAGAGAGAGAGAGAGAGAGAGAGCGAGAGAAAGAGAGAGAAAGAGACATTGAGAGAGATGAAACGGAGAGGTGAGAGAAAGGGAAGACAGAGACAGAGACAGAGAGAGAGAGAGAAAGAAAGAGAGTGGCTCTCACGCTCGCGAGAGGATGAGGAAGCATTCGGAACTAAAACCGTATGCTCGTTCGTGCAACACGTTCAAGATCGGAGCTCGCAGTAGCGAGAGAAATAAAGAAAGAAAGAAAGAAAGAGGACTCGCGGAGTGCCGGACCTACTATAATACAGGGGGGTCAGTCAAATAAGCAGAAACGACTCGGTGAGGCCAAAGAGGAGGAATCATAAGATAGGGGTAGGAGGCTCGAGGGATGAGCTCCGTTTTAAGGGCCACGAAAGCCGCTTTAAAGTACCGCGCCGCGTCTCGACAACATTTAATTTCGAACTCGTTTGCACGCGTGAAAACGAACTCGTAAAAACGCTTCGAGCGCCCTCCTGCCCATTCCAGACCGGAGCTACGCCGTGGATCGTCTTCAACGAGGCGGATACGAGAAATCACTAAAAACGACAACAATAACAACGGATTTACCAAGAAAAAGTTGATTCATGCGATTTAAAATTCAAGAATTAAATTTGTACAAAATGTGTACAAAAATAAATTATGATTCGTATAAGAGTGAATTAAAATGAAATATTTAATGTATAAAATTAACGCGCTTCCTGGAACAAAGTAAATAATTCGAATCGAATATTTATTTCAACTTAATTGTTTCGATCGTCTCGAAATCGTTGCTTCTTTGTCGGCACGACGTCCCGACGCTTTCGCGATCGTCATCGCTATACAAATATTTCTTATGATTGTCGCGTCGTCGATTTTTCGAGGACGATTCAAATCGTGTTCAAGAAAGACTTCGTACAACCTCGCGCATATTCTCTCTGTGCTTGATCGATCCATCGATCCATCGATCCATCGATCCGTCGATCAATCGAGAGAGAGAGTGGTGGAATGAAAGACAAAGAAAAAAAGAAGCGCGATTTTTAAAGTTAGAGACGCTCGCGCGAAAGGGTGGATGCCTCGGGGTGATTACGTGTGTCGAGAGCGCACGAAGAAGAAGGGAGGCCGCCGTTATGGCCATCGTCTTATCAACGTCCTACCGTTCTACGATCTACGAATGTATACGACGATCAGCGCCATTTGTATTCTCGCTACGAACATCTCTCGTTCATCGTTGGCACGTTTAACGGGTCCGATCTCCGTTCATTCGCGAGCGTCATACGTACATTCTCGCTTTATAGTCTGTACGACGCGTTAACTATACGTCGGTACGTGTGTCGAGGGCTCGGGGCTGTGTATAGTTGCACAACGCTGGGTGTGTATCGCGTTTACACGCGTTTCGAACGAGGGACGATGGCAATGTAATAAAATTCCAATAAAATGATAAAAATAATAATAATTTTTACAATAATAATAATAATGATTTTGGGGGTGCGAGAGGGGAGGAGGCTTGACTTTCTTATATATTTGATAGACAAAGACCACATTGTTCTTTAGGAGCAAAAAAAAGTTGGAATTTAGAATATTACAAAAAAAAGTTAATTACTAAAAACTTCCAAAACCTGTTTAAAGTAAGCCCCTTTGACTGTATGGGATGAGAGAGCTGCTGTGAAAATTTCTCTTGGAGTGCCTAGAGAGTTGATATCTCCCAGAGGCGGGAGAAAGAGGGAAAGAGAGAAAGAGATAGAGAGAGAGAGAGAGCTCGCATATCTCGCGTGAACACTTCATTATACTGACTGTCTCGAGCGTTAAAGTTATAATAAAAGTATTACGATATATATACAACCTCGTGCGGTCAGACGAGAAGGACGAGACGCGGATCATAGTTGCAGTTATTTCCTAACGTTTCTGATAATTTCCTCTTCCCAGACACCGTGTACTATAACTCTGTGGTTGGCATGCACGCAGTCGGGAGAGAGCGAGAGAGAGAGAAATGACGCGTACGCGAGGACTCCTCGCCTGGGAATAACCAGCAAGCATGTAATGGCGGTAATAGCATTACAGTAACATATTAATACACGCGCGCTCGCTCTATAGGACGATTCACGGACGCAACGCCACGAGATATTGAACTTGAATTAAACGATCCAACAAATTACGACGATCTTTCACGAAGAATTTTTTACAATAATTAAATACAACCCTTGCTGTAAACAAGATTAAAGAATATTTAGCCCATCCTTACTTTTCATAACATTTAACATAAAATTTAATGCCAGCTTTAAAAGTAGCTGTAAAACGTCACGAATGAATCCTGGAAAAAAAATCATACGAGATTATTTTCCATGATGAAAATATATAAATTATCGATTGTGAAGCGGACTATATGCTCGACGATCGTAGCGGGCCATTCCTCGGGGGCTTTTTCGCTGGCGCGAGCCCACCATAATATACTCGGTAGAAAATCTGAACGATGGGAAGGACGTGAAATGGTGATGAGAGAAGAGGGCCGCCGTATAAGTAGACAAGATACAGGGAGAGTGTTGTGTTGGGTGGTGCTCGCGAGGAGGGACAGGAAAGTGAGGATAGGAGCGCGAGAACAACTCCGTAGTGGACAGGATGATGAGGAAAAGAGGAGGAATAATATACATACGTGTGCATATATATACATATATGTATATATTCTTCTTCCTTTTACATAGACGCTTCTCCAGCAGGAAAGGAGATATCAAAGCTGCTGTGAAACGGTTCATGATGTGGAGTGTTCGCTATATATATATATATATACATAGTAAAACTCGAGATTAATACCCGAGGTGGTTCCATCGGGTCTCAGTCTCAACGGCAGCCTCATCCTCACCGCCGGGAGAGATATCCATACGAAGATATACCACCGTTCCAGAAGGAAAGACATAGGAAATTTCGATGCCAACTACAGGGAGAACTAGAGAGAGAGAGAGAGAAAAGGGGCTCGGGCGAAAGACAGCGCGAGAGAAGACTTCGTTTTCCTCTCGGCGAAACGTTCAACGCATCTCGCGAGGATCTTTCCTGTACGAGAAGATTCTACGCGAGGGCTGAAACTTCCGCGGCCGAGCAGACAGCATGGGAACACTCATGACTCACGAATCGTGAGCATCCAGCAAACTTACCGTGTACAACTACTATACTTGTATATATAAATTTTATAGACGTGAATAAAGGTATATTTAGTAATGTAAATATCGACTCGATCGTTAATTAACAAAAGATGAAAAAATAATACCATTAGTTATAATAATAAATTCGAAAAATAAAAATGATTTTGCTTCAATTATTCAAAGACGCTCGTTCCCACAGGGATTCGAGACGTCGATGACTGGGGGCTTTTGTAATCGAGGCATGATACTCTTTTACGCGTATAGATAGATCGAAGGTACTGACTATGCGAGATTTCTCTCTCTCTCTCTCTCTCTCTCTCTCATCTTCGACTCTCTCTATACTCGTTTCATATCCTCTTCGATTATCTTCTCTTTTGCTCATGAGGCTCCTATCCGCATACTATAAATACACTAAATACCTATATAGGTGTGTTATACGTTACGTACACAGCAAACGGATCGATCGATCTTTTCGCGGTATTATCGAGTAATTGATTTATTGCCTCGGCCCTCGGTAACCATATCTATGTATATAAACGTTGTATGGCATGGCGCATAGCGTGTTAGTGGCGAACCGTGTCCAGACGTCTGGATTACAGATAACACCCAGAGTGTGTACAGCGTATACTTATACTTTGTGCATGCATATCTATCTCTCTTTCTCTCTCTCTTTATATATATATGTGTGTGTGTATGTAAGTATGAAATACTGTATAGACAAAACCTGAAACTCTTTTTCTTTTTTGAAATGGAAACCTCTCGCGAGGGAGGTAGAGACGATTGTGGGACGAAGACAAGGTCTCTCGAAGGACTCTCCTCTCTTGTTGCATTATTTGAGCCACTGAGATAAATTAGCGATATATTCTTTCATTACAATCTTCGTCACAAATGCTACATGTATATATATGTATATATAGATATATAGACATATAGGATTTTGTATGGAAGCGCGCGTGCCGTTTCTCTCCGTTCTCATTGCCTCCTCGCTAGATCCTCATTGCGCAACATTTATGGCTCGTACACACAACTGGTGCGGTTACAGTCGTATCTGCTAATGGAAACTGGACGCTGGTCAAGGTAACTCCGTGATTCCGAGCATTCGTGGCACGCTTCGTGTCTCGAGCATCTGGACACACCACTTTTGTTATATACAGAGTCTTATTTTACTTTCTTTTTTTTTAAACATTTTTTTTATTATTACTCTCGTTCCCCATTTATTCACGAACTTCTTCCTCATTGTAGGTCGTCAAGGCCTACGAGACAATTAAACCGAGCTAATGATCGCGTCACGATCGACAGTTTTATCCACTAGCAATTTTTCTTGACGTTTTTTTTTTTTAATCATTTCCGCTCGTTCTATATTCCCGTGTTCTCTCGCGCGGAGGAAATAATGTATTCGTATGAAATAAATATCGGTGAACAAGGTTTATCTCCGTCATGGTGATTGATAAATATCGTTGGAATTTTCCAGCTCGGGAAAAATCAATCGATAGTTATTTCTTAACGAGACGTCGATGAGAATTTGGAAAGAAAGAAAAAAGAACAGCAAATCAATGGAATTTTAACGACGCGATAACGAGTGAGACGAGCCATATTAGCGCGACTCGATGATCAATCGCGAAGCTTCGATATCGCACCTATCGCGAAATATTCCATTAAACCAAGATTTTTTGTTCCCGGACAATGGAATGGAGAATTTGTTTGTTCGCTTCGAACGATTTCTTCGTATCGCGATATTGAAAATACCGCGTAGGTAAAAGAATACCGACTCGTCGATCGTTGCAATAAATTCTTCGTTTCATCGCCGATGCTTATTTCGCTACGGGTAATAAGTATGCGGGCGCGAAGGTCGTTCGCATCGACGTGTTGCATAAAATGGACAGACCGGAAATCGTTAAAGACTGGCAAAATCCTTTCGCGTTTGCGAACGTTTTTTCTCGCTTCGAGCACACGTGGCAAAAATGTAGCCTCGGCTGACTTTCATACCAAAAATAGTTACGACACTTTCCAAAGAATAAATTTAAAAAGACCGTCCAATTTTATCCGAAATCGCGGTTTCGCCTCTTTGTTCCTATATTTGTCCAGGGCAATAAATTTTAAAAAGTCTCATCCAGTTTCGTACGAAAAATCGCGTCTCTTACCTCGAATCGTTCCTTTGTTACTGTAATTTTGTTCGTTCTCACACGAGGTAATGAAAGACAAAAACGAATAAATCAGAGCGCCGAGGTGGCGAAAGTTTCGAAGAACGAATGAAAAAAAAAAAAAAAAAAAAAAAAAACAAGATAAAAAAAATCGCGTAATTCAACGATTTCGCGTTTCTTGGCGGCACTGGGGGCCCCCCGCGATGTTCTCTCATCGTCCTTGCGACCGTTGAATTGTGCAGTGACCTCGCGTCTGAATCTCGACTGAAAACGACTCTTTTTTTCTTCCTCCCTCCCTCTCTCTCTCTCTCTCTCTCCTCATATTTCTCTTTCACTCAAGAGCGAGTGTCGAGGTCGCGAGCACACGGATAGATGTCAGCCGACCTGAGAGTTGTAGCATGAAGTTGAAACGTATCTCGCGAAAGATTGTATAAATATACGTATATATAGGTATGGGAAAAGAAGAGAGACGAGGAAGAAATAGGAACGATGGTTGAGGAGGGTGAAAGACAAGAGATAAAGAAAGAGGACCGAGTCTGATTCTCCTCTTTCTCGTCGTCGCGTAGATCCAGCTCGTTCTCGGTCTAAGCCGGGGACCATCGGGAGATCTATCTACGATCCTGGCTGGCTGCTGCCGTTGGGTTGACTATCTCTGCAAGCGAGAGCTAGAGATCCTCCAGTACACGTTGAAGGAACGAGAGAAGCGCAGAGGCGGGATAGCTTTATTGTATGCGCGCGCACTGTCCATCCCGCATGCTCTTTCCTCCTTGCTGCACTTCGAGTCGACTACGTACTACCCTCTTTCTCTCATCTTCTTCTTCTTCTTCTTTTTCTTCTTCTTCTTCTTTCCTCTCGCACGAGCGGGCGCGCGTTTACCCCGGTGATCTATAGACCGGTCTCGAGATCGTAGATCACAGCGCGTGCGCCTCTATTACACATTATAATACATTTTCCACGTGCACGCGCACGTTTGTATGAATTCTATCGTGTATATGTGACTATACATTGGAAAACTATCTATCTATATATATGTGTGTGTGTGTGTGTGTTTGTGCGTGTATCGAGACGAAGAGACGAAGGGTGCAAGGATGCGTGATGAACGAAGAGGCAGATGCATAGAAATAACATCAAAGTATAGTGTTTATACGAACTGCATATACGTGAATATATATATATATATAGGGCATTCCGCAGTCCTGCCCTCGAGGGCTGAGAGGGGAGAGGAGGTTGATATATATATATACATATATATAGAGAGAGAGGGAGAGAGAGAGAGAGAGAGGAGAAGAAATCGCTCATTTCGATCGTCGTAGATCGTTACTCTCGATCGGCAGATCTTCTATAGAGCTCTCGCGCGCGCCTCCGTAATCTGGATCAGCAAACCAGTCTCTCCTATCGCAGGCATATACAGTACATAGGTACGTATAAACCGTATATCCCGCGAAGAGTATAGAGGCTCTCATACATATATTTTCTCGGCGCTCGCGTCAAGCCAAAGCCTACAGTCGTTCGTAGCGAAGATGGCTACGCTTCGCTCGCGCTCCCTTCGAGAGAACGGGGAGAAATTCAAGGAGCGAAGGATCTATGTCCTTGATGGTAACAAATATTCGAAACGCATTTTTTTGTTCCATAGACACTTTTTTCTAGATATTTTAATTTTTATCGAACGGAGCTTTTTTTCTTTTGAGTTAATTTGATTAAAAAAAATATATATTGTTCGATTGTAAAGTTCGTACCGTGTGAGACGAGGGATAGAGGGAGAGAGAAAATAATCTCACGTGTCCCGTTACTTGGACAAGTGGAGAACCGAGCGGACGTAACGATGAATCTGGTAATTCTTGTACCGGCCATAATGAGTTATAAATCAAAATGTGGGGAGATACAACGTTCTTAAGGGTACTTCGTAAAGGATACATGTTTAAGCTATAGGTATAGCGTAAAATCCTATCAATAACTATACGATCGTGTCTATCGACTTGAAGCAGATGTTCGCCCCCTTTGCGTACGATACAAACATCGAGCGTATATTCTCATCGTTTATTACAATCTTCCTCTTCCTCGTGAGGACGAGAGGAGAATATAACCCGCGGTAGATCCGACACGGAGTCACTGGGTCGGGTCGAGAAGCGCGTATTTAAAATTAACACGGCTGGGGAGGGGGGAATATTAGACGATGCGAGATTGAGTGAGAGAGAGGGAGAGAAGCTTCTAATTCGTACTTCCGAGAGATTCGAGCTCGCGGTTCGCGCGAGCTCATCTCATGAGAATAAACTCGCGGTAACGGTTCGATGTACATACGGTGAACGAGCCAACTTATGGCTCTTTCGAGATTTTTTTCTCCATGCGACGCGAGATGCCTCTCGCGCAATATATCGTTACACCAATGAGGCAGATGATGCCGCACGATTATTTTTGCCTCGCGCGGCTGTTTAGTGCGTGAAATATTTTCGATGATTCAAATTTATTCATGATAAAATCGTTTTTGTTTCTAAAAATTGTATTTTATTGGGATAACAAAAACATAAAAATAATAATCTAAAGATTTCGAGTCAATGATCAATAATTGAATAACAATCTGAACAATAAAAAGCTCAATTATGCACAAACCGGTGGAGAAAAATAATCTCGATTCGTCGATCGATCACGTCGTCGATGTTATTCGATTCAAACGAATACGAACGATTGTTAACGAGACCGAAAATGAAAGGTCAAAACGGAACGAAAGGCATGTGAGATTTTTTCTTATTGCATTGTTTCGAGAATCGAATTTAATCGCGACGCGTCCGAAATTAGGTCGCGGGCGAAGGTTTTATACTCTAGCTACCCCGGGCCCGTTGTAGGAAGCTCCGAGAACTTCGACTCAGTAGGAAATGACCCGTGGTAGAGAGAGAGAGAGAGAGGGAGAGAGAGAGCGTGGGGCACAATCGCGCGAAATGGGCGGCGGAACGTAGGGGGTGGTAGGGGGAAGATGCAGCGAGAGCTCTCGCCGCTTTCAATTTCGTTCGGTCGCTTTGAGGGCTCCGCTTTTAATTTGCCGCCAATGATACTAAAGCTCGAAAAAGAAAAGGAGGCTCTTTAGTACCGACTCTTTCTCTTACGCGGGGGGGAGAGAGAATGGATACTGTACGGGAACCGTGTGGGTCCGAACAAGAGTCGAGAGACGTTATAGCGTAAAACCTTCGAAGGTATATTCCATTAAACGTTCATTTCGCGGCACGAGACACGACGATCGAGGCGAGAGGGCGAAATTCTCCTGCAACGGGAGAGTTTTCGTTTACTTTCTTTTTTCGTCTGTTAATTTTGTTATTTTTTTTCTCGTTTTCTTACTTTCGTTTTCTCTCTCGTTACGCTCCTCGAGCCATTTAACGTACACGCGATCTACCCTCGTACTCCCGATAACTCGCAAAAGAAAAAAAAGCTGAATCCACGACGCGCATAACGGTTATTGAGAATAAAGCGATCGAAAAAGCAAGAAGAAAAGAAAAATACCAACAAAAAAAATTATCATCGCGTCGTATTACGGAAAAATCGTAACGCCAATCAATTTTATGATTATACGATGTAATTTTCGCGTCGTTACGCGGAATGCAGTTATGACGCGTCGAAGGGTGCTCGATGAGAGAGGCGAGAGCACGTGCTCGTAAATACGTATTTGAATAAATCGCGTAGAAATTCTCGTCTCATTGTGTTCCGAGGAGGGTGGGAGGGGTTCAAGGAACTTACGATACATCCATTGACGTGAGTCAATCAAGGTGTCTTCACGTACGGAGATGTTCGCGTGTACGCGCCAGGTACGAGCGAGCGAGCGAGCGAGCGAGAGAGAGAGAGAGAGAGAGATAGAGAGAGAGAGAGACGAGTGAGATAGCGGTAGCGTGTGGGTTGACAGATCGCGCGCAGGATTTTGCGAACTTTCGTGCCTGCAGGAGATCGCTAGTACTATGTACGTGTGTATGTGAGAGAGCGAGAGAGAGAGAGAGATAGAGAGGGCGATGTCGACGCGTTGACGCTTAAGAATGTATATTATTCCAGAGTGAACGTACCGTGTAACAGTACAAGCTACCCTCGCACACGTCCACGCGATCGCGTACCGCATTCATGAGACGTGACCGAATAATTTGGGTTTGAAAAGGTCATCACTGCCGCGCGAGGGCGAGAGAGAGAGAGAGATAGAGAGAAATTCGCGGGTTGGGTACAAAATGATAAAAACAAAATAATAATAATAGTAATAATAATAATATTAACAATAATGATAACAATAGACGAGACGAGGGAAAAGCGATGCGAGATTTCTGACGATGACATTTGTAGTGAGATATATGAAAGACCGGACGTGAATTATTTTTGTGGCAAAAATCTTTCAAAGGATTAAACGTATGTGCCGTAACGAAGCGATGAATCGACTAACAGCGTAGTGTGCTCGTGTAATTAAGAGAAAAAGAGAGCGTGATAAACAAAAGTGGGATAAAGTGGGAGATGAAGTGCTTTTGGCGCACGTGTCGCGATACAATCGAATCCTTTTATTACTTTTAGGCGTTACCTTGGGTTTTTTATGGACTTTTTTTTAGATTGGGTAAAAAAGGATCGTATCGTTTTTTTGAGAACGAGAAACTTTCACCGGCATGCATACGAACTTGAAAAGTCGGTTACTTAGACGGCGAGTGGGGTGGGTTTAAGTTTTTTTTGTAACGTTTTTTGGATTCTTTGCGTATTAAGTGTAATTTTTTAAAGAACGACTATGATTTTCGCGTTGTACGAAGAATTTCCCGATGAGAATATACAGTTTTTAATTTATTTTCGTGAAAAAAATCACCCTCTCGAGGCCCTTGAACGGAAAAAATCGCCTTTTTCAAATCTTCGTCACAGCTACCAAAATTTCGATATCCGGGCGTTGCTTACACCATTTTTTAGAGCTTCGCAAGCACTTGAATAAGCTCTTTGACCAATTTCGTATCCAACCCACGAGAACAGGGAGAACGAAGATGCAACCCCTTGAAATATCGATCTTTCGATTTTTCGGAAAACCACATGAAAACCTCGATAGGTCGTATTTGGAAACGAAAAGTAGCTCAATGAACGTAGCTTCGCGAAGACGAGAATCGAGAAATTCTCTCTGTCTCCGTCCTTCTCTCTCTCTCTCGGGAGAGATGAGAGATGAGATAGCCAGTTGTCTCATCGATTTAATATATGGAGAAGGAAAAGAAGTGTTAGCGGAATATATATCGTGTATACGGTTGAGCGTTTGTGGTGGGCGTTACATATATAACCGGGCATAATACCCGTAGCACCGCGTTTGCTCACGGTGTCTTTCTCTCTCTCTCTCTCTCTCATCCCTCTCCCTTTCTTTCTCGATCGCTGTGGCTGGCGGCCTACCGGCGACCTCGAGCTGGCCCGAGGGCCTCCACGCGCTACCAGGGAGGTCCACACGCCAGATATATTTATACGTTCGCGATATATACTGCACATATAATCCAATGCACTTATTATTATTGCACTCTTTCTCTCTCTCTCTCTCTCTCCCTCCTTCTCAGTAAACCAAGAATAATCGATTTATCGCATTCGCATAAATCCATTTTTATTTCCCCACCCCTCCGCCACGTCTAGACGATCTCTCAAACAATAATATTTGATAAAACAAATTAACGTACCATCGCACAGCGGTTAATCCTGGGGCATCGATCTCGATAGCCTGAAATCAAAATATTATCGATAATCGTTTAACCATCGATATTAAGGTCTAATTAAATTTCGTCGTTCACGATCGGACTTTTAAAATATTCGTAATAATAGTCCTGTCGTCGCGCCTAAGTTTTCATTCGTCGTAAATAAAGCCGCGAACGAATGAAAAATTGGCGTGACGTGAGAAAAAGGGACGCTAATGACGAGGCGATGATGTCTTTTTTTTTGTTGTTCATCCGTTGAGACGTTGATTTTTCGAATGTTCACGCTGGTGAGCCGGTAGACCCATTAGACTCGAAAGTTAACGAGAATTATACGTATTAGGAGTGAGACGCGATACGTATACACGTATACACGTGTATAATCGCGTATTTTCCTCTCTTAATATCTGTAACCATAAACTCGTCACCGCTCGACATCACGCGATCGTCTCGTCTTGCTCCAGTGTATAGAAAAGAAGATTTCACTCTTCTTTCTTCTCGTTCTTATATTTACCACGATACGTAAGTACGGTTAAAAATCCATGGCTCGGTACAAACCGAAGCGACAAATCGTCGGACCAACCCACCGACACGCAACTGGTTCTCGTCTCGAGAATCGATGCTCGGGACATAACCCGCCAAGAGCTAAATAAACGCGTGTGTAAAAGTGGCGACACAGCGCCTCATCGCGGCGTCGAAAGAAACAGAGTAAGAAAGAGAGAATGAAAGAAAGAAAGAAAGAAAGAAAGAAAGAAAGAAAGAAAGAGCGAGGTCCGAATGGAAATAAATAATGAGGCTTCGTTAGCGTCGACATCGTCCTTAATGTCAGGGAGTTCTCCTCTCCACTTCTCTCTCCCCAACACCCTCTTCGTCTCTTCCTCCTCGTCGACCCGAGTCAACCCTCCTCCTCGTTCTTTTTTCCCCACAGGACACCGCTGCGTTATTTCGCAAACGGTTACGTCTTCTTGGAAGCGCAACGAAAATTAAATGTACGCCCAAATTTGTATGTTAAAATGTTGCGGGCTCGATTGCAAAACGATCGTTCTTTCACTCAACGCGTATATACCCTCGCGATCCGACATTTTTTATACACGCTCGTATAGATGTAGATGAAGAAATGTGAACAGGAAGTCTGCAGTAGCGCAACGAAATACGTCCTCGCTGTAAAGATGCTACCGCGCGCACGAGAGATAAAGTGAGAGAGAGAGAGAGAGAGTGAGAATCCTGATCCGGGAAGAGCCTTTCGCGTCTGCGGTCGCATCGCCAACGAAGAGATATAACACGCACGTGTGTGCGAGCGGTCGGGTGTGATATGTGGTAGCGTGGCAAATGCTTGATCTACGTTCGGGTAGCTGTATTTTGCCACGCTTTTATACATACGTATATATATGTTTATATATATATACGTGTGTGTGTGTAAAGCGAAGTTGATGATGCACAGCGAGACAGGGGAGGAAAAAGAAATCGGTATAGGAAGTTTTACTGCGATGTTGGTTGCGCCGAGATACGAATAACGTAGTGGCATTCTATGCGATATTGAAGAACAAATCTTCTCCTGTCCGGTCGACTGGAATGGTCCATAGCTATATATATATTATATTCACTGTATTTCATGCCAATTTGACTTACGTTCTTATCATTATTTTCATCGCTACATAAATATTTCTACCGCGTTGTCCCAAAATTAGTAGAATTGATTTTTTTAAATTGCTAACAAATAAATCATATTCGTTGGATAAATTTTTTTCTTCTTACAAAAAAACAATTTTTTATTTCAAATTTTTATTGAAAAAACAAATCACGTAATATGCGTCGCGCAAGTTGGGCAACGGAGATGAGTAAATATATCAGAGTTTGTATGTAAAATACCGGGCCAGTTCTTTCGTTGGTCTCTCGAACGATCGTAAGAGAGGCGAGAAAGGTATTAACCGCGTGCCTCTTGCGCGACCTGTTGGTAGCGCAAACCACGAGACTACACACGTACACACAACGACTTGTACGACGAGTACACGCTGAAACAAGGATCGGCTCCTCTCTCTTTATCCCTGAGCTTCGAGCACGGGGTAACATGCTTGGTTATAGCACACACAAACACACAGACACACAGAGATCCATATGAAAATATATGTAGAGTTTACTACCGCGCCATGGTAAAGAGTCCTCGTGTACCTGTGCTATGCTGCACTATGCATTTTATACTTATATATATATAATATAGACCCTCGGAGTTTCTCGGTTCTATCTCGCTTCTTCTGGTTGCGTTAGTGGTAGTTACTAGTACGCGGTAGTATTAGTAGGGTGTACCTTACTCCAGTGAACGGGGAACGCTGTCAGTTCTCCTCGGAGATCGCATAGGCTCGCGAGACCCGCGCACGAGATCCTTTGCGCATCGCGCGTATTATTCATCCAGCATCCATTCCTTGACGAATAGTGGACAGTGGAAACGTACGAATAACGTAAATATCATTGCAAGAATTACGACGAGTTGAGAAAGAACGATGGAAAAAAGTTTAGAAAATTATTCGATCGTAATTTCCTCGCTGGAGAAAATTCGTGTCTGACCCAACACGTGAAGTATCTACTAGACGAGGATTTCTCGCAATCATCCGTCGTCGTCTCTCTCTCTCTCTCTCTGTCTGTCGTTTATCCGTAAATAACTTACGATCGTGCGAGGTGTTGAAGTGAATTTTCGAGTGACTACGTGGGCAGCTGGGATCGAACGATTATCGTCGCTATTCCGGAATAATCGAGGTAAGAAGTATTTTTCTATCGTAATTATATGGCACTGTTTGCGAGATATATATTTAATCTTTTTTTCCTTTTATTTTATTGTATTTCTTTTTTTTTCTTCTTTTTCATCGCAAACTCCGGACTTGGGTCACGATTGACATTAAACTCCGTCGCGACGGGTAGAATGACGTCACCAATTTCACAGCGAGTATATAATACGAACGGTGTAGGTGATAGTCGAGTCTGACAACGTGTGGGTGATGAATGACCGAAGAGTCGGATAAAAGTTTCGTGTATGTATGTGCATGCGGTAAGAGAGAGAGAGAAAGACCAAGCCAGAAAGAGAGAGAGAGAGAGAGAGAGAGAGAGAGAGAGAGAGAGAGAGAGAGAAAGAAAAGGTCTCGGGTGAGCTGGTGGCCAGGTATATACTATTTGTCGTACACACAATTACTTATCGGATTAGAAGCTCTTAATGGCCCATTATACCCGTACGAACTAATGTCCAGCATGGATAGAAAACGTGTAACGTATATACAGCTACACATACCTATATACATATACATGTGTGTATAGTAGCGAATGCAATATTTCTTCTTCTCTTTGACTCATCGTTCGTGTAAATAGAAATGAGACGAAGGATGACTCGAATTGCTTTAAGATAGAAAAAAAACGTAGGCTCGCGTGCGTAGATCGAATCTAATCCACGAAGGGTGTACGAGGAATAAATTTCTTCATCGGACAATTTATTCGAGAGATGATTTCTATTGGCTGCACTTGTACATAATTCATCATGGATATAAATACGTATTGAATGTCCGAATGACCTTCAAAGGACTCAGCGACGTGAATGTCAGAGGGCGCGTTAGAGGGCATTGTCGTTTAGCAAATTCGATCTTCTCCAGCCTCCGACTTTTCGAACGCTTATGGATTTTGCAACCCCGTTAAGTACATATTTCGTTCATCGCGGCATTGTTCCATAACGTACGATGCCAATCTCGTTAGATGCTTTTCTGGAGTTTCGGTCTTGGACATTTTATAACGAATATCGTGCGAGAACCACGAAAGACATTGTACGAAAATTTTTTCGAGGTTTTACATCTGTATAAGACCGGTGGGTATTTAATCGAAGATTATGCCGTGTATATACGTAAATGATTTTATTACGGTATCAACCACCCCTCTCCTGAGCTCGTCTCCTACCCCCCCCCCCCCCCCCTGCACCGACCTCGTACCTTTTCGTCTCGCTTATTCTATTTATAGAGACTCGAAGAGATTCGTAAAGGGGAAAAAATATCACTCATTATCCAATTATACCAAAATCATAGCTCTTGGTGTCCGGAGGTCGTCGACCTCGTTAACGGAATGATTAATGTCGATAAAGTCGGACGATCGTAATATAAAAATGATTTAATGGCGTGATAATAATTTTAAAGCGTTCATGGTTTTAGGATAATTGATATTTATAATTTGTGATGATTTCGTTGGATAATTTTCGCACGGTAGAATTATATGTATCTATATATTTATGTACTTTTTATATACCTACTTTTTTGATTGTTTAATCAGAATTTTAAAAAAAGTGTGAAAATTATGTAAAGTGCGTTTCTCGCAAATAAATACCGGTGAATTATTTCGAGGCACTCTTTTTCTTATCGCGCGTTCGTGCCACGTAAATGACGCGTAAGACTGACGAAAGACTCGGGTAAAAGTGAGAAACTGCACGCTGCATTACAACAACAACAACGATAACAGAGGTGACATATTCTTCTCTCTCCAGTGGAGAGAGAAGAATAATTATTTATGCAGATGCACTCGCGGCCAAGCTGCGGTTTATTCCGTGAAGGTGGCCACACCGCGAGAAAAGATATGTCGCGTTGTGGCCAATGGCTGAAACGTGACGGGAGGCAGAAGACCGCAGCACGCGCTCGTAACTCAAAGTTGCGCAGCTTTTCGCGCGTAGCGAGCCAAGAAACGAGATCTCGTGCAAATGACCCGGTGACACCTTTGTCGAAGCTTTTTAACTTCGTATAAGTCACTTAAAAGTCATTTACCGCAACCTCGTCCAAGCTGGAAAATAGATGACGGGAGGGGTTGAAAAAGGGGGGATAAAAATTTGCACACCAGAGAGTGCGACGATCAACGACGAAGACGAGTAGGCGCATATGCGCTCTTATATCGATCATTCAAGCAATATGTGTATATACCGGGTGTCCCAAAGGTTCCGCAGCATTCGGTACCTGCTGCTAGCTAGCAATGTCACGAATACACCTGTGAAATCCGCACGTTTAATTCGCCATAGTTTTCGAATGAGAGCCGATCTAAGTTGTCCAGAGTGCTGGAATCAACCGCGTTGGAACACTCTGATTGGACAACTTAGATCGTCTCTCATTTTAAAACTATCGCGAAATTAATCGTGCGGATTACACAGGTGTATTTGTGGCATTGTTAGCTAGCCGCAGGTACCATATGATCCGGGACTTCTGGGACACCCGGTATATATATTGCTTGAATGGTCGTTATGATATATATATATAAATGTGAGTGTAGCGTGGGCAGCGAGATGTTTAGCTTAATAGCTTGATGAGCCCTCGTACACAAGTTGTTCTCGAGTCTCATCGTCCTCGGCCTTAAAATATCTTATGCATTTCGCCCGTTCTTCAACGTGGCGCCACCACAAATATAAAAGTAATACGCCTCTATCTCTCGTCGTTACGACACATGGCCGTATTAGAGATAGAGAGAGAGAGAGAGAGAGCAACGAGTCCACCGACTCCTCCGGATTTCGAAACACGCGTCTTTCGAATTTGCATCTGACAAGTGTCGCGTGTATGTTTTTTCTCTCTTTTATATCTCATTCTCGAGATCTCGCGATCCATTAATACGTATCGTAATGTTGTAAGAACGAGAGAAAGGAACGCGAGAAATGTGATATTTCGATGACACTTTTATAATCGTCGTTACACAATTCACGTTCCTCAATTACCAAATTCGTCGAGGCGAGGCCGGTTTCGATTTCTGTTGTTGTTATGCTGACGAAATAAATACGTGAATTTCATCGTCGACCGCGAAATCGTTATTTGAAATCTCTTTGATTCGGACAAATTAAATTTTATCCTAATAATTAAATCGTGACGAAGTAATGTGAAAAAATAATTCTTTTTTTTTTCGCTAACGTCGATCTGTTCTCGTTCGACTTCGTCGAGTCTGTTTGATATCAGTGTCGAATTCCTGACTGCCTCGCTCCCTTTCTCTTTGGCCGGTGTGCCTCCAACATCGTGAAATCAGCAGCAGCAGTACCACCACCGGGGCAAAGAGTAATTTCTGTACCTGTTCCGAGAGCACACGCGGCGAGAAGGCCCCGACGCGAAAAACGATCAGCGACGTCCCACGCCGGGGATCAACGGCGTAGGCACGTCACAGCGTTCACGAACACGCGGATCGAGATGCGCGTGGGTGCGATTCGCGAAGGATGCTAAGGAGGTCCGGCCTTATACGTGACGACGACGAGTCCTATCGATACATACATATATCTATAAATAAGTAAATGAGCCGCGGCCCAGAAAAGAACCTCTCTTCGATTCTCAGGGTGAAAGGCGCCGCGTGATCGTTTATCCGTTCGCGAATCGAACGAGATCGAAAAATTTTCTCTTTTCGTAATTTCGCGCGAGGGCGTCCACCAGTCTCTTCCCGGCTGTTTCAACCGGGTACGTAAGAGGGCAGTGAGGAAAAAGAAGACATATAAAATAAAATAAAGATAAAACGAGAACGAGGCGATTCGTGGAAAGCGAAGGTGCTAAAATTAACACGTTAGCTTTTTCGTTCTGGCGATACAATAAAAGTGCAACGTCCTGTCTCTCGCTCCGTGGCTACGAGTAATGCACTTTTGCATTATTATCGTTCTCATTGTGAACTTTTCGCGTTTTATGTGTTTACCTTTTTTTCTCGTTTAACGATTCGGGGGATGTTTTTTTTCGTGGTCTCGACCGAAGCTCGGGGTATGAGGCTTTAGCGTTTCCCAGGTACTGCGTCCAGAAGGAGACGAGTATGTATTTTGGTATGGCAGCAATATAACGAGTGAAAAAGAATGAGAAGAGGAGTGGAATGACCTCCGCTTCTTTTTTTTTATTTCTCTGTCGTTTTATTACTTTGCGTCAATCGGGGGAGCTATTAGTCTCTGAAATCTCTCTTCTTCTCTCAACCCCTCTCTCTCTCTCTGTATTTTGGCACGGTCGTGAAAGATCACACGTAAAATCGACAACGCGAGGCGAAAGAGTCGCGAACGAAATGATTTTACGATTCGAGTTCGCAAAATTTTCGTTCGGCGAATTACTCCGCTCTTTCCTCGTGCGCTGTTTAAACGAACGCTAAATCCTAAATCAATTATTATACACATGAATTTCCGTGGAAGCGACGAAATTGCAAATGCGTAACGATATAATTCATTTGGAAGAAATTACGCTCGATTCGAGCCAATCAAAATTTTTCATCGAACGCCGCACGTTTTATTCCTTTATGAATGAAACGCGACGATAAAAATAAATAAAATGGAGAACGATTAGACAAGGGGGGAATACCGATTATCTATGGATTGCTTCCACTTCGTTATTTTAGATTTTTATGCATGTTTTTTTTTGTTTCTTTTTTTTTCGTTTACCTCCCGCTACTAATTTTCAAGGCTTTGCGATAAATTAATGGCAATTCCCATGCCGCGGAATATATGCAAATGATCGTGCGAACACGAGTATGACGCGCGTCAAGAGTTCCTCTCGTGGTTACGAATATTATTCCAACCGATCTCGGGAGATTCTCGGTAGAACGTATGACTATATATGTTCCTAATCTTTGGAAGTGCCATCAGGTCCTCCGGTTTATTACGACGGCGACGAGATGCGAGAGGGAGAGAGAGAAGGTTTTGAACGACTCCGAGCCTTCATTTCCTTTCTTCCTTCTTGCTTCAACAGTCTATATTGCGAGTATATATATATAGATATAAGTTATAAGCGTTTCTACTATCGTCCACCAGTTGGCTCGACCGAGCAGAGGCGCTATCATAATGCATCTCGTATTTTTATATATTTTTTATCGTGACTCTCACTCTCTCTCTCTCTCTTCCGAAGCTAATTGCCCGAGGCCCTTACGCACTCGATCGAACGGTCGATCGAGCTGCGTGCCGTGAGTTTACGTATACGAGGAGAGCTGAATTAGCCGCGACGCAAAACAGCCAAGGAATGTTATTTTCCTACGGTCGATCTTCCACGCTTCGAACTCGCCTGGGATCGATCGTTATACTATTTTCTCGCCCACTTCTCAAGTTCGTCACTCGTGTCAACATAATTAATATTGCTTCGCTTTTTTTCTCCGCGACTTTACGTTTTTTACATTAGATAACAGGTAAAATAAAATTAAAAAAGTAAAATTTACTTTGAGAATTTCTCGAGATAATTTGTGAATATTGATTAAATGTAAATTATCGATCGAATACGAGCGACGATGTTTGAATGTAGAATTGATATAAGGACGATTAAAAGTATTTTGAGGTATTGAGAAACGAATCGGTCGAGGTCTCGGTCCGCGATTTGAAAATATCGAGTTTACGCCCACGCGGTAAGTGAATACAGATTCGTTTGTACGTTAAATCACGTCCGCAGGAGACACGAAACACGAGAGGTGCGCGCACGTTTCTCGAACCCCTCCCGAGTCGTCTAACAATGGATGAAAATTTGGCATGCCAATCGAGGACGTTCATTGGGCCGTTGGTTCTTTCCAATGTACAACGAGGTGTGGCAACCGCCAATTTCGTCGCAATTTGGGTTCGATATCTCATGACTTTGCTTTACGAATTCGTTTATCTCCTTTCCTCTCTCTCTCTCTCTCTCTCGCTCTTTCTCTCATTCAGCTTCTAATCATATAATGTAAATTCACGATATCCGAGAGAACATTTACGACTCGAGGTCAGGAAACGGTGCTTAGAGAATCATTTGCATGATCCGTACAGCCAGTCGCGTTTGTATTACAATAAGAGAAACCAGCCTCGATTCGTATTCTTCGATCTCGTTCCATCTCCTCTCGGTGGCTCGAGCGTAATTACGTTAATAAAAACGAAAATACAATTTATAAAGATCATTACGTTATAAATATAAAATAAAAATAAAGAATCATAAACATTGGAAGAATAAATGAAAAATTGTATAGAGTAAAATTGCGCGTTTCTCCAACGAGTCGATATCGGTACGAACGAACACTTGATTCACGAGCGTGTCTTCTCGTAAAATATCTCGAATGATTTCGCTTCGAATTCAAATCGCCTGCTCGGTACTAGCCAAGCGAGGCGTCAAGGTGTGTCGATGATTGAAAAAAACATCGATCGTCGAGTTGTGTCCTGGGCGCCACAAGCGCGTTTACACCGCTCGCGTTGTCTCGACAGTCATCATCATCATCATCATCGTCATCATCATCGGGTCTCGGTGAGGATCTGGAGAATTTTTTGTCGGTCTACCGTCTCTCGCTCGGTGTTCGATAGAGGCGTGTTTCGTCAATATATATATATATATAAATATATAGATAATTCTCGATCGAGGAGTTTAGCCGCGAAATCGAGGAGAGAAAATAGAACGAACGAGCAGGGAGAGAGACGAGAAAGAAAAAAATGGCGGCGGGTGAAAGAAAAGTACGCCCGAAGGAGAACGAAGAAAGGATCTTCCGTCGAAGATTCCCCCTTTCCTGTGTGGCCCTGCGGCCGCTCTATTTTTCCATCTCGGTTGGTATACCCGTGGTGTGGGTGTGACCGCAACCAACACCGTGAACGAGCACTTTTCCACGCTTCTGGGAAGGACGAGTAGAACGCCCAAGTTTCTCGAGACTGAAATATCGCGGTTCCGTCGTGTCCCAGCTCGAGGATCGGGGGAACGGTCGCCGAGCGATCGGTCGCGAGGAGACAAAGAGGAAGGTACCGGGGGTGACGGAGGAGAGGCGAGAGAAAAGCACGCGAAACGGGAGGATCTTTTTCTTCTTCTTCTTCTTCTTTTATCATTCCTTTTCTTCCGAACTAATTTCAGTTGGGTCAATTTTTCTTTCGTTCTCGTAGTCTTCTTTGCACCCTTCTCGTGGCATTTTATCTCTCGCTCTCTCCCTCTTTCTCTATCTTGCCATTAGCAGCGTGTCACGAACGGCGTTGGCGACGCGACGCGCGATATTATTAGCGGATTTTCACAGAGGGCGCTACGAGACATCGTCCGGCGTGTCGCGGTTTTTTTTAACTCGTCATGCGATGCTGAGACATCGCGATTCGTCGCGGAATTGGCTCCTTCGAGCGAGTCAACGAATCATCGCACGATTGTTTCATACTTTTATCCCGGTCGTTTGATTTTTATTTCGACGACGTACTGATTTCATTATAATCGAGGTTTCGAAGCGGACGCGACTGCGAATGAGAGACTTGCCGACGCCGCCGCCGTCGTGGTGAAACACGCGTACACGCGAGCTTGCGTTTCCTCGCTGCGCCCCCTCGAGCGATACGCCGCAATTTATTCCGCCTTCTCCTCTTCGTCCTTGTTTATTATTCCATCTATATACTGACCTTTTTTTTTCTTGAAAAATATCTTTCACACTCGATTTTTATGGTTACCTATACGGGACGATCCCGATCGAAACGTAGGAAAATTCACTCGTGAATCTTTCGATTTTTGTTGCACGTTCCGTTTTTCCCTTCACGTGACAAATCTCGTTTCTTTTCTAACGATCTCTTCGAATAACACCAATAATGATAAATGTTTCTGAGTGGAGAGACAACGATCTCCGTTCTTTCTTTCTCTCTTTTACTCGAAAGAGACAGACAATTCTTGGATCATCTCTTCGATCGTTCGTGATTGCTCCCGGCGTGTGTACACGTTTGTTCAACCTTCGACGTGCATGTATTTGCGCAACGGGCGTGGGTCTTGCCTCTCTTTACGCGATAAAATGCTCGAAGCTCGACTCGGTAACACGAGTCACGAGAAGATGAGAGTATCCCCCTCCTACTGTCCCATACTTTCCGATTCATCTTCTCCTCTGTTATATAGCGTTTGTTTCAACGACACGTAGGTATAGTTATATCTACGCTTAGATGTACGTGTGCCCGATAAAGAAAACGTGATATATATATATATGTATAGAATAGATGTCTCTTGTGACATCGAGACCCTCGTTCGTATGAAACTATCGTGAGCTACTTGGACGAGGTGTGCTCGAATGCATAAGACATACATATATATGTATATCTATACATAATCATATGGTATGATATATTGTATTGAGCTTCGGAATGATTGAGGTGTGGGTGCAACAGAGGACGTGTAAGCATCGAGACTCATTTATATATATATATGTAAACATCCATAAATATATATATATAGAATAAATGATTTCGTAACGAAACGTCCTTGCTACTTCCCACACTGCGCCAGAGCGAGGACATCTCTTCGACTCGCCTATCGCATACAAAAACTCTCGAGCCGTAACAATCCGCATACGTGAAATAATATTCGAACTATCCGATGTAAATTACACCGAGAACTACACGATTATCGAAAGTACGTGGATGGTTAAAAATGTACGGGCGCGAGTACGTGTGTATAAAGGTGTTTTTTTTTCATTGTTTTCAAAGGAGTAGACGTTAATTCGTATTTCGCACGGGTCGCGGTTTCTCGCTTCCGCGAATTCGACGAAATAACTCGGTCCATTGACTCTCCATTCGTATATCCTCCGCATGTATTCATCACGCACACCCGTGTATTATACAACCTGCCTGTAATTCTAGGTAGAAGCCACGACGGTGCGTTATTGAACGTTGCGTAATAGCGCGCGTGAGCCACGCACCAGCGTAAAACCGCGGAGCCAGTTGCGTGTTTCGCCGTAGTAAAGTACGACATCACGCACGCACTCGCAACGATGGATGAGATTCACGTTTCAGAAGACTTTATAATCCTCGAGTAAGAGAGATAAAGAGAGAGGGAGAAAGAGAGAAAGAGAGAGAGAGAGAGAGAGAGAGAGAGATCGGTGATGCGTACAAGCTCATGTGTTTGTCATAGTCGTACGTATATAAGGGAGGAGAGCTGGGTAATATGAAGCAGCGATAAAATTTATCACATTTCGGAATCGTCCAACGTATCAAGTTGGCTCCAATCTTGGGAATTGTGTAAATCGATTTTGTTTGATCGGCAAACATTTCGATTCGGTCGAACTGATCGATTTTCTTCGATCGATAGGGAAGCGAGTGCGATAGAACGCCTGTATATACACGGCCGTACTACTATAAATATTTGTCTACGTGTATAGGCAAATGGTGTGATAATACGAGGCGCGGAGAATTTCTGTTAACTGTACTGGTCTACGGGTTGGTGGTCATAAAATGATAGGGTCGAAGGTCGCACAGCCCGGGAGCCTTTTCTTCGAGCTTCTTCCGGGCTAAAAGTAAACGGACACCTGTGCCCCGATCCTTCGAGCGCATCTTTCGCGATATGTTTCTGCTGATGCAACCAACAGGGGACTTTTCTCTCTGTCTCTTTTCGTTCCTCTGCCAACCAACTACCGAGCTTTCTCTGTGTCTGACGATGAGCTGGCTCGACCTCCGACGTTTTGTACAGGCGGGACGCGAGAAAAGTAAAATGCAAAATCGCGAATTCTCGTCGAATAGACACACGTACACACAGGATCGCATGTATAACACTCGTTGGTTTCACACCAAACGTATTTACGCGATACACACGTCGTGGAAGTCGAACTTTTCGCACCGCGAGGTTCAAAGATCGTGTCTTGTGCGAGCTTCGAGAAGGATAAGAGCAGAGAGAGAGAGAGAGAGAGGTGAAAGAAGGAGAGACAGAGTACGCCCACTTGCATCTCTTACGGGGAAATGTCACGGTGTATGATTGATTGGTGGCTTCGCACGGTGTGGTGCAGATCTTTCTTTTACTCTTTGTACGTATACGCTATATATACCGTTCTTGTGAAAGGACGAGGACGAATAAGGAGAATGGAAAAGACGAAGAATAATGTCTATATATATATTAATTTTTTTGAAATTTTTTATACGAGGTATATAGCATTTGCTCGGTGCAAAGTCAAAGGTTACGTGACTCGCAATGAGAATATAACGCCTGTGTACGTAAAACGACATGCCTATATCTTGTACTGGCAATGATAATACGGTAAATAGTAATAAATAGTCCGCAAGGTGAAATTGACCGGGGAAGATAAGACAAGATGATCGAATAATTATAATTAATAATTACGTAAAATGCAAGATTTCTCTACGTCGTGAGTTTCCTCAATTAAACAGTTTTAATGATACTGAAGGGAATAAATAAAAAAAAAATTTAATAAAATATTTTTTATCGAGTTTGCCGATAAGCTTTACACCATTTTTTTTAAAAGTGACTTAAACCGGTCAACTTCACCATGCGCTCGTTACGATACGACTGTAACAATACCAACAAACCCGCGGCGACGTGTGCTTCGGCGCACGCGACTACACCTCATCAAGAACGGAAAGGGGGAAAGGCGAGCTCGACAGGGTGAAAGTTGACTCGAGTTCGAAGATGCTGTTTTAAAGAAGGGAGCGAGACGGAATTATGAAACGATAGAGCGAGAGAAAACTCGAGAACGTAAAGTCTTATCCCGTCTCGTCGATGAGAAATACCTAATGCAAATTTCCGTGAAAGTTCATCGGTCGCGCAGAAATACGAATCTCGACGCGATAATAATCGATAATCGATAATGACGATTTCAGTAATTCACCTCGTGATCTTGCGCTCTCTGCAACGACTTGTCAAGGTTTTGCGAGATCCTCTCGTCATCTTTTCTTACGAAGACGACCAGAGTCAGGGTCGTTCGGTCCATTGTCGACGATATTACCCGTGCAAGGCGGAGAGAAAAGAAGAATATTCAAGAGAAGAGAGAGAGAGAGGGACGAAGATCAGTCTCTCATCACGTCCTTTATACAAATCGTACAGATACACGCACACGGGGTGTTCATTGTACGTATACGCACACAGGATGCACGACACAATGTGATACGTACGATAGGGTCGTCGGATATTCTCCAACACTTATACACACGCGAGAAAGCATTCCTACGAGCGTCGCAGGAGACCTCCATTGTGTGGAAATGATCAAGTGGAAAGTCTATCGTCGTCGATCGTCTAGTCATTCTGGTGTATTTACCAGTACATACTACTGATACACTCGTGTATCTATATGTACATATATATATATATATATATAGGTACAGGATAGTGGTGTCATCAATGGATCACTTAACGAAACATACTTGAGATGTTTCTCCAGAAACAATTATCCTGCACGTTTGGTCCATTCATGAAACTCATCGATATCACGGAGGTCGAAAATAATGATACAGAATTGCCTCAACACTAATTTTTTAAGTGTACGAAAAAAGGGGTTTTGGTTTGGTATGCTAATTTGGTAATTTATTGATTCGTTTTTGAATTTTTTACCGAATGAGGTTCGAAAATGTGATCGAGTTTTGATAATTGGGCTTCACAGGCTGTGTTGTCTGTAAACATACATGGATATATATAGGTACAAGTTCGTTGAACCTTCTTACGTAGTATAGTTTTCCACAGTGCGAGTGATAATAATCGTCCTTACTCTCCCTTTTTTCCCTCTCGCTCTCGATCTTCCATTTATCGTGGTACGAGATGCTGTGCAACATAACAGATACACACGTCGACGAGAGAAGGACGGGATAGAGCGAGTTCGAGGGAACGAGAGCGAGAGAGAAGGAGGCTCTCGCGAACGTCTCGAGCGAACGATTGATCGACCGTGACGCCTGATTAACTGCTCGCTATCTTTTTCGTACGGACATTTGCTTAATTGCGTCGTAACGAGAGAGCAGGAGCGAGGTAGAGAGAGGGATAGTAAAAAGAAGAAACGGTGAATGGGAGAGAAAGAGAGAGAAAGAAAAAGAGAGAGGGAGAGAGAGAGAGAGAGAAAGAGAGAATCGGCCTAATAATCCTTGTCTCGGGGAGGTCTCTCCCGCGGCATGATCGATCAATCTCACGAATACCGCAGTCTCCTGATGCATGGAGCTGGCGGGACGCGCCGGCAAATACCACTCTTTCTCTCCCTCTCTCGGTCCACAAATTGTTTTGCGAGAGAGCGAGAGCATAGAAATTATTCCTTACACTCATGCGGCTCTCTCTTTCTCTCTCTCTCTCTCTCTTGGTATCCAAGTGGATAATAATCTTCTTCGTGTGTTTGCCTTATGCTCTCACTCGGTATGCACATACATGCATCGAGTCGCGTACATAATAACGATAATAACAATAATAATACTGAAGGCTCGTTCAGTTCTCCTAGCGAGTCAAGAAAGTTCTGGTTATCGTTCGGTACCTATATTATATTATTTATAGTTATGTGTTTTTCGTTATACGTGTTTCTAGATGAGAGAAAGTCGTCGACACCCTGCAGAGTCGACGTACCAACCGTGCCGGTCTCCTTTATCGAAGAATTTCGAACGTGAAAATATAGCACAAGGCACACAAGGCCTTAATAAAATGTGCATGCGTAGATGCCATCAGCTATAGACGCATTGATCAAAGGAGAAAATTCATTTGAGGTGAAAAGGAAGGGGAAAAAACTTTTCAAACTACCAAAAAAGACGTCTTAAATTCATGAAAATAAAATTTGTTCTCAAAAATAATTTTGAAAGGGTATATTTCCATCGGAAATTTCTCGCACATTGCGAAAATAATGGTTATTTTTACGATAGTACGAAATTAATTCGCGAAATATCGAAAAAACCGTGAAAAATCACGTTTTTTCGTTTTTTCACTTATCATTTTTCGTGCTAGCGAAAAACTATCCATAAATTCGTGATCAGCGAGCAATTTCCGATCGGAATAAGCTCTAAAAATGTATCGAATGAAGAAATTCCAAAATATCGATTTTTGGGCCCTACTTTTCTACCCTGCAACACGAGGGGGATCATTTTTTTGTTAAAAATGGTGTCTAAAATACCCCATCTCCAGGATGTTCAGCTCGCCCCGGAAGTCAGGTCAGCGCCCGAAGGATATTTTTTCGAGATCACGAGAAAAATTCTAAATGCGTACGCAAAGACGATGTACGCGGGTATGTATTTACGAAGATGCATCGTTCTCACGATTCCCACGAATGGCGCAACGCGCGTGGATGAAACAACGAAATAGAAAAAACATTAATTCTGCCTTTGTGCAACTTCACTCTGGAAGTCTAATAACCCATATCTCAGGGATCTAAACGAGCTTTTGATTGTGCTAGAAGAGCGCTCTGGGTCGTAAAATGACGAGTCGAATACTTAACTAGGACTATCACCGCGCGAATATCGTCGAAAACGAAAATAAACATAAAATTGCGTTTTAACTGGTCGAAGAAATTAATTCGAATTAGTCGAATATTTCTGGTCGTCAAATATGACACGCATTTCTGCAATTTATCCAAAATAAAAGACGGAAGACTTGGCTCACGTCCGCGTTATTTGCGTTCGTTGGAAGACGCGCGACGAGAAAATTTACGATTTTCTTCTTCGTATTTCATTTTCATTCTATGCATCTCTCTGTCACTCTGTCTCTCTCGAGAATTCGAAGAGTGCAAACTCAGAGATTCAAGACAGTGCAACTCTCGTCCCGCGTTCTCCTTACGATGCGCTCACCCGCGCATCTCGCGATGTAATGAAGCAGCTCTCTTGCGTAACCGGTGCAACGTGTCCGCCCGTTGCACACAAAGAGAGAACGTAAAGACCACGTGTATGCACACGGCAAAACGAAGCAGTTACGGCGTCTATACACGTTGTTCAGACATATAAGTTCCCGGAGCTTTCTCCGCACGCCGACACCACCGTAGATACTTCGTGTATTATTATCTACTTACGTTTACCTGTATCCCCACCCCCGGTAGCCTTAAGGGGGTCCTCAATAGAACCAACGAGACGTACCCGCATCATAAGTCCCTACCTGAAAAAGTCGCGTAAAACGATCTTCTTTCGCGAACGAGACTCTAGCACGAATTGCAAACAGCCAGAGGTTACAAATCAACGAGTCGATAAAGAGTTCATTGAAAAATAATCAATGTATCCCCCTAAATTTTCATGAAACCGTCAATTACGTTGAAGGGATTGAAACTAGATCGATATTTTCTCCTTACCCCTCCCATTTGTCTTTTTTTTCATTAAATCGACACCATATTTATAAGAAACTCGTCATTCTCGTTCATATATAAACATATGCGCATACGAGATCCTCTCGCCACGGGGATGCTGCGTTCTCACGCCGCGGTGGTCGGGCCAAGTTTGCACGATGCGTATGAAACTATTAGCTGTATGTGTATATAATAAGGACGTGTGTACTCTACAATTATTCGAAAATGTACCACACGCGTGTATGGAATAGCAGTCTCGCTGCAGGAAGTCTCACGTCATATGTGTACAGTGATACAGAAATCATAGGTACACGTCTATATCGTCCCGCTTTCGTCGTACAAACATATATCTATAGTTTTAATACGAACCTACACTCTGTCTCTCTCTCTCTCTTTCTGTATACGGTCTACGTTTAACATAAGTGTATTACCCGTGAATAAAGTGTGTTACAGATAACGAGGTAGACCATAACCCCTTCTCGTCGCTCGCCACACGACTTAACTCTACCTCGTGTGGCTAATATGCCCTCTCGGACGTTGTCTCTTTCTCTCTCTCTCTCTCTCTCTCTCTCTTTCTATTTACATAGGGGCATTAATTAGAATATTATAGGGTATAGTTTCGCGGCACGGTCGGGGCATCTAGCTTGCCACCTGGGCACGGATACACTGTATGATGCAAAAGAGAGAGAGAGAGAGAGAGTTCTTCTCTCGCACTATCGTGGAATCATCAGGTCTAACGAGACGATTAAACTCTCCTCCCAACCCCCAGCTCCATCGCTACCCACCAGGCGGCTCTATCACGTTCTTCCTATATTTTGTTTTTCATCATAGAAATATTCGTGACCTGGAACATTTTCTGAATCGCGATTCGAAATAACTAAACGAGCGCTATTTACAAATAACGAAGAATGTATGAATTTTTTTTGTTCGATTTTCAAAATTTAACGGGCATCAGAAATTACGAAGAAAGTATCGTAGGCTTTGGGTGCAATTTGTTCGAAACTTATATAATCGTTTTGTAAGAACACAAAAAATGAAAAAAGGTCGAAGTTTCGCAGGGAGAAAACGCGACGAATTTTTTTTCCCGTCGGGACTCGAGTGATGATCGTAAACGAAAAATGCGAGTTGAACGACCTCGTGGGGCACCGATCGCTCTGGTCCGTCGGTCGCAAGCCTCGCGTTTTCATATCTCTTTTTTCTTACTTTTTATTTTTATTTTTAATATCCGCTCTCTCTCCTCTCGCTCATACGCGTTAGTTCAACGAACATTCCGAGAGAAGTTCGTTTCGCTTCCTGAATCTCTCCATCCCGTTCGCAGGGTCATTGGACCAAGGGTGGTACTACCGGTCGTGTTTCTTTCCCCGAACACGTTCAAACGCGAGTTCGACCCTTCCTAAAAAACAAGAAATAAAATATGTAAAAAAAATATCGTCTCGTTCGTTAAATACGTACGAAAGGAAAGATGGCTAATTTTCGTTTCACCGATCGATCCCGATCGAATCGAAAATATCGCATCGCATCAACGAATAATTCTCGATTTCCCAAAGTGATCGTTGCATTTGTTCGAGCCTCTTATCGTCGAGGCTCTCGTTTTCGTTCGTCGAGCCTTTCTCGAAGCCGTGGCAAAGAGGCGTTGTTGTCGGGTCCGGGCCAAGGTGCAACGCCACCATCATTCTTGTCGAGACGCGGCTGAGAAGAGGCTCGCACGCGCGAGCGCGCTTCCTACTTCGGTTCTTTGCTGAGATTTTCTCGTACATACGGTCTCGCCGATGCTTCTTCAGTTGCAATTGCAACGGTCCTTTTTTATCTCTTTCTCTTTCTCTCTCTCTCTCTCTCTCTCTTTTCGTACCGGTGCATACCGGCTGCTTTCCGGCTCTGCACACTTCTCGCGCGACGTACACAAGGATATCGCGTGTACGTATATCGGCAGCACGCGCCCCTTCTTCGCGTTCGAGACTCTCGGCCCGTTCCTTAGGACTCCCGATGGTTATAAATCACAACGACACCGGGCACTCCTTCTCGTCATCCTTCGCGTTTACGTATTATCCGCTGTACTATATACGACCGCGGTAAAATGTTGCGCGTCTATACGTACATAACACCCATTTGCCACTATCTTCGCTACGTTGGTTCGAGGCAAAATGTACGCAGGGATATACGCATCGTGGTGAAGCCACGCCAAGTTTGTCCCTCGTTATGGAGAATCTTATTATCGTTTCTCTCGCGATACTTATATCGCTATCGGAAATTGTTGTTGAACGAACGGGCAATGAAATTGTACGTACGATGATCGGTTAAAAGTTTTCAGGGAGGTTCGCGAACGTTTGTAAAACGGACTGTAACCGCGATCGTTATCGCTTTATAAAAAAAAGATACTAAGGTCACGGAATAGCTCGATGACGTTCGGACGATTGAACGTTTACGACAGCTATCTTTCTAATGATTGGACGTTCGATGGTCGAAAGATGAAAAAACGTGAAATTAAAAAAAATTATTTTTGATATTTTCCCCCCCATTAATTGTAAATTATCCAAGAAAAGAACATTAAAAAAAAATGGAATAATTGCGATTTTTAAATATTTGCCACGGTCAAAAAAATTGAAATATTCGTACGATTCTTACACCGTTTTTTAGATCGCCGCGAGTGCTTTAAGAATTTTTATATTCCTCCGCTAATTTGCGTCAACTTGCGCATCCGCCGATCGACAATCGTACTGCCGGTGCAATTTTTTAACGGTTACCGACACGCACGGCTTATAGACCGAGATGAGCCGTAATCGGTCAGGATGGAGAATTTCAATTTCTTCTCTAAGCGTTTCACGAGAAAGGGGTAGATGGCCGGCAAAGAGGCAGCTACTGTGTGTGGCATAGTTGGAAAAATACGAGGGAAAGGGAATGCGAAGAAAGAAAGAAAGAAAAAATGCATCGCAGGTATGCACGGGGACTTTCGTGTCCACACAAACGCATACATACAGACACACACACGCACACACAAGTGCATATATATATATATATATATAGAAATATATAAATGTGATGAGTAAAACGACGAAGTTGGCTCTCGTGTCTGTAATGAACGCGCGAGTTTGCTCATTTCTCCGTCTCTTTTTCGCATTGCTCGCGTGTATTAACGCACGTAATTCTATTCTTGTTACATAATTAGCGGCGAAGAGAAACAGAGAGAAAGAGAGAGAGAGAGAGAGAGGGGGGGCGAAAGAGAAAAGATTCAAGAAGACAATTCGTAATTGCCTTCTTTCACTCGAGGAAAGGGAAAACCAGAGAAAAAGGGAAGAGAGAAAACTTCCAAACGAAACATATATGGATAAATACATAAAAATACCTGGAGACTCGCTCGTTTGAGATAATTGAGGAGGCTCGGGGATCGTTAATTCTTTAATTATCGTTTTTGTTCACATCGGCCTAACGATTGTTCGGGTTCATTGAAACCATTAACGAATCGAATTCCTTCGTGATTTATTAATGCGATCATATGCTCGGATATTCTCCAATTCACCGTAAAATAAATACCTTTGCCAGTGTTTGTGTGTGTGTGTGTTCATAAATCTCGCTTCATAGTTTAATAATAATAATAATGACGATGATAATAGAGAGGGTGCATTTTTTTGGGTAAAAGCAGCGCCAAAAGAGCATCGGGTAGCCCGAGGGGAAGTTCTCTCGGCGACGATGCTCGTTAGCGCGAATTATCTACCCTACTTTCTCTGTCTCTCTCTCTCGCGCGCGTTCTCTCTCCCTCGCGGTAGGCGGCGCCGCGAGTGCCGAGCGCGATTATTACGTTAAACGCTGCAAGGGCGCGCGCGCTCTCTGACGGACGAACGCGCAATGAAAAGATACTTCTTCGCGGTAGATTCAAACACACACAACGCATACGTGTTTCGCGTATAATAGACATTCGACATTCGCGGTGGCCTACGGGCGATCCCTCAGGGTTAAATGCTAGGTTGCAGCCCTCATCTCGTTCCTCTTTACCTCGAGATCTATCATTTTTTATTTCTTTTACTATATCGCAAAATTCCACGAAGCTTTTTCCTCGATCTACTCGCCGATTAATTCGTCCGTCGATAAATCAAACCTAACGACGAATCGATTTCTCATGAAAAAATAAAATAATTAAACCAAAAATAGACAAGCTAAAAAAGAAAGAAATTAAATAAAACGACGAATCGGTACGTCGTTGTTTGAAAATATCAAGAAAAATGAAGATATCCGCGAGGTTGGTGGACAAACAAGTGGCTCTTCTTCGTCTATCGTCTTCGACGCGAGGACGTTTTAATTTTTGAGATAGCCCGCGAGTCGAACGGGTTTCTTATTATTCCGGTGGTTGCACAAGTTTGTACAGATGGACGACGAGAGCGTGAAAGAAGATCGAAGGTCGTGGCTCGTCAAATACAATGTCGAGAGAGAAAAAAAACGATAAAGATAAAAAATAAAAATAAAATAAACAAAAAAAGCGTGAAAAAATAAAATGCTAATGGCACTCGCGCGAGGCCTTGACAGTGAGACGTTCGCCGGCCGAAACGGTAACCCATTCGTGTCTTCGTCATTATTAGACGACGAAATTATTGACGGTATTTACACTTTCTCGCGTTCGCTCGTGCGACTCGACATGGACTAGGTGTCGATCGACGAGTTCTATGCAAATTGTAACAGCCCGTATAGTTTGCTCGCGCACAATATGTGCGTATTAACGCGTATCCCGGTGGACTTCGAGTACTTCACGCACGAGTTAGACGACACAAAAAAACACACAAGAAACGACGTATTTACTTTGCATAAAAGTTTCTCAAACATGGAAGAAAAAAAATGTCGATAAATTTTGCAGAAATAGAAACAAAATGCGATGAAAAAAAATGATAGCTCGAAGAACCATTTCCTCGAGTCGGATGTTCGAAAAATACGCGCGTCTCGTTGAATTCGACGAAGAACGAATTTTATGAATGAATTTGCGATAACCCGATGAATTTTTCAATTTCTCTCGAAATTACTTCAATTATCATTGAAATATCGTTCGATCGTACGATCCCATCAACTTATCCCAATCTCGTGTCGTACGAACGATTCGTTTTTTACATTAAACAAAAATTCAACGACAATAATGATATAACAGAAGATAGAAAAAAATTGTTACGGTTTCGAGTCACGAGGAGACTCGCAGTCGCAACATCTGCGGTCAGATATGGTTGACGATAGTTTATTCACTGGCCGGTTTCTTATAGGCCACGTGTATAACGGCTCGAGAGCTTTTGCTCTTTGCACGTTCTCGAGCGTATGGGCAAATCTCTCAAGCCCGTGGCCCCCGAGGCTTTAGAAAATAACGTTCTTGTCTCTCGCGAACGTACGTACACTAGCGCGCGAGCGCACACCGACGTTACCAATCTCTTCGGATATGCCGGGGGTGGATATAATCATTTCGAACGAGAAAACATAGAGACGCGTTGCCCCGAAGAGAGAAAGAGAGAGAGAGAGAGAAAGGGAGAGAAAGATTCGAAGCAGCGAGAAAACGAGCCACACACACAAATATATATGTGTGTATGAGTGAAACAAGCTCTCGAACGTTGGCGCGCGTGTTGTTAGCCCGCAGCTGGGGAATATCTCGTCGGGTGCGAGACGAGAAGAACGCGGCAAGAACCGGGAGATCGAGAGAACGGACACAGGGCGCGTGGTATTCTGGCACGTGGGTGTCCAAGCCGGGGATATTAGGTACGTCGACGATGTATATCATAATACGACGAGCCCCCCCTGCCCCCTCCTTCTTACCTCGTACCGTACGGCTTTCTATACGAAGCATTTTCCACCGTTCCAAGCATTCGCTTTCTCGCGACTACCCCCTAACAATTGTATTCAAATTCATCCGAACTCATAAAAATAATCAAAAATTTTTGTTGTCTAAAATTCTAACAACCACCGTGAAATTAATTTTTCATGGAAATTTATACTACGATGTTTTTAAGAAAGTTTCTTTAGTTTTTTTTTTGTAAATTTATTGTCTTTATTTGTAATTAATTTGTATTTTTGCATATTTTTTTTGATAAAGTATTTTCTTTTTTTATTGCGTGAATGTTGCAATATTAGCATAAAGACTAGTTGAAGAAGCGACGACGAGAGAAAGGTTTCTCGATTTTACGTACCGTATCGACGAATATCGAGGTCGAGTGTTATCGTACATTGAAACCAATGCTGGGTGTGTTTTAACAGATAAGTGAGAATTTTCACTCCGTGAATCGTCGAGATGCGGTTATAATAACACGAATATCCTTTCGATTCTACGATCTCGCTCGTTCGCGAACTTTGGTCACCGATGAGGATTATTTTATGCTAATTTATACGAGGCAATATTCGGTGGCCAACGCGCGCGCGTGCGTCCACACCCCATATATGTTTCGACACAATCTTCGACACCATTTGTCATTTCAAGCGCGACACGAATATCGTGCATAAATCTGTTGGCCAAATGGAACTCGTGATTCTCATTTCGAGCTTTTTATTCTTTTTTAGATATAGAAATAAAATAAAATATAAAATATAAAATAAAAAATCGGTGCTGTTCCGAGGGGTGTAAGCGAATTAAGCGCACACATATGCCATGAAAGAAATTGAAAGATATATAAATATATGTCTGCACTAGAAAAAAAAACGGTTGAATGTTTTGGACCTTGCGTCGAGGACAGGGGTTGGGCGGCGAGGGAGAGAAAAAAGAGAAGGGCATGTGCTACATTTTACACTAACAACATTCAGTCCTGAATTCTTTTTTCTCTCCATTATCAATTTTTTCATATTCATTTTTCAAACAATTATGAACAAAAATGCTAAAAATCGCGCCGTTTATTAAAAACTCGTCGATTATCAAATTTGATAAGGAAACAGGAGCACTGATAACAGTTTTTGAATTTTTTTCGAAAAACATAATTATATTTTTTTTTAAGATCGAGAAGAGCGAAACTAAAGTATTAAAATTCGCAGAGGGCGAGGTTGATAAACGGGAGTCGAGTTGGGACGTAATGATACGCGTATAAAAAACTTCTGTTCTGCCGGATAAGAATTACGTCAGAAGATGCATTCAGGAAGAGATTCGCGTCTCTCCCCGGAACTTTCAGATCCTCGTTCGTTGCGCAAGTTCTATAATACACACGTATACGTATGCTCTATCTGTCTGTGTTATACGTATACCCGTAAATATATTTGTATATATATTTGCAAAGCTTTATGCGCTGGGAATTCTCCCGTAGTCCTCACGACGTACGAGAGTACATGACTAAGTATAATAATATTCTGGAAAAGGCGATGAGAATCTCTCAAGTATCGGGTGACTCCGTGCTCTCCACGAGTCTCGCAGCTACGTAACGCTATGCGCGAGAGATTCTCGTGCTGTTATAAAGTTCCTTGATGCACGAGGATGGAAAAAAAAGAAAAAGAAAAATATTACCGACGCACACACGGACGATGGGAATTAAAATGTTCGCGATAATTGTGCGGGCAAGGCTGACTCGACTCTTTTCGCGTTTCGAGGACTCGTGCGAAAGACGAGTGATAGAGAGAGAGAGATTATTTTTTTAATTCGGATTAACAAGGACTATTTTACTTTATAAATACGCTTTAACCTCGCCGTTGTATGTTGAGGTCGATTAATACGGTAGAAAGAATGGACAAAATTTTATAGGCTAAACATCAATATGTTTGCGCGTATATTTTTGCGAGATTAGTCTTGCGTACTCATTCGTTTTTATGAGCATTTTGCACATCGTTGCGAAGATTTTACGACGATGTTACTCGCTGGACTTTGCGACTTATTTTTTGTTTGCGATTAATACCGCAGAGACGTTTTTCTTTTGTAATCGTGCAACGATAAACAATATTCTTGACGAAAGATCGCGATAAAAAAACTTTTTACGAGTATCGATATTGCCCTATTCGAATTTACCGCGATTTGGTACACGCCGTCACGCGCGACCAAGTATCTCCTTCATTTTTTTAACGCGAGAAGGCTCTGCCTGTGCGTGTCGCGTATGGTTACCACGGTGACCTGCGCGAGCAACCGATTTGATGTTTCTGCGCAGGTCTCCTCGGCTTTGTAAAGCTCGACGGGTCCGTATGGGTCGCTGCTCACGGTTGCCTGCGCGCACGACCGTATAACGACGTCTGCGCATTTGATGTGTCTTCTTAACTTTTTGAAATGTTTATACGTTTATGTTTACTGCGAACGATATAAATTACATCGCTCGACGATAAATTCTCATGTACAAACACGAGCGATTGCGAATAAATTGCATAAATTGCAATCAGTCGATAATCGAGTAAGTGGAACGCAACGTCGAACGTCCTGTCAGCGATTCGTACGCCGACACCATAGTCAGCGAGATAAACACAGATCGATATGCACGAACGCCGTTAAATTTTTCCTCGAAAATGTATGAACTCGGAATTTTCATTATTTTCTCTCCACACGATGGAAACTGCGCAATGTTCGTGAAAAGTTTCACCACGATGAAATAAATTCCGTTTTTTTTTGTAATCGTAGAATAACCGGTTTTTCGTCTCAACTGGGACAAGGGAACGAGATCGACGAAAAAATAAAAAGAAACGGAACGAACGAGGGACGAGACACCGAGAGAAAAATGTACTCGATTGTGTACTTGAACCGCGGTGACACGAGTAATTCACGGCCGTTCTCTCGGCACGTCGTGAAAAATCACGCGCTCGAACAAGGCCGAACTAAAGAATAAAACAATGGACAAGTTTTTCGTTTCGACGTTTTTTGCATCGTTATACTCGCGTTTCTAGTATAAGGCAGTCTCTCATTCGCACTTACACGCGTGGACCTAACGAAGTTTCGAGGAAGACTCGACAGGAAATGACGCAATTTCAGTGACTAACGATAAGAGAAAATTTCCGAATTACCGTATTGTTTTCTTCGTCAAAGACGGGGTATGTAATTTATCGTTTTTGTCCCACTTTTTTCAACAAAGAAAACTACAAAAACGTATACAAATAGTCGTTAAGAGTATCGTAATTTTTCGAAAATTGTTTCTAAATCGAAATAGGTACTTTTTCTTCCTTATATTTGTCAAAAATCGCAAAAATTTTAGTAAGTTTTAAATTCTCGCTTATTTTTTTTCACAAAAATTAACGTAGATTTCTTTAGCTTCTCGCTTTGTTTTCGGATAATTCGGAGATTTCAATGCGCGAACACGCTGAGCGAGCACTTTTTAAAGTTTGTCGACCCGCCGAAATTGGTGTTTGCGAACGGTTTTCCTTAATTGGGTCGGGACGAGACGAGCATACATATTTGAAATATAAAATAACGCGAGAGTACTCCACCCCGGAAAGAGGAGAGGCACGTATGTGTCTCCTCTCGGTTCTCTGAGAACTGGGTTAGTCGAGAGATTGGCACTGGGTTACCGGCGGGAGGTGGGAAGCATCGAGGAAGTTATCTAGCCAAGCGGATGATACGCTCCGTTGTATTTCGCCGTACGACTAGCTCATTGAGCGGACCGGACGTTCCCCTGCCCTCGAACGCTTCGCGCTCCGAACCGTTCCTCGCGATTGTCTGTCTGTTATGCCGCGACGTGGCCTCGAGGCTTTACTCGCGTTACGGTTCACACGGGAGGGACACGCTGTTTTCGTATCGCGCTCTCGCGGTATTTTGGAACTTTACCTCTCGGGACGCGCAACAAAAAATCATCTTATTTTCGTTTGCTTTTTTCTTTCCGATGCCTAATAGAGTCGCGCGTATCCGCGAGGGCTCGCGAAAAAGAGGAAATCAAGGCAAACGCATTTTTCGTACATATATGGCGCATTCCGGGTCGTCGCGAGGAACTGTCAGCCTCAATTTTTCTACCGACTGTGAGGAACTTCTATTATCAATTTTTTACATCCGTTTCTTGGGTTTGAAAACAAGTTTGAAAATTTAAAAAAATGGCCTTATATTTCTTGCAAAAAGAATTATTCAAAAATCGTAGAAATAATAATTTATGCAACTTTTTAATTACTTTCCAAAAAGCTAGAACAGTTCGTTTTCATACAAAATTGGAAAACAGAAAATTTAGAAAGATATCGAAATATCGAAGGAATTTAATGAAATTTGGATATTTTTCTGTCGATACGTCTATTTGCGCGATTTATAAGCATCGGCTCGATCGAAAACTGGGCCGGGTAATTTATTCGCCAGTAGCCGCAGAAGTTGATCGAACCTGGCGAACAACAGGAAGTCGTGACTCTACCTAAGTATACTTTTCACCTTCTCCGTTTTCTCTAAGAAACTACCGCGTGTACCCGTACGAGCGTCTCTCATCGACGGTACGAGTCGGACCCGATATTTCGCGGTAGTCACGACGCGAGAAAAAAAAGTGTTTACCCGTTGGCTCAACCGGACGATGACGCACGGTCGATCCATTCGCCATGACGCGTGTCAAATAATCTTCGCCGTTTTCCAAAAATCAAAGATAAAAAGAACGAAACAAAAGAAACCGCGTCATCGGAATCGTGCAATTTCAATTTTGTTTTCACACATTTCGAGTTTTAACTCGATACCGTAAATTTCCTTTTTTTCGCAATTTCCCGCGGTTAAATTAATTCATTTCCCGATCGCGAGATAAATCTCAATCGTTACAATTAACCGCGACGTTGTTCCAAATAAATTTGACCGCGTTTTCGATAAATTTTCCTCGATCGAAACAAATCTCGTACGAGCCGAATAAATTCATTCCGGGACGATCGTAAATCCATTCGTCTCGACGGCCGCGCCTATTGGAAAATTTTAACGCTTTTTCTTTTACTCACCATCGTCGACCTCCTCTTGCCCACCTCTATCGTGTTCTTATTAAAGTTCATATCCATCGTGTTAACGTTTATCGAGGCTATATGTGCGTAAACGCAACGCGAAATGCTGGATTCTAAAACGTGGCAAAGATAAAATGCGTGGGCGTGCCCATGAGAAAACCTGCTGCAGGATCTCTGTATTCTCGAGCAACAGAGAAAGAGATAGATATATATAAATATAGGGAGAGAGAGAAAGAGGGAGAGAGAGAGAGAGACGAATTGTTTTTCATATGCGAGAAGTTAGCGAGTGCACTCAGTGAGATCGTTACCAGAGCCTCACTCGTGGGAAACTAAAGATCGAACTAAGTCAGCCATAGTCGCGGTTCGATCTTTATATTTCCAGCATTACTACCATATAGATATATGCAGACATATAATACATAGTATAATTGTAAAAAAACGAACGGAGGTTTTTTTATTACATATAATATATAAATATATATATAGATGTGTATGTGCATGCAACGATGCAACAAGGGCGACTGCGAATAACGTGTAATAAACTAATAAGTAATAACTACAGCTATACACTCTTGTGACCTCGACGAGGCTCAAGGTCATGCACAGGTATCTTTATACAGGTATTACTCGATGCCGCGTTCGACCAGTTCTGATATTCTCGTATCTGTAATTCCTCTCTCTCCAGGTCTCTTGTTTTATCCGTTTATCGCCCCCCCCCCTTCTTCACGGGTCGATACATCCCTTGCTTTTTCGTATTTTGTTATTAAATTCTCGTCGATCTCGTATTGCCTCGTTCGGCAAACTATTTATTCTTCTCCGATAACGTTTATTCAAATTCGAAAACAATATCGATTGAAATTGCATTTGGAAAAGTGTTTAAATAATGACATTATAATTTACTCGATAATTCAATAAAATTAATCTTTTTAAAGACTTAGAAAAATGAATTAATTGTTTTCCAAAGAATAGAATATTCTCTCGACTTGAATGTTCGATTATTATCAAACTTTTGATGTTTTTGCATTCGTGTTTATTTTTTTCCGATTAAGCCGATCGTTATCGGGCTTTTTGACGCGAATCGCATAGATCGGTGATCGCTTCTCTCGCGTGTCCAGTTTTTCCGGTATTCGAGTGTATTCGAGAGTGCCATTGGAGTGAAATGGAGAATGGGCGCGCGTCGGGTCGAGTTAAGTCGCGAGCTATACTTAACCTGTTGGGGTTAAGGAAGTCGCGTGGTGGCAAGCGCGTGTCCCTGATTACAGTGCATCCCGTTGTCTCTTCTCTCTCTTTTTTCCTTTTTTTTTCTTTGTTCACTCCCTCCTCAATCCCCGTTAATCCAACTCGAGTCTGGAGAACTTTGCGAAGGGACTACAAAGTTACCGTAGCGTTCGGTACAACGCTCATCGATTCACCCATTTACATCTCTAAAAACAAAATCAAAATTTTTTCTTCGATTTAATAAAAAAAAATTGACACACAGTAATTTTATAAATTAGTATGATTTTTTTTTGTTTTATAAAAATATTTCATAAAAATTCTGGAATTCTTTCAGGGCTCTAAAAATCATAAATTGCGGATAGATTTTCAGAGGGTGAGAGGCTGGAGGAATCGTGAATTTAGACTGGAACGCCCTATACACACACGATATAAACATAAATAATGTATCGAGAGCGTGTAGGCATACCTAATGGGAAAGCAGGATCCAGGGGCTACTTTCTACAGATGTCGGGAAAAAAGCAATACCCGCGAACGCATACGTACAAACAAAACCGCCGGGTAATACCTTATTGGCACTCTCTAGTGCTCCCTCGAGTGGCGCAATTCCTTTGACTCGGCATGTACATACCGGTGTACAAACCGGAGAACGCGCCGTATATCTCCATACGTTGAAGTAATGGTTCCTTAAGAGAGATTCATTGTTTCGCTGATGGTAATGGCGCGCGGGAGACCCATAGGAGAAAGAAAGAAAGCTGAGTAACGAGTGATTGGCGTTGGCCATAAGAGTAAATATCTATATTTGTATATATCCTTGGGAAGAAATTAAAGAAAACAGATCGTAAACAAAGATTGTTCGTGAAACCAAGTAGAAAGCTCCCATACGTTACGTTTGGGGCCTTTTGAAGCTTCGGGCCCAATTATAATTATTGTATCGTTCGAGGAGGAAGTTGTGGTCTCTTGAATTAAAAATGAAAAATTCACAGTTTCTCAAAGTAATTTTGTAAAATGTATTTTTTGACGTATACTTTTTCTTCAAGTACGAAGACTTTACGACGGTGAGTGTCAGGCGGAGAGATAGAAGAAATTATTTTTTTCATTTATCGATCGATCGATCGATGGATCGATGGACAGGTCCTAAAAAATTCACGTGAAAGGAGTTTGAGAACCGTCGAGTGCAACTCTCGAATCGTCAAGCCGTGAGTGCTCGCCCGAGCTGTCCGATGGAGTCTGGGACCCTTTTTTCTAGGGATCGCAGTCGCCCTGCGAGACGAGAAAGATAGATAGATAGATAGATAGAGAGAGAGAGAAAGAGACAGAGTGAACGAGTGAGAAGAATACGTTTTAAGTGGGGCTTCGCGGCATGGATGATATAATAGGGCCACCGTCTGGCCCTTCGGGCTACTCTAGTTCGCCCTTTCGAGAATTCTCCTCCCGGCAAAGAAAAGAACCTCCCGGCAACGACGAAAGAGACTCAGAGCCCTCTTCTCCTTCTTTGCCTCGAGTTTTAACGAAACACTCCCAGAACATTAGAGACGATTTTATTTTAGAATTTTCCCTCTCACTTCTTCTTCGGAGTCAAACTCCTGAGATTCAAATTCGAACTCGCAACATATTGAAATTTATTTCTATTTTCGTATTCGTAAACTTTTAGACAAGAATCTTCATAAAATCGATCATGCTTCAAAAATATCTTGACTCTTTTGTAAAAATGATTACAAGGCCTACGTGTCTAGAAACGTAGCAAAATGCCTTGCAAAGGGGCTCTTTCTCTTCCAGGGTAGTGTCGATGAGACTCATAAGAGGTCGTTAATTGAGCAGTGATCATTCATGCGATACCCAGTCGCTCTCTCTTTCTCTCTTTCTTTCTTTCTCTTTCTCTCTCGCTCTTTCTCTTTTTCTGTCTGCCTCTCTCTCTCTCTCTCTCTCTCTCGCTCTGCACTACGCAATAATAATTCGCCACGTAATTCGATGCGGAGTAGGAATCGACCGAGATAATCGTGCACATATTCGCACACGGAGAGTCGATCGTAGAGAGAATGTAGTAAACAGCAGGTGGTTGATATTCAATGTTCAAACTACACAGAGCCGCGGTACGGAGCTTACAACGAGTGAGTCGCGGCTAAACTAAACACGATAGGGGAGTTTCGCGGTGAGAACTCGCGTACGAGGCAGTAAATAATAAATATACATTTAAATAATAATAATGCCAATAAAATAACCATAAACCCATAAAAAATAAACACACACAAACACACGCGCGCGTACATAAATTTAAATATACATTGTATATACATATAACACTCATGTAGGTAAAATACATAAGTATAACTCAACAGGTCTGTGAGTCTTCGATATGTACAAATTCATAACTTACAGGCTTGACGCAGTAGCGATTCGAACGACGCGCCGTTTCAGTACCTCCTCGCGGTAAGGCCGCGAAGCTATGCGCGCGCATCCGGGCGTCCGAGCTTACCCGAAAAAAGCCGAAATACGTTTTTCAAATATTTCCAACGAGATTATTCGTACGATCGAAGAAACAAGGCATTTTCATGCAAATAACGTATAATCTAACAATCGTCTTTTTTTATTATCGTTTCAGACAAATAAATCGCAATTCACAATCGTTGAATGAGCTGGATCGTCTTCAGACCACGTGGTGAACGCGAGTTCGCGTAAAGTTCGAGTTTCACATTAAAATTTATACGTTTTGAACTTGCCCAAAGTTTCACGAAGTGATTACAGGGGTAGGAAGGTCACAGTTGCGGACCTTCTTTCTTACATAGTCTGGCGATGATACCAGGGTGGCCAAAATTGAGCGGCCAAGAGTGACATCGTGACCGAGCCAACGACTCCACAATACCATCGATGGCTTTACGTTCAATAGGCGAAACTATCAAGGAGGAGGTCATGGGACTGTCGTGAATGAGTTCACGTGACATGGTACCCCGAACGATGAAAACCTTGACTCGTGTCACTGTGATCCGCGATCGCGATAAGTATTTTTTTTCACGCGCTCTTTCGAGACCCACGAGCCCTCGGGTTTCGGAAATGTGAAAAAAATTCTGTCCATACTTTACTATTTATGAAAAAATCGGTAATTACCGTCACGCCTTAAGGATAGTCGCGTAGTGCGCGATTGGTCAAGCGGGTCCAAGGACGTTCGGTAACGCTCAAAATATTCGATATTGTCCGAAAGTTTTTCGAAGCGATTTGTGCGCCGTAGTGTCGCGATCTTTTACGTCCTCCCTCGTCAGTTTGCATCCCCCGAGTGATGAATAAGTGGAGTACGATGTGAAATCGTGAAAAGACTATCGTCACAAGATGTCGCGTCTCTGGTCATCGTAGAAACTCCGACGTCCAAGGCGAGACACCCAAGAGTGAGTACGTCGATAAGTCGTCTTTCACTCTTTCGTATAAATTAATCGACCGATAAAAATCTACCCGTACATACCAAGACTCGAACATACACGGAAAATAATCGCACACGAATATACTACCGCTGTTTATCAGTGAATTATCAATATATGCAACTTACCACAATGCGCATGAAATATTGCACATTATCATGCGATAAACTTTGAAACAAAAAAAAAGAAAAGTCTTCAATATTTATCGTGAACATTGTTAGGAGAATGTACAGTGGAAATGGCAAAATATCTGAACGGCCTCAACGAATAATGGCCAAATGGGAATAATGAGAAACGCTCCCTCTCTCTTCATCTTTCCTATTATTCGTTACTCGATGGTACAAGAATACTTACACACGTACGCCTAGTATACGATAGAATGGGAGATCCGGATTTTGCGCTTGTCCTGGTGGGATATCGAAGTACGGAACAGGATGGCAGTACAAACGAGTGAATATAGAGGGCGGGGCGGGAGGGACGGGGAAACGATAGTATGGTGGCAAAGGGAGCGGGAGATCGAGGTCAAAGAGACAGTCACGAATTGAAACTCGAACGAACCGAATTCGATCGTCGAACGTAGTGTGCGATCGTCATGGCGTACGCTTTTATTGTGATAGGACCAAACTCTCTATGTATTGGTCTCCTTCTCTCTCTCTCTCTCTCTCTCTCTCTCTCTCTCTCTCTCTTGCGGTCTCCCGCGAATTTTTTACAGCATGAAATTCTCCTCTCTCGTTCTATTCTCCGTTTCTCTATCGGTTGTGAACGAGGATAATAAAAATGCATGTTTAGAGTTCCAGTCGCCTGTCTATTTTTCTCTCCCATACTCGGTTTCTTATTTAGGCAGGAATTTTCGAGCGCGGTACTAAATAAACCTGTCGGTTTTTCACAATCTTCTCGTTGCAGGGGTTGCAGTTACTCGGTCGAATAAAATATCGTATTTAGCTTTTTTTTATACTTTTGGTTTAGTGTTAATTTATTATGTTAATGTTTTCTTTTTCGTTTTCTTCGTTTCTCTTCTACCCGCTTCACTTTCATTAGATAGGATTTTTTAAATACACCCTAACGTTGAACGGTTCGAGAGCTTCTTCGGTATCGTCGAATTTCGGGGATCGCGAGCGAAAACGGAGGCAGAGGTCGATTTCGAGGGAAATAAGAAAGACAATAGAGGGGTCGGTTGTCGACGGGGAGAGCTAGCGCGATAAATTGTCCGAAAAATAGGCCAGCGAGTTTGTGCTGTACGCGTTAAATTGGCTAGCCATCACTGGGATGGGAAACAAAAGAGAGAGAGAGAGAGAGAGAGATATTTTGGTAAGAGAGAGGGAACACCATTAAGTCCCATTCGGGATGAAGATCCGGCTTGCGAGATACGAAAACTGAATTCGCGGGCGGGCCTATACATCACCAACCCACCCCAGCTTTTGACCAATTAGGAGAGGTTTCTCCTCTGTCTCCTCTCTCTCTCTCTCTCGATATATTCTCTCGCTCTACTAGGGCTAGGCTACGTTCGATACCCTTTTCTCTTATTTTCTTTTCTTTTTTTCATCCCCGAAAGCCGTGGAAGGAACCGGCCGAAAATTCGCCGACTTTGATCATTCCCGAAGGAGAACTCCGCGCCGGATGCTCTTTACTTTTTCCCGAGAAACCAATATTTCTATTTTTATTTGTTTTAACTGTTTTTATATATTTTTAGCTTGGGAAGGAGTTTGACTCTTTAATATTCGATCATTTTTCAAATTTCAATTTCTCCCTACTTGAAATTTCAAGAATTTTGTAATTCCTAAATATTAAATTTTGTAAATCGTCACTTTTATAAATTTGTATCAATTTTTATTGCAAAAAATTGTTTTAGTTGCACCTTTTTTTTGCTGTTTTCAATTTTGAAGTAAAAAACCCTGCGATATGTTTCTCGATCGATCGATCAAAAATTCATGCGCAATATTAATTGCGAAACGAGTGCGACACGAAGTCAGGTGACAATCGCGACTTCCGGTGCATTAGTATCGGCGCTCGGTATCGTTACGGTAGACGAGGTACGGCGAGTCGTAGGTGCGCGTGGCCAAAGTTCCGTCGAGCGGTTAACGAGCGCGTCTGCGGTGAGAGACCGAGAGACAGAGAGAGCGAAAAAAAACCGAGGTTAAAAGGGACTGCGAGGGTCCCGGTTTCGCGCGGACAAGAAAAGTGCGTGCGAAGTAACTCGCACAATGGAACACGAGCATCAGTAGTGATATCACACCGAGCGGGACTCTTCCTGGGCTTTTACAGCACCGTGCGGACTCGGGAGCTTGTCAAATAGGCGTGAAGTCTAGAGTTCCCCGGCTCGTTCTCCTTCCTCCTTCTTCCTCCTTCTTCTTCTTTCTCTCTTTTCTTTCTTTCCACATCCAGTCGTATACGCTTCTTGACAGTTTCGCAGGCTTTTTCACGCACGCACAGGTGCGTTACACACCGATGCGGGGTTCGCATCGCGCGATCACACGCGATCATCGCAATAGGCGCGTTATACGGGGCGTTCCGTCTCGACTCGACAAAAATCCGATCAATTCCGATTTATTTCGGATTTTTTTTAAACGATTGTCCTAAGGCTAAAGCCTCGCCTCAAATTATTTTAGATTTTTTGCATCTGTCTTTATTGTCTTATTACTCGAAAAACGTGAAAAGCAGTCGCTTTTCTTAAATCTAAAAATATTTTTAGAAATTTGTAATTTTTGATTAAAAATTGTAAGAACGCGTTCTGAAATCGTAGAGAAAAATCGGGAAGCGAATTTGGGTCGCGGTTGGAATTTTTGGTGCAGTTGGCATTGAATGCCCCGTACGTTAATATATGAATACTTAGCGCCTATATATATACTTGCGCTTGCTTCACGCGTATAGAATTACCGCGTGTACACCAGAAAAGAGGACGAGACAGCACGCGCCCATTCGATGCGTGCGTGCGTGCGTTTTTGCCCTTTTTTTCTCGTCCGTTGTCTTTTTTTTTCTTCCTTTTCTCCGTAGCTTCGTATAACACTAAAATTACAGTACCGAGCGCACTTCGTCGAAGTGATGACTCGTTACGACATTTTTTTAACTTCGTCACCCCTCGACCGTTTGTCCATAGGCGATCCATGCCGAGGCAAATTTTTCAATTTTTTTTTCATCTCAATCTTTTCATCCCGCTAGACAAAAAATTCACGCACCATCTAGTTTAAAGATCTTAACTCCATCCTCGTGCAAATCGATTGAATTCTTCATGAAACGAAAAACTCAATTCGCTCGCAATAAATTTTCGATCTCAGCTAACTTTCGTTTTTTTCTCGCAACTTAATCATCTTTTATCCGTCGATGATAATTCGACGCGGAAAATGATTGAGATAAATGGAGATTAAATCTATCTTCTTATCGACCGATCGATCTATCGAGAAATTATCGATGTTAAACGCGAAAGAAATACTCGAATGAAAAAATGAATCGATCGATATATAATCGATTATAATAATCGATCGATCAATTTATTTTCCAATAATTTTTCTTCCCTTACTTTCTCTTATTTTCTCGTCTCGTACTCGCGCTGTAAATATTTTTCAATCGCGTAATATCTTACCGCATTTCTATATCCACGTGTCGTATACGCCGCATCGACGGCCTTGGTTCAATGTCGCGTCGCGATTTCTCGACGACCAAGCCTCGATGTCGGCACGTACACTGCCGTAGGACAGAAACCGAGAAGACTTACAAAAAACCCCGACTCTTATTCAATTTGCATGCGTTTCATGGAAAAAGCTGTGTCCAAGTAGTAAATAAGTGTTGCTTTGAGAAAAATATTCTTTATTGTACGGTAGAGCACGGCTATGAACGATTTCGCGGTATTACCTCTCTCTCTCTCTCTCTTTTTATTTCTTCCTATTTCTCTCTGCCGACGAGAATGAGGAAGGAAGGTGAGGCTACAGCTCGTTCTTGTGCAAATCCACGACCGATCGTTATACGCCTATAAAGGGAAAGGCGCTCTCTCGCGACACACACGCACACACACACACACACACATGTACGCACGCACACATTGCAAAATAAAATACGCGGAATGGGAAAATGAAGCGAGACTCTCCTTTATCTCGCTATCTGTCTTCCGTCCCTTTCTCCCATAACATTTTTATTTCAACTATGGAAAAAAAGTGAAAAAAAAAGAAAAATCTGCCGAGCTATGTGAAAAATGAACGTTTCCGCGTTTAACAATCGCTAATTACACGCTACCTGGCACTTTTTTTTCATCAACGCCCGACGAATCGCGCGTTTGTTTCGCATTCGTACCGTTGATCGTTGTACGAATATATATCGCCGTTTTTCTAGGCACACACTAGACTTAACGTTGGATAGAAAAAGAAGGAATAAAAAAAAATTCAGATCGTACGAGAAAATAATACGTCGGTGGCAAAGTTCCCTCGTACGTTCTAGAATTGCGCCAAAATCCGGGTTTCTCGCGCAATACAACTTCTCCCGTCAATTATCGTTCGTCCGAAATTGTAACCAACGATCTAACTTTATTCAACCTGAATTTCATCAATTAAAAAAAAACAATCAAATCTTAATCAAACGCGAAATTAATTTTTGCAAAATATAAAAAAAAATCCTACATTCTAAAAATAATTGACAACGAAACATATTTTTACTTCGCAACAGAGTCGTAAATCATACAATTTGGTTGTCATAGAAATTCCTTCGAGCGATTTTGAATAGAGAAGAATACGATAAAAAGAAAATAATTAGAAAAATAATGGATGATAGGCGATTTTTTATTTATCGAATCTTTAAGAAAGTGCCCTAGGGCAGCTTGACCCTCTTGGACTTGCGAAGAAAAAAAACGAAAGTTCTTTTTGCGAGGGTGCCCGGCGGGCGAGGGGTAGAGGGAGTTGGCTCGTCGGAAGTTACGTAAGTCACGGGACTCGATTATCGAGACTCCGCACAGAGGCCAGTCGAAGGAATATAAGACGAGAGAGAAAGAGGTTTGCGCGAACGATGATGACGACTGCTCTCACGATTGCCGTGGCTCGCCCGGGCTGCTGTTCCCGCTGTGGCGCCCGCAAAGTGAAAGTATCTTTCTCACTCTCCGCGTCCCGTCTTTCTCTCGCGCTCCTCTATATAGACACACGAACCTTCGTCGAGAGAACACGAACACCGGCTCGTTTCTCGATCGACGGTGAGCTCGCGCGCGCAAGGACCTCCTTCGGGCTCTCGAGCGTGTCTTTACTCCCGACTATCCGTATTATCCACTGGCTCATAGTTTGCGCGGGAATGCCGGTGCGCCGCTCGTTCGATTCTCTCGATGTCGTCGTCGTCGTTGTTCTTGTCGTCGGGTCATTCTCTCGTGGAAACTTTTCTTCCTAATGAAACACCGCGAACTTAACAACGAACGTATTGAATCTTTTTTTTTTATTTACACAGCGAGATGAAAACAATTTTTATTGGTTTGGTAAAATCGTTGGCTCGTGAAATCGTCCAATTTATAAAATGGACAAAATCAAATTTATTAATAATGATAAAAGAATGATAAATTTATTTGAAAATAAAATTGCATTAAAAATTTATTAAAATCGTTGGTTTGCAAAATTTTACAATCTGGCAAACGAAAAATAAAGAAAATATCAATAATAAAATCATAAAATATTACGATTAAAAAAAAAAAAGAATTCTTCTTGATAAATCAAGGCAAAAAGAGGCGCTTAAAATTTATATTCGAATGACACGAGAGGAACGTAGCGGGCTATGAATTTATAGAAAATGTATATTTTCGCGATATGATCTCGGTTCGTTGGGGAATCGCGCGCTAAATACCGAAGGGTTCGTATGTAAACCGTTAAAGTGTCTATAGCGTTTGAAGTGGCGGACGTTTGGAATACCGGCTCGTTCGTTCGGTTATCGAATGTGAATTGTCATTCGCGTGTGACACGCTCGAGCGAGAGAGAGAGAGAGAGAGAGAGAGAGAGAGAGAGAGACAAGACATCGAAAGACCTCCCGTCGATTTTCGACCGAAGACGATCTCGTCGTCTTCGATGTAAAAATCTTTCGCGTTACTTCGCACGGTTACGAGCGTTTCTCCAATCTTGCCGAGTGCGATTCGGGCGTCTTGGAGCGAAGAGCCGCGAACCGTGTGTGCGCGCGATACTCGACAGAATTGCCCGCGGAAAATATCGCACACACGCGAATCGGAGAACGTCGAGAGGACACGGTGAGAACGGTATGCTCTCGAAATTCCAATCGATTCGTTTCTACCTCTCTTATATGTTCGCTCCAACCTCTCTCTCTCTTCGTCTTTCATTGTCTCCGTTTCTCTTTCTCCAGCTTTGCGGCATTAGTCGTGTAGCTCGTTTCCCGTGCGCGCACGTTCTGCGCATAGCAATGCGGTACTTATGCCGCTTCCCTCCCTCGTTGCGCAATGTTTAAATGTTATATATGTCTAAAGACAAAATAGGACTGAGAAAACAAAAGAGAGAGAGAGAGTGAGAGAGAGAGAGCGAGAGGGAAAGGGAGAAGAAAAAGGTACAGAGACGATCTCGAGACGTAAAGCGACCGGTCACTTTACCATTATTTCACGTAAATTACATAAATGATCGCATCCGTTTCAAATTGGTAAAAGTTCGAGCAGGAAATCGATCAACTCGATCAGGGCTCCGTTTTAAATAAGTCACGTTTAATGCGGACGAAATCTCAGACTGATAAAATTCCTACTTGGCAATCATCCCGTCTATAATCAAACTACGAGAAGAATAAAAAATGAGCGTAAAATAATAACATCGCATAACTTGGCATAAAAATTTGCGGTCGTTTGCTCAGAAAATCGGTTGTTAGAAAAAAATCTCACCGGATAACGACAAAATCATTATTTGATATTTTTTCGTGTTTATTTTTTTGTTGTTTTTAAACGACGATCATTTGGCGTAACTACATGTGAGTGCACGCCAACCTGCAGGCACCGATGGTTTAATGAATGGTTGGAGCTTGAAGCGCGAGCTTCGAGTCATACATATCCCCCCCCCCCCCTTCGCCCCCCTGATATTCTCCTTTCGCGTGCTGCCAGCTTCGCTCGTTTTCTTCTTGACATTTCGGTCGGTCTCGGAAGAAGACGATGGCAAAAGATGCAAAGACGAGGAGGAGAGAAACATGATCGTCGAAACGCTCTCTCTTTTATCCTCTTTTATTGCCCCTTTCTCTGACACTCTCTCTCTCCCTCTGTCTCTCCCCCCACCCCCCTCCTCGATCTTCTCATCGCCGTCTCTTTCCGAGCAAGACCATCAAACAATCTCAACGTGATCGTAACCTGCCGTAAAGTATACTCTCGCGTTCCTCTCTCACGGATCGTCGACTTACGTCACACAAATTCGTTAAATGATTTCGACGAATCCGACGTGGGATTTCCTTATCTCCACCTCTTTTTTTTTGTCATTCAAATCTCGAAATTCACGAACAACAAAAAATGAAATTGATTTATCTCCGATAACAATAATAACGTTGCGATAATAAATCGTTACGATCCAAATTTGGTGCCACGACGTTTCGTTTCAATAATACGAAATCGAATCTTTTCTTACGTGCTAACAAAAGTTTTCGAATCAATTTGCGAAAGATAAACAGACGTGGCTTCGACGAGAGAAAGAGAGAGAGAGAGAGAGAGAGAGAGAGATCGGGGTCGCCTATATATACGTACGATTGATTGGACATTCTATCGGAGATATCGAAATGATCTTGTGATTGGCAGGTGGAGGAGGCGGAGAGACGTTCGATTATTTCACGTTATATACCTCGTACCTTAATACCGGTACGGGCGATATTTCTTCTCAATAGGAATATCGCGGGATACTAATGACACGCGCTGATTAGGAAACCGTTTGACGATACGAACGATAGAAATCGAAGTTGCCGATTTACCGTTGATTCAATTTCATCGACGCCACTCTCCTCCGTATTTTTCGTTACTTCGCGATACTTCGTTATCCAACGCGCGAAAGCCGGTCTCGAATTATCCTCGTTATAATTTAACGTCGAAAAATGATTTTCTTTTTTTTGTTGTTTCTGTTTTTTTCAATATCCATCGAGACGTTTCATAAACTCTGTCGGGGGGAGGGGGGGGGCGTTACGTTATTCGCGCCATCGACCGTACCAGTAACGCGTCTCCACCGATATTTCGTTCTTACGTGATCGTCGCTCTTTTCGTATCTCTCGCTTATTAGCAAATCCGCATTAGCATAGTTAGAAAGTTTATTACACTTGGGCCAGTGCGTGTTTATAAAAAAAATGAGAAACAATTTATCTTTTTTTTTTTAACCAAAAAACATCAATCTTCTCGAAATTTCGTGACTAGTATTCGATTCTAATTAACTCGGAATTTCGATAATTCCATTAATCGATACGATCGGAAATATCGTTAATGGTCAAGGACGCGTGGTAAGAGGACCATTCGAGAGTCAGCAAGGAGGGGGAGGGGGATCGTAAGCGGGCGCCCGACCAGCGATCTATGGTCAGGCCAGTTTACGTTGTCGTCTTTGACTTTTCTCGGCCTCGTCGTTCGTCGCTCGTCGGCGCAATGAGCGATGCGTGGGAAGTCGCGCGTTGAGTATTTTCTGTATGGTGGGCGCGCGCGCGCGCGCGATCTGCTCTCTCTCTACGCGAGAGACGGTCCCTCGGTCCGCCACACACACGGCCTACGTCCCGCGGGATAATAAATCTGTGGGACCGCTGGAGCGGTATGCGCGCGAGCGCGCACGCCCGCGGAGGTGAGTTCGCTATGGCGCGCGAGTCGAGCTCTCGCGGGGGATGCGGCACACGAGTTTCGCCTCTTCGATCTAAATACATTCATAGAGGGTATTTACATGCCTACGCTTCTCTCTCTCTCTCTCTTTCTCTTTCTCTTTCTTTCTGGCTCCCCCTCTATCACGTTGCCTCGATAACTCTACGATAAATCTCTGTCATCCCCTTTCTCCGCTTCTTAATTGGCGTCCGCACGAGAGAGAAAACCTTTTCCAAACCACGGCAAAATATCTAGTCTCTCTCTTCCTCTGTTCTCCGACGATATATATTTCACGTAAGAATAAATAAAAATTGATTGAATTCGATTGGAAGGATTTTTTTTTTATAGAATTCTTTAATTAAATAAATTACAAAATTGATACGAAAATCAATTTTCATATTTTCATCAAATTGAGTTTGAGATCGAGGAAAGTTTTTCGAGTAATAGCGTGATTCGTGGATCGTTCGAGAAGAATCTTCGTGCTTTATGGGATAAGTTTGAAAAACTTCGATATCGTTTAAAACGCTCTCGACTTTGCGATGGGCGTGAATTGTCGAGAAAATATTAGCGATATTAATAAGACTGCGAAAGAACGTCGGAAAGTTATTCGAAGTTGTAGACAGTCTCGACTATCTTCTGTATATAACTATATATATATATATATATGCGTGTCTCTGTGTGTAAAAGCAATCGAAAGAGAGAGAAAACGTCGAGGTCATCTCGGCTTCCCGACGAGAGAAAACGAGCCCTCGATTTATTAGCTCGGCTGATTATCGCTTCTCTATCCCTCTCTCTCTCTCTCTCTTGTCTCGGAATGGGGGAAATTCGTTCACGTGGTGGAATATTAACTCTCGCGTAATAGCCGCGGAGATATTACGAGCGCACAGGTGCCCCGAGGACTTTTGCCACGGAATGCCCGTAGGTCACTTTATCTCTCGGAGCTCGTAATGCAGACGAGAGTAAGAACGCGAGATACGGAGGGAAGTGAAACAAATATATATAGTGTATATATATGTATACGAGATATACGAGGCAGAGAAGAGTGTATGCAACGCCTTTCCCTTTCGGTAGCCAAGAAGCGTAAAGAAACTTTTTACGCATCGCCGACAGGCTTAATACCGGGACTGCCCAACGGTACGGGCCAACGCGAATGCTAGAAGAAGAAGAAAAAACAAGGAATAACATTAATTTTCTTCTATACTGTCATTAATTTAATTATCAATTGATTCAATTTAAAAATCGAGATATTACAATTAAGAAAATGAATACAATTAATCAAGATGTCAAATTAATTTTATATTTCAATTAATTTAATCACTTTTTTTCGAAATATAAATCAATCTAAATTAAAAATCTAAAAATTACTTAAATAATCAAATATATTTTGTACTTTAATTAATATTATCAATTATAAAAATATGTTTTCGTTCATTTTCATATAATTAATTTCCCAATGAAATTAATAAGACGATAAAGAAGATAAAGATTTATTTGTATCTACGTTGGCATGTTACGGTGTTCGATGTGAATTATTCTCGAAGAATAGAATATAGAGAACGCTTGGAGATCGGGATTGACCCAGTTATCCGGAACTAACGCGGGTTTCATCGACGCCAACGTATCTCGCGAAACGCTAGAACGCCCCAATATCCTTCTCCGCTACGTACCGTTTTATCGCCCCGGAGGCAAATCCAGCGAACTTTTATCGTAATCTCGCAGCCTTACCGAGTTATTCGCAATTCACTCGTGAGATAGACGCCAATATATATAAGCTCGAGTCCGAGTCTACGCGCATGCGCACTCGCTATAACGTAACGCCCGGTAGCCCTCGAACAAGTCCATTTAAACATTTTTCTTTTATTCTCTTCTCTCCCTCCGCCCTCTAATTTCCCCTAGCGAACGTTCGAATCGACGAACGGTAGAGAGCGGTTACGCGTATCGTTTGACGTATCGTGGCAAGCTCGCCTATAGTTTTTTTTTCCTTACGGGGGAGAGAACGTGTGTGTATGTTGCGTCAATGAAAATTTGCCGAGTGAATGAATCCCTCGTGTTTTATTATTCGATTCGCGATATAAATTTATACACGGATACGTATCCCTATTCCCCCCGGGCATGCTTCGCGTTAAGTGGGAAAAATAATATATACGAGATATTTATGAATATCAAAAAAAAATATATATATATATATATCTTGGTATTATTTCATAAATATATTTTTTCCCTCCTAGTTGTGCAATTCTCTCCTGATTACATCTTCTCTCAAGCGTCTCTCTCATTATTTTCTTTAAAACATTTTTTTTATATTTTTTATCTCAATCCTTGTGAGATATTTCCACAATGTTTCTCTCTCTCTCTCTCTCTCTCTCTCTCTTTCGTATCACCAATGATTTACATGCAAATTGAAACGTGGAGCTTGCGACGCCAGTACAATTGCGATACGCATCGAGATAAATATATATATATATATGAAATAAGTATAGGATTTCCAGTTCTGTCGATGCTCACTCCGTTTTCATATCCACCGGTCTCTCGCTGGACCACGCGGCCGGTTCACCGAGATTTTTCCGTCCCCGGGCGTCTCGAGACGCTGTGTGAGATCGAGAGAGAACGAGTATCGTGGATATTATGCAATCGTCGTCGTAATTACATAACGGCGAGACGAGAGTGGTGAGAGGAGGAGGAGGAGGAGGGGGGAGGGGTGGACAGAGAGAGAGAGAGAAGGACGCGAGGAGAGTTGGTTGGTAGTTTTTGTGTGGCGGAGCGAAAAGAAATCGCGGCCAGCGCACGGCGCGCTTATGCAAATTTCATTCCTTTCTCTCTTCATCTCTATCTCCCTGTTTCTCTTCTGTCTTTCGTTCTTTCATACACACACAGACACATACGCACACTTGTCGCGAAGTGGAGAGACGCGCGAGTCTCGAACGGAACTCTTGTCCAAGTTATCGGTGAATGCGGTTTTTGCCGCTGCCGGTTTTATGAATAAGACTCTCCCGACGCGTTCGTACCACCGTATCTCAGCTGCCTTTCGTTATCATTGTTATTATTTCCACCGTTACTATCATTATCATTATTATTATTGTCATTATTATTATTATTATGAAAAATCACGTCGTAAAAGTCGAACGAGAAGAAGGCAAAAAAAACAGATTTTCTTTTAATCCGACAAAGATGATTTTGATCAAAAACCGGTTATCGTTACGCGATTTAATTTTCTTAATTAAAACTATCGCAAGTTCTTGTTTTCCTGTTTCGATGACAAAGTGGTCGATGCACGTGCGAAATTATAATTTGCGTCGCAATTTTCGTTATCTTCTCGTTTGTACTTGGGACGGTCGGGGAGGGAGGTGTGGATCGGCGAGAGGAGAGTCACCGATCGTCATCGAGAAGAGGCGTTTAGGTAACCGCTATATTTAACCAGGATGCCGCGTGCAAAGACCGCTGACCGTGCGGACGCGTTAAACATATACGTATATAGTAAACGAGCTATAGCTATAAAGTCGAAGCGTACTGCGCGTAGGTAGATACGCTTATTCGGCTGCTGGTTTTGCTTCTCTCGCTTTCCTCTCCTTCTCGGTCCTTTTTTTTCCTCTCGACACTGCCTGCGTAAAAGGCGAGCGTTGCGAAATTAAGCGACGAGACAAAAAGAAAAGACGAACGTGGCTCAAAGGTGTCGCGTTATATTCATTCGTGGTGTTTGTTGCGTGTCCGTGTAAAAAATAAGACGCGTTGTGTAATAGCGTTGAGAGGGAAGAAATGAAAATCTCGACGTGAAATGAAGGAATCGATGGAGAAGAGGGGAAAAAAGACGCGAGGGATGAAAAATAAGGGGAAGAAGATGGACCGAGGGGTGAGAGAGAGAGAGGAAGTTCCGTCTTTCACTCTCGTAGCTGGCAAAGAGCGCGCGAAGAGAGCGCAGAGAAACAAAGTTATCTATCGGCACACACCGCGTGGCGGCGTCTCAAGTAGAAGACGAAGAGGAGGAATAAGAAGAAGAAGACGAAGAAGACGAAGAAGAAGAAGAAGACGAAGAAGGCGAAGAAGAAGAAGAAGAAGAAGTATATATCGAGTTCACACGCGGCATTGGCTTCGCCGAAGTCTCTTGAATACTTCTCTCTCTATCTCTCTGTCTCTCTGTCTCTCTCTCGGGCGCGCGCGGTTGTGGCTCTGCCGAGGAAAATTAATGCCCCGGTCGCGGCTCGCAGGAATTGAGTGGAGAGTCGTGTTTAATTGGGATAAAATCTCGGTGTTTTTCACCGATGAATCAAGCGGCAGCAGGAGCGTGTGTGCTGCTGTGAGAAGAGTGTTGCGCGAGGATGAGCGCGGATCTAGCCGGTTCTATCTTTCTCCCTCTCTCTCTCTCTCTCTCTCTCTCTCTCTCTCTCTCTCGCTCTTCGTCGAGATCAAAAAGCGTCAGAGTCTTTTATAGAGAACGGGGCAAGTCCACCGCCGAGGCCAGAAGAGCGCATCGCCGGGAGAGGGAAAAAGATCTCGGCTGTACACGTGTGGAAAAGGCGAATCTCTCGCGCCCGTTCGAACTCGAAGAGAGATAGCTCGTCGCTTGTGCATATTCCGAGCCAGCGAGGAGTCACTTGCTTCGCGAGACCGAGCCTCGAGATCTCAAAAATCCGTGCGTCGTTTACATTTTTCGCTTGTTTGTTTTCGTTTGTTTATTTATTCTTTTTTTTTAAATTTGTTTTTGTTTTCATTCGTCCTTCGGCCTAAACGAATCTCTCACCGGGTGAGGATAATTAATTTATTCACAGAAATTTCATTCGACTCGAACGCTATTCATTTCCGTCAAATATTTTCTATTATTATCATCATCTTTACTATTATTATTATTATCATTATTATCATTTTCATTATTATTATAATTCATTCTCGATCCATCGATAAAAGTTCGCTCGACCCTTCCTCGTTGCATTTTAGCACGACAACCTATGGGTCTGAATTTCACGCCCTAATGGTATCGATAAGACCGAAAATCGATAATAAAACAGATCGAATCGATATTCGAACGGGGCAATTAATTTTCGTTATTCCCGAGTTGAGAAAAATATGGCGAGAAATACACGGACGAAGGAGGATTATAAGGGACACGTACGTTCATGCATCATCGGGCGTGAAGGGAACTTGCGCGTTCATGAGAACCTCTGCCGCCTTACGCCCACGATCCACGCTACATTCATTCACTTCTGCACTCTTCGCGGTTATAGCGCGGTACGCCGCGCTCTTCGCGATACCCTCCCGCCGTCTCTTTTCTTCCTCGCACTATCTCGCCGCAGCTTCGGCCTTCGCTCTTCTCTCGTATCTTTACAGCGAGGTATATATATATTCACGTATTGGGAAAGCTGCAATACCTGCCGTATATACGCGGGCGCACGCGAATCTATACGTTCGTATAACTCGCTCTCTCTCCTCTCCTCTCGTCGTCTTCTCTCATCCCTCGCTCCTTCATCTTACCTCGTGATCGTTTTTTTTCTCTTTCATTTTTCTTTGTTTTTTCTTATATACACACGCTCTTTCGCGACAAGCACGCTGAGCCATGACGTCAGCTTGGCACGATTCGTATACGTTATGCGCGTGCTGTCGGGCTAACACACACACACACACATATTTATATATATATATATATTGTGTTATATACTTGAGAGTAAAACCCTCGGGGGTGTCTTTCGGATAGCAGCCAGTGAACCAGCCATTAACAAAGTTTCCAGTGCTCGCGCGAAACCCACCGCGCTCCTCTCTCGAAGTCTCGACCATTTCTAGTTCCACGTGGAGTAAGTTGTTTCCGCAAAAAAAAACACCAAAAAATACAACAACAAAAATTCGAATTTTGTAAACTCGACCTTTTTCACATTCGTTTTTTTCGTTGGGTCCATTCGACCTGGAACGTCCCGTGTATATCGGGTACGCGTGTATTTCGAACGATAGTCACGGTTTCGATCGTTACATTACGTACCGATCTCTTTCTCTCTCTTTCTCTCTCTCTCTCTCTCGTTCTCGCCGATATATTTTTCCAGGGAATTCCCGCAATGACGTGCGCCTAGACTCGTCGGTGATTCGTCTCATTTTGCTCCTTGGAAATAGAAAGTTTTCAAGAGATGCAATGTAGGTATACGCGTATAGATATAGAGACAAACGTCTGTACATCGTACGGGGCATGCACGGGGCCAGAAAATGTTTACGGTACACATCGGTTATCCGTACCGTTCGCTGTCACGGATGTATATATATGTATACACACATATATGCATATATATTTGTGTGTATTACGTACGATTGATAAAAGCTGCGCACGCGCGGTTCAACGTCCCTTTAGCAGGCAGACATCCGTGTAATTTCCTGTAAGCGGTGATTAGTTACGTGCAAGAGCATGACTTGATCTGCCGTCCATCTTTCTTTCTCTCTCTCTCTCTCTCTCTCTTACTCTCTATCTCTCGGTACAAACCTTATGTAACAAATACATACACATTATATATATATAGAGATTTATCCATCTGTGCTCGAGAGAGCTTTGCTCATCCATACAGAGCGATTCAAGAATCCTTCCTTCCTTACATTCGATCGTTTTGTTCCAACGACCGCTCTTCGACGCAAGTCGTATCTCGAGAGATTCTCAAAGTAAGAAAAAAAAAGAGAAGCGAAAAGTAAGAAAACAACGTACGATCGGGATATCAGACGCTTTTCGTAACGTGCGTAAAACGTTTCATGGATCTTCTCTCGCGTGCGACTGCCTGTAGTTTAAAGACGCATATCGTTGATGCTGCGAGCAAAGAGAGCCTAGCGCCGGTGCATTTGCTGCAGGTCAGGGGATAAAAATTATTACAGCGCGCCAGAGCAGAAGAGCTCTCTTGCGCAGCAAGCAATAACCTGCCCTGGCTCTCTTCGCGAGCTCGCTATTATACATATATACATATATACATATACATGTATATATTGTCGAGACTCTCGTTTCTCGGGCACGTGGGCAGATAGCCAGTTAACGAGATCCTCTCGATATCCTTCTCGCATATACGGTCAAGTTTCGTCAACTGCTTCTCTCGCCGGAGCTTTTCCACATCCTCGTATCGATGTAACGAGAAGTAGGGGAGGGGGGGGGGGAGGAATGGTGGGAGGGAGGGAGGGGGAGAGATATTCACCAGCCGTACAACTTAAAGATACGATCTTCGAAGCTGTGATTAGAGTGTAATTACAGGCCGCCAATTATTTCGTACATCAACGAATATGGATACTTGGCAAACGCGGCACGGTACGTTATTGGCGGAGAAGGGCGTTTCGTGCACTGACCTCTCTTACAAAAGACCGGCCGTTTATTTCGTTACGACAGATATTAAAAGGAATAAAAAAAAAATTAATAATAACAAATTAAAAGAAGCTGATGATAAAATTACGATTATATTTACCGACCATAATGCGATTAATAAATCGATAATTTAATGTAATGACGTATAGCGATCTCGATCGATCGGATGGACGAAAGAAATGATTGGTTCTTGGTAAATCGACGTCGACGGTTTGAATAATATTTAGCGAGGATATTTCGTCGACGGGGGGAACGTTCGTTCGAGCGAGGAAGTTCGAAGAGACGCGTGTATCTAACTCGTTTCGCGAGGTTGGAACGAGAGAACGACGCGACCGGTGAGATAGCGCGCGGGCGGTTCCTCGTGACATTTCCGGAGCGGTCGCGGACGTTGGGCGAGGATGCGATCGCGAGAGAATTTCTATCTCTCGGTTACTACGGTCCGGGAGTACCGGTCCAACACGAATCGGTCGCACGACTCGTCCGGTTTGCTCGTGTCGCGACCGTTGGCGCTGCTGTTGTTGCGCTGCCGTCGTCGTGGCTGCCGCTCGCCGTTCGTCGCACCGCCGCCCCACAAGATCATCTCCGTGATCAATGGTGCTCCGCACTGAAATGCATGTCCCCGGGGGCATAACTGTAACCGCGCGAGAGATACCGCACGAAGATTAGATGCACCGTTGCGTCTGTGTGTGGTTTCGTTGTTTCGTACGTTTCTTTGTCCGCCTTGGCCAAATGGAACCCCGTAGTCATAATCGCGAATACATATTTGACCCTCCTTTACAGGCTCGATATAACGCGTGAACAATGTGCGAAGTTAATGCTGATGTACTCTTTCCTTGGTGAGTGCAAAAAAATCCGAAATATATATACGTATCCGAATAACAGCTGCAGACGATCGACGAAGTTAAGCAGCATTTTGTGCGGCCGATACTTGGTGCGGTGACCGCTGTCTGGTGCATCGAATCTCTGATTTTTCCGTGACCTAAGAGAATACGTCATTGGGTTACATGAGCGAAGTGTGGATAGGAAAGGGGTTGGGAAATGGGCAAAGAAGTAGGTAAAGGAGGGATGTTCGAGAACCATAAATAAATACGAATACCTATAGGTACTAGATAGTGATACGTAGTCAGAATTATTATACGATATTGAAATCGAGTGCAAGGATAGAAGACAACCTCGTTGGAAATTCATGACGAAGAGACATCCTCCTCGTCCGTTTAAAAGTAAAGACAAACTTTCAAGTAATTCAAGTTTTCCAGATTAAAAAATCGTGTATTTCTTCGTTCTTAGAAATCCTCGTGTCTCGCGCGTATATTTAGCCGTTGTTATTTTACAATTTCTTTCCGATCTCGTAACGATCGAGAAATACTCCGCGGTGATAAAGCATTCCGTACTGACGTCTCGTTCTCCGTTCGGTAAATTAAATCGATACTATCAAGAGTCGAAGAATACACGAGTGTGCATATACGCATAAAGATATATTCACACACACACGCATATATATATATATATATATATATGAGGGTAAATGTATGCAGCGACAGTCGTAATTCTAGACTAGGTGGTAGCCAGGACAGTGACGGTAACGACACTCCGGCAATTCTAGCTGCTGTTGCTCTCTCTCGGTCGGCTGGCAGGCAAGGGAATATTAATTTCCTTGGTGCTCTCGAGCTGTATTCAGCATATGTAAGGATAAATATATATATATATATGCGGGTATGGAAAAGGTACTCGTCCCGCGGGCTGTGAAACTGGAGCCCATCGACCAATCATTGCTACGACCGTATGACCAAAGAGAAAAAAAAATCATAAACAAAATAAAACAATAATAAAAGGAGGAAAAACAAAGAGTGAATAGAAGGAAGGCTTTGAAACACAAGCGACAATGGGCCCACTAAATAATCGTACCAGTTTCTCGCGTCTGGGCGTATTTTCTAAGGGCGGTTGTCTCCCTTTGCCACAGACGATAGTGGTCGACTACCACAACTACGCGTCGCTATTATTATTATTATTATTATTATTATTATTAGTATTATTATTATTTTTATTATTGCTATTATCATTATTATTATTATTATATATAGCGAAAGGTGATGGGAAAAAATGGAACGATGAGTTATCGCCCCAGTCCCTGTGTCCCGACCCATTATGTTGAATTATCATCAATCATACACGAGGAAATTAATAAAGAGTCGACTTTCCATGCGCTTGTTCGTACCTACGCGACGTTTTTTGTCATCTCGCGAAAAAAACGACAAAAATAATAATAACAATAATAATATTAATAAAAATAAAATAGAATTTTGTCAAAATGATTTATACGCGTTCTTTCGATTTTCTTTTCCTCTTGCGCGTATCTCGCTCTTCGTCTCTCAGATCCCGACGCGTACAAGCGCGGTACGTAGAAAATCTAGCTAGATAAATTGGCAATTATCGGCGCGTAGGTTAAACAAAAAAAGGACGAAAGGAAAATACGACGACGAGAGAAGAGGAAAAAAGAATCGAAATTCGTCCTCTTTGATGATTCTTCGCGTTGGTTCCTCTCGCGACGTCTTATTATCGTGCTCGACGCGTCGCGATTCATCATTCCGGTCTCGCTCTAGCACGGTACACAACACGCGTTATTTTTTTTATCTCTTTCTCTCTCTTTTTTTCTTTCTCTTCGTTTCTTCTTTTTATTCACGCTGCTCGCTCACCGCGCGCGGCGTGCGCGAATTATACACGGAGGAATTATATTCTGTTTCTCTCTCTCTCTCTCTCTGTTACTTTAAAAAAAGATTCCCGAAGAGTTTCTCATCGCTTAGCGAAAATCTTGGCTTCGGGTCAATAGCGAGGTCGCGTCTTCTCGCACTCGCCCAACCGGTGCGAGCATCGCCTGTGAGACGCGGACCCGGCGAAGCTAACATCGCGCGAAATTACGAATATACGCGCACGTGTGTCCGTTTGCGTGTGTACGATCGAGAAGGCGAAAATAAGACGTGAAACGTAACTCGAGTGTGCGTGCCCTCCCCCTCCCCCACCCTTAGAACTCTTGCACGATTTATCACTTCGCGAGTTGTGTAGCACCGTGAATTCATTGTCCCGTGTCCCTTCATTGTGTGAAACGAAACAAAAAATCCTGCGTATATAAAAATATATGTACCTACGTTTATATATATATATGTGTGTACGTAACGTCGAAGTTCGAAACGCGGTAAGTGCCTAATGTCGAAGAAACGTGAAAGTAACCTTGATTGTAATGAAATTCATCGGGAACAATGGCGACGACGAGTGTGGGCACGGAACTAACGCGCGTTTCTCTGACGTCATCGGTTCTTTTTCTTCTTATTTTTTTTCTCATACGGTTCACGCTCTAGTTTCACTCCTGCGACAAATTTTACGGATCAAAGATGCGTGAATTTTGAAAAATAGAATTAACTCGGAGTTTGACTAATTCGAAATACGAATAATCGTCGTTGTATCGACGCGTTTGTTATTTTATTCAAATTTTGTTCTTCAATTTCGTTCGAGCTTTCGTTCGATTGGAATTTTACTTCGAACTTCGATATTTGATCTCGAATGACGAGATGATCGTGTATCGAGCAATGGTCAATCATTGGTAAGTGAGCAACGACTGTGCTCGAAATCCCACGTGTGCAAGTAAACTTCAAGGTTGGACAGCTCGAACAGTACGTATCGCCGGTACGTGGTATATATACATAGGAGGGAAGGTATCTAACATATAGTACCTACGTATAAAGCGAGCCTGGTGATGAAGTCACTCAGGATTGCCCCATCTAGATCAGCATATGGAAGCAGGTAGAGAGAGAGAGAGAGAGAGAGAGAGAGAGAGAGAGAGAGGCATAAGTATAGAATATACAAAGACTAAAGCCTGAAGAGAGCGAGAGCCCGAGGAAGATAGAGGCGGAAAGAGAAACGACACGATAAATTTCTCAGAAGGTTTTCGTATATAGCCACGACTTTGAGACGAGACTAGGATTCTAATGGATTTATTTAGCCAAGAAGTTAGCATGAGCGTAGAGTCTGGATACAGAGAGAGAGAGAGGGAGAGAAAGAGAGAGAGAGGGAGGTTGACCAGTACAGGACTATCGGACTTCTTCGTGAGAGATTCTCAAAGTAAAAAAAAACGGAAATAAAATAAAAAGACGACAAAAAGAGAAGAAGAAAAAACGATGGAAAAAAAAGAACGAGCAAAAAAACATACAAACAGTAACGCGCGTGGGACGTTTCTCTGATGGAACTGCAAGAAGACGTTCCCTATTATAGCATTACATTATCTTTCTCTCTTTCTTTGCTCACATTCTCGTCTCGTGCTCTCGGGCTCGCAGCCCCGCGTCGAGAGCAATTGTAGACGCGATTCTCTCTCTTTCTCTCTTTACTCGTCTCTCTCTCCCTCTCTCACTCACTCAGTCACTCACTCACTCACTCACTCACCCTGTTCGAGACTCGGATCCCTTTGCTTCTCGTCTCAACTTAACTTCCCCGAGACAAGAGTCCGAGAGAGCGAGATACAGAGAGAGAGAGAGCTAGATCGAAAGACGAAGAGGTTAGTAGAGTGGTACGAGCAAGTAAGACAAAATCCACGAGTCGGTGGGTACGGGAGAGGGAGAGAGCTTTCCAAATGGATTTGTCTGCCAGCTTCAAGGTCGCTTGACTTATCGCCCCCTCGCGCCGTGTGTAGGTACTGCGATGGTAGACTTCTCTTCGCTCGCAGTATTTTTCATACATGTATATATATATATTTCTCATGTACGATTGCCCCAAGAGTTGCGAGTGGCACGCACCCGCGCCGCCACTAGAGCGAACGAGCAAGAGAGGAGAGCATGAGGTTATGCGAGGCGAAGTGAGTGAACGCCACGAAGAGAAGAGCACGAGTAGACCGACACACCGGAGAGATCCTTCGTCGTCCCCGGGGAATCTCGGACGAGAGTTAGGACATATATTTGTGTATATATATATATATATTTGTAGAGTGCAGATGCTGCTGTTGCTCTGTGATGCTTCTGGCCGTTTCTCTTTCCCTCTCCATCTCTCTCTCTTTCTCTGTCCTGATGCAGCTATAAGGTGCAGCTTGCGCAGTGCTCTGTGTCGTCGTTGTCGTCGTCGTCGTCGTCGTCGTCGTCGTCGTCGTCGTCGTCGTCGTCGTTGTGGCGGTGAACGAGCGTGTTTTACGCGCGTGGGACGTGTGAAGGTCTCCCATTTAAGCGTCTCTCTTTCTCTCTCTCACTCTCTCTTGTCTTTCTCTTTTTCGTTATTTTTTCGTTTGTGTCTCCTGAGAGTTCTCTTGCTTAAGGCAACATCCGCTGCTCGTCCCCTCATTCCGCCATTTCGTCGTTCCCTTCTTCGACTCTTCTTCTTCTCCTTCATCTTCTTCTTCTTCTTCTTCGTCTCTTCGTTCGACCGCGTGAAACAACCCCCAGGAGTGCACAGCGTGCCGGTAGAAGGCGCTGAAAATACAAAGAGAGAGAGAGAGAGGGGATTTCGAATGGATTTATCTGGTGGTCGTTCTTCGAGGTCGTCTCTTCGTGTTGTTGTGTAGGTATATGTAGAGCTCTTGTGGGCAACTCGAAGCGTTGAGACTCGAGTGGCTTCCACCAAGCTTCTGGATATGTGTGTAAAAGGGTGACGTAGACACCCGATACGCTTCTTCTTCTTCTCCTTCTTCTTCTTCTTCTTCTTCTTCTTCTTCTTCTTCTTCTTCTTCTTCTTCTTCTTCTTCTGATTTTCTCCTCGTTCTTCTTATTCGTTTGCTTTTTTATTGCTCCATTCGACCCTGCAACGTAAGGAGGAATCTTTGATACGTAAACTCGTTAGAAATCATTAGAAATTTATTCAAAATTCACCTTGTTATGAATTATTAATATTTCACATTTAACCTTGAATTTAAATTCCAAACATTGGGCAAACTCCATTGATCGAACGAACTTCAACGAATAATTACGTCGTCCGAACGAAATTATAATTAATTTTTAAATCACCCTCCGCGTTTTCAAATTATTCAATTTTATCGGTGCAATTATTGTAAAATTATTAATAATAATTCGTTCGACTCGAAAGCTCGAGATGTGAGTAAAAAAGCCAATAGGCACCGGGTCCTTCGCGTGGGACGTCGCGAGAGTTCGTAGTGACCACACTCCGGTCGTCGTGCTCTTCATCTCCCTGCGAGAGCATCACGAATATACGTTCTTTTTTTCCTCTCACCGTCTCTTTTCCACTCGTTCTCTCGAAAAAAAGGATCCTGACGATCTGAGAGTCACACGTAACTCACGATCTCACGCGGTCCTTTATTCTCGTTCTCGCGCAAGGACAACGAAATTAGCGTCCTTATTTTTTGCTGCAAAATTCGAGACCGTGCCGGAGTTGGCTCGAGGATCGTCTCTACAGGATTTCGAGGATTATACACCCTTGTCCCCCCTCCCCCTTCTCATTCGCCTCTGCTCGTGTCGAACGAATTTCCCGCTACGATAAAGACGCCTACGTCATGCGCATCTCTCACCGCCCTCCCCCCTCCCCACGCCCCTGTTGCAGTTTAGTTGACTTTTACTGCGAAACTAAATAGCCCTTAATTTCCGAGACAAGAGAGGGAGAAAAAATACGAAAATGATTCGACCTGTGTCGGTATACACATGTATCTTTCTCTCTCTTTATATATATATATATATATATATATGTGTGTAAATGAGTGTATGTGTGTATATATAAAATACATACGAAAAACAGGACAAGAGACCCGAGACTTCGCGTCGAAGTCCTTCGCGGGCGCCACGCAGCGGCGAGTTCAGCGAAGCCAAAACGATTTTACGGCCTCTCGACGAAAATTTATTTGACAACTGGGCGTTGCCAAAAAATGCCTTTTGTCTACCCTACCGAATCCGGAAACTTTCGTTCCGCCGTAGTTAAATTTATCGGACGGAGCGCGAGCGATCCTCGCGATTATCGTCGCCGCGGGAACTAATAATAATAATAATAATAATAATAATAATGGTAAAAAAAGGAAACGAAAATTGTCTAGCCGCGTCTAGTCGTTTCTGACGTGTCTCCCGTGAATGTAAAAGTGTCGAAAACGAGCGCACCACCCTGTGCAAGCTCCCGCGGCTTTCCTGGAAGAAGCCCCTCTCGCGTCGATTGTGGGATGACTCTTGACGCTCTTAATAGAGCCAAAAGGCTTTTAAAGACTTCAGTCGAAACATTTATTCGACAGGGATCACGACTCGGGCGAACGTTTTATGGCTAGATAAATACCATAGGGAGAAAAATAGATAAATAACGATAGCAACCCTTAAATAAATCGCCGTCGCTTTAAAATCGCTTCGAAAATCTCTGAAAGCGTATCGTTAGTCGATTTAATATTACGAATAATTTTCAAAGCAGCGCGGTTTAATTTCGTCACGTTTGTTCCTGCGCTCGGTCGTATTTCGCGACGATATTGTGCAATTCTTTCGTTTCGAATGGTGCTTCGATTCTGGGTCGAGTGAGCAAAACGTGACGCGAGTAGGCGTCGCTTACAGCTAGGAAGTACTTGCACACGCATATGTGTATATAAAGGTGGAACGAAGAGAGTGAGAGACAACGACAAAAAATAAAAAATAAAATAAAAAAGTAGTCGTCGGGAGTCGGAGAGCGGCGAAGGCTGTTGGGCGAGTGGATATGGCAAAAGAGATCAGACGGCTAGTCCCGTCCTCGGGATGGTAACGTACACGCATTTGTGGTCACACTTCTCGGTGAACGACGCGAACGGCATATACGTCGATTAACGGCCGCGTGACCAACAGCGTTTTATTCGCGTGCGTTCTCTCTCTCTCTCTCTCTCTCTCTCTCTCTCTCTCTCTCTCTCTCTCTCTCACTCTCGACGTTCTCGAGACGATTGTATGTATGAGTTCCACGCACGAGCTACGCTATTTATACTCGATGACTACAGTGTACGAAAGAGCGAAAGAGAGGGCTGACGATAAGGAGATGTTATTGCGATCCATGGAGAAATGTACAGATAGAGGGAGAGAGAGATAGAGAGGGGGGAGGGGGGAGATGAAGTTGAAAGAACGGACCAGACGTCGTCCACTTTTCATCCAGCGCGAGAGCGGGTTCCTCAATAAGGCATCGCGCAGGTAAGACACGTCCTGCGTTACGCGGGGCGCCACTGAGAGAACCGATGATTCACCGTCGAATCGACGACGCGAGATATCCAAAAGAAATTTAAAAAAAAACAAGAAAAAAGAGAAACGAACAATTCCATTTATACGATTTAAATAATCACTGCTTTGATTAAAAGGGAAATTCCCATGGCGGAAATCCTGCGTGTACCGCGAGATAGAATTAAAAAGTTTTAAAATAGTGGAGGGTTGAATTTAATACGAACAAAGTCGGAAAGAAAAAAAAATTTTTTAAAAGATGAAAAAAATAAGAATAAGAAGAATGAGAAGAGGAGAGAGGAAGAAGAATGAGTTAGATCCTCGAGGATTGTGGATCGTTCGCGGGATCGTTTGCGCCGCGCGGTCTTTTCCTCTCTTACCTCTCTCTCTCTCTCTCTCGCTCTTTTACAGGCGGCGCGCACACCACCGACAGATGGGATTATCTGATCTTGAATCTAGCCCTGAGCTCTCGCGCGCGCGCGTATAATTGCCATCGGCGAGAGAGAGAGAGAGAGAGAGAGAGAGAGGCAGAGAGAGAGACGAAATACACAGAGGGATAGTCCACTCGGGAGAGCTGATCCTTGCCGCCTTTTCGCGCGCGCTAGCGATTCGCGAGAATACCTATATATACGCACAGTAAAACTCTCCCCTTGACCGTCGAGTCGGTCGAAAGACTCGTGGTAGCGTCACGGCGCCGCAAGTACACATATGCATTAAATAAATATTATCCATCGCTCGTTCTCCTCGATAATAGTGGTGGTGTAAAAGGATTAGGGGTGATGGAGGGAGGAGGGAGAGGACGAAGGACTGAAAAGTAAAATTTGTTCGCTGGTCTGCCCATCAGCCCTTCGTCTTTTCTTCCCCTTCATCGCTTTGAAACAAGAGGGAAAGAGAGAGACAGAGAGAGAAAAGAGTTTATTTCAGCTGTGAGAGACGTTCGTTTCGTGCGAAAAAGGAAAGAATAATACAGAGAGAGACAGACAGACAGAAGCAGAGATAAGTTTATTTGAAGGAAAGAGGAAGAGAAAGAGGTTTATTTCGACCGAGCGAGAAAAGCGAGTCAAGGCCTGTGAACTGGAGGGAATGCGCGTGCAACTATGCTACGTCGCCGTGAGAGATGGAAGAGAGACAGCGTAACGTCTTATCCCTGGCCGTGCCATTGCGCGTTCTCTCCTAACCAAGAGTGAGATACCAGCGAAGTAGGCAAAGGCAGTAAGGATCGGACGGACCGGAGTATAATAGTCTCGGAAAGATCTCTTGCTCTCTCTCTCTCTCTTCCTCTCTCACCCCCCCCCCTTCCCCCACCGCACCATACTCTTTCTCCCTCTTTCTTTCTCCGTGCCGATGCAGAAGCTGAAAATCCATGGCTAGGGCAGCGAACAGTCCGAGAGCACGTCCGCATGAATCCACCGCTCCCGGGGAGGAGAGTCTACACGATAACGATCGGCGAGCAGAAGCATCACTTGGAAGCTGCTGCCTCGAGAAGAGAAGCATCAGACCCGAGCGAATCGAGCGCCTCTTCTTCTTCTTCTTCTTCTTCTTCTTCTTTGCCTTCTTCTTCTTCGTCTTCTTCTTCTTCTTCTTCTTGACTCTCGCTTCGTGCTAGAGCCAGAACTCTCTCTCTCTCTCTCTCTCTCTTCTTTTCCTCTACTTTTACTTACCCTCTCCCTTCTCCTGACCCTCTGCCCCCCCCCCCCTCCCTCTTTGCCCCACGTCCTCCGTCGACCCCCTTGTGGCACCTGTCCACCCAAGTAGATAATAACGCCGCTGCCCCGCGCACCCATATCTTCAACAGGAGGAATCGGCCGGTCTGCCAGCCCGGAGCCTGATTGCTCGACTGCTACCTGCCTCTGGCTCAATTCTTGCCTATCTCTCTCTATCTCTCTCTCTTGCTCACTCGTTCAGTCGACGTTTCTCTCTCTCTGTCTTTCTCTCGCTGTGCCAGACTCTCGATGCGCTCTCGGCACTCCTCCTTTTCTCTGCAGTCGTATAACCGCCACCGCATTGCCGCCGAGATCTTCTCTCCTAGTTCACTGTGGTGTCTTTATTGATGTATGTGTGTGTATGTGTGTTTTTTTGTCTTCTTGTTTTCGTCGATATTTTCCCTTCCGTTTCACGTATACGTAACAGAAAACTCTCGCGACTTGACGCAATCGTGCCCTTAATTAACACCGAAGTTGACTTTCTTTGTGGGCATTACGCGCAAGAGTCCGTAAAGGAACTTGTCGTAACGATGGTCATTAAAATTTGATTTTAAATTTGGTAATTTAGGCGGAAGTGGATTGAGCGAGAACCTTTTTTTGGTTTTCGTCGCGGGGATATAATTGTTAATTGAAATTTTGATTTCTCGGAACTAATCGATAAGTATGATTTTACGCGGATGATTGTACGAAATTGTTTGTTTGTTTACAGGCGAGTCTCGTCATTAAGCACCGAGGGGAAACGGAATAAGGAAGTTCGCGTCGTATCGCCTACAAGGTAGGATTGAGAAATTTATTTTTTATAGATCGAGTTTGACTTATTATCGATACGATTATCGATTCGAAGTCGAACACTGAAACTGTCTCGCTCGATTGCACGATTAATTATTTCATGACGGAAACGAAGCACGAAAGATCGCGTAATGTTGTTCCTCGAACGATCGCGAATCTCGTCTCGTTATCGACGTTACGATTGCGAAGATCGAGGCCACTTTTTGTAACATCTAAAAATCCATCGCCGCACGGATATTCTTTCGCGCACGCTCCGGAAATCATCCACGTCCGTTCGAAGACAGAAATAGTCGTAAAGTTTCATCGACAGTTGTTCGTCGCTCGTTCGTTTCTCGATGTTTATTCCTATCTTGTCTTCTAATGGGCCAAGACCGGGCACTGCCTGAGAATTATTAGCGCGTGACCTCGTCACTAACGAGCTACGGATTTTATGTTCGAATGGCAATTGGCGAGCGTGTGACAAAGAGAACAAGAATGGAAAACCTGTATCTAGTTCGGTTCGAACGAATGAAAAAGCGAGAGAGAGCGAGAGAGAGAGAGAGAGAGAGAGAGAGAGGGAAAATCATCATCAACGTTCTTCTTTAAAAGTAAAGTCTTGTCATCGCGTTACCTCGTTCGCTCTCGCGAAGGTTCCACAAGGCTGAGCAACCGTTCGTGCTTATTCCTCCTGGCTCCACCCAAACGAGCCAGTGAACAAAAAAACGACCTCCCAAAAAAAAAATCACAGGATCGAAAAAAAAATCCAAGTTACTCAGAATTTGATGCCAAAGATCATCAAATAAAAAAATCTTAAAATCCATCCGATCAATCGCAAAATTACGATCTCGTTGTAGAACTTACCCGGGAGCACTCGGTGAATTAATAAAATCGTTTCCTCTGCCCCCATGTCGGATTCGATCAGAAACGATCCCACATTGAAAATAATCGTTTCGTCCTGGGACCTCTAAAAAGCTCATCAAGCCAGACTCGCTTCCGTCTCTCTCGCCACTGCTTCTCATGCTTTGATCTTTGCGCGAAACTCTGAGCAAGAATATATACATCTATAAAATCTAGAGAGAAAGAGAAGGTAGGAGCTACGGGAGAAGAGCGGTCACCCTCGTCCTTTTTCCTCTCTATGTCTCCCAGGACGTTGCCAAGCTGCATCGTCACGTCGTCGTCATCAAAATTCTCCGGTCCCGGTCTCGCTACCGCGCGAACAGAAGTCCATAGGAAGAGAAATAGTAAGACTTTTAGTTTTACGATTTGTCCGTTGGACGAAACGTTTTTTTCTTCCATTCTCTAGCAAAAATTTCTTTCATACGACACGTAGATACGACACAATGGTCTCGTGTATCCAAGGTCGAATTACCGGGAGTCGAAAAAAAGATGAGGGATGTTATAACGCCGTGAGGAACGGGGTAGGCGTTAGTCCGTAGAAGAATTCTAATAGACGAACGAGACAAAATGTAGAAACTTCACGTGTGTATGTGTATGAAAGAGAGACAGATAGATAGAGAGAGATAAAGCGAAGATGAAGAAGATCGGAGGCGGCTTCTTCGATCGAGAACGGTCTGTGGGACGGCGTCTGTGGAGCACTCTCTTCGCTCGATCAAAGTCGTTAGTCGTCCGGTCGTTAGCTCGTTATATCACGCCGCGGTTGTGCTCACCTGTGTGCATGTGTGTATATCTGTACGTGTGTGTACCCGCGCGCGAATCGACCACGGCCAAGAGTCGTTAGAGGCTCGATAGAGGAACGAGCCTGAGACGCCGAGGATGTTCCCTCGGTCCTTCCTTCGTGTACGAACGTACCTGTATGTCTGTGTATGTTAAGGTTCTTGCGGTTGGGATATAGTAACTCTGATTTAGTTCCCGCTCTCGTCCAAGAGTCTCCCTCGGCCGTTCTACGGTAGTTCCGACTTCCGAACTGGTTCTCATCCTCCGTGCAAGCATCCTCTTGGCGGTTCTCGTTGGCGCAAATCCAGACTCGTTCTTTCTAATCACTTTCGATCATACCCGAAGCGTCTCACCCTCGACGCAGGAAGAAAGCCTTTTCGCGACATGTACACAAGGAAGAGAATCTCAACGGAGGTTTTGGATTGCTGTTTTTCATTTTTAAATGTTTTTGTTTGAATAATTTTTTTATTTTCAAACTTTCATGAGGTTCGAACGGAAATTCAGGTACAGGCGAGTAAATGTTTATGCGAGTGTTAAAAAACGAAACGAATTTTCTCGCGTCGTTGGATCGGGTGGAAAAAGTAATTTATTACTTGTGCGAACTCTCCGCGTCTCTCGTAAAGTCGTAAATTCTGGAATAACCGGCCCGCTGTCAAATTCACCCCACGTGTCGAAAAAACGTTGATTCACCGACGAGATCAATTAATTCGCGTCGATGATTGACGTAATCGTTACGTTGCATTCGCGATTTGCATCTCGTTAACGTTAATTTTCATAAATAATTACGATCGTTGGTCGTTCGATTTTGTAAAAGAAGAAAAAGAATAATAATAATAAAAGGTTTTTAATATACGTCGGGCGATCACGATAACGAACCAGAAATTTTCCACGTTGGGGTTCCGTTACGATTTGAAAACGAAATATGGTGAGGTGGGGTACGTACCGGCGAGAAATCTTCACGAGGCAACAATGCTCGCTAGTTAGAGCGATAATCCGATTCGTATGAGATCGAGCTCTCTCGCGGTGTTCGACGGAACCGACAAAATTCCCAGGACGAGACGGTCACGATGAAGTAACGTTCGTTGGTAAAAATAACGACGGAATCGAAGGCAACGTTCTCTTCGGTCTAACAGCAAAAACGAAAGAAAAAAAATAATCATAATAAAATTAAAAAAGATTCTTCGATATAAATTATGATCGTGAGATTACTGGCGATAATAAGTGTGCGTGAATACATTGTACGCATCACGATATGTGATTGCCCGGCTGCTGCGGTGGCAGCAACCGGAGAGCAAACTTTGGTCCTCTTCATCTTCCCTATATATATATATATATATATTTGTGTGTATATGTGTGTGTGCGCATGCGCGCCCGTGTGTGTGTGTGTGTGTGTGTGTGTGTGTGTGTAGAGATAGAGCCTAAGAGCTCGCGGAAGGAGAGTGGTAGGCAGAGGGGTTAACCGCCGCCACATCTTGGTGAACAGTCACGACCTTGAAGAGAACTCGCGCGGGCGCTCGAGAGAGAGCCGAGCACACTCTCGATAAGCGGTAGTTCGGAATAACGGAGTAACCGGCTGATCTCTCTTCTTTCTCCTTTCTTCTTTTCGTTCGCCCCTCTTACTCCTCACCCTACTACACCGCCCCCCTCCCCCAACCCCGTTCACGCTGCAACCGCAAGTGTTTGGTCTCGAAAACGGACGTTGCATAAGTCCTCGAGAACACCCGGAAGATTCTTTCGAGGAGCCGAGAGTGACGGAGGATTCGACCGTTCTTCACCTTCCGAAACGAAATTACGAAGGGACACGCTTCGGTCAAACGAATGAAAAGAAAAATCGTTATGAATAACGATTTTTATCGTGAATTAGAATAGATTTATATTTATTTGGAAATTTTTATTTATCGACGTTGAATCTTTTCGGAGAAGAATTCGTCGATAATTATGAAAAAAAAAAATTTTTCATTTTTTTTCGTTTTCTTGGGTTTATAACTACGATATTTTCCATACGGGGATATTCAATAGTTTTGTTGTTTTAAGTTACTTTTTCCCCTCATTAAGATTGCATAAACGAACCAATCTTTATTAATAAAATGTGTTAAACAGTCTAACTATTGTTTAATCGTTTCTTGTATCGATAAAAAATTATTGACGATCGATTCTCGAATTTTCAATTATATTTTTATTAATTATATTATATTATATTTTATTAATTGTATAGATTTTATATCGTAGCTGTCGCTCGTTGTTCCTTTGCTATTTTCCATTTTCAACGCATTTCCTATTTTTAGCCTATAGCGAACGCTTTCGATTGTGCCGTTAACTATCGTACACGTGGAAACTAGTCAACCTCTAACCACAAGTGTCTATGCACGCCATTAGCTCTCTATCCGTATCCTGGATATCCTATATATCAGTACCACTTTCACTGCTAAAGTCTCCTGACACTTTCCCGACACAGAGTAAGAGAGAGAGAGAGAGAGAGAAAGAAAGGACGAGGTACACCTCCTCGTACACGACAGTACACACGCTTACAGGATAGGGAAATTTCCTTGAGCACGTATCCGAGACTCCCGTCGCTAGGAGAGCTGTGAAATCTTCCCGTAAATAGACGGAGAATATACAGGCATTTACATACATATATATATATGTGTATATATATATATATACGTACGAGAATCAGGTACGTGACTGGAGAACGAGTCACAATGAGAAAAGATCGAGGCGCGAATTAAACGGCCTAGAACCTAAGCACATGTTCGTGCTGAACTAAACATATATATGACTGTTTATATATATATATATATATATATACATGTGTGTGTGTGTGTGTATGTTATTCGAAAAAGAAGTTTTAGCCTTCGTAAAGTCAGCCAGGTTCGAGGATCGTTCAAGATTCTTCTAGGTTGTAATGAATTTCTTAATTACGGACCGTAGTCTATATAGAGCCGAAAAAAAACAACGAACACCTTGTTCAAAGAAACGAAAAAAAGTAGATAAAAATTTCGAGAGTCTGAAGCGGTGGTAATTCTCAGCCTGTGCAGAAATCCCAAAACCGTTATTGCCGCTCGTTCATCTCGTATATGCGGACATCTGAGAGAGTCCAAGGATCTCTCCCATTGCCCACGAAGTATCTCGTATGCGAATGAGACTCGTGCCACGAACGACTTCGTACGAATTATTCACTCTTATGCAAATATTTTCGACTCCACACCCAAAGTGCTCCGCGATAAGAGACTACGATCGATCGAGACACGCGCGCGGGCAACGTTCTATAAGAACAAACGTATAATTTTATTAATACAAAATCGCAAAAAAGCGTTTACCAATTTTCAGAAAAGAGGAAAAATCTATCGATCAACGACGATCGGAATTTATTATTCGTCTCGTTCGGTAATTTTCTCGTTGCATCTTACGACCCGAGGGAGTTTAATGCCCGACGAAGCGTTAGGAAGAATCGTGACGAGATTGCCACGAGGAGAAAGGAGAATCCTCCCGAGAGACCTTTGTACATCCTAGTACAACTTAACGTATATAGACGTTATATTTATATATATATATATAGCTCACAGTGTTACAGGCAAACAGTATTACTTTTACGGTTTACATCGTGTACAGAAGAAAGACATTTACGTTTTCTTCATTCGCGTCCTTTACCTCTCGTCGTCGTTTTGGACTCCTAGAAAGCTTCGTTCGGGCGAGGGCGAGAGCAAAGTAGTGGGGTGGCAAATCTCGTGCCATTTCTTCGGGCTAGACGCGTCTCTCGTTAAACGGTAACGAGCAATTGTTAACAGGAACGTTTCGCGAAATAAGCTTTATTCTGCTCTCGTTCGATGAATCTCGTGTCATGAGAAACGTCATACTCGCATTATTACTCACGTAATATTACAACGAGAACGTCTTACGTACGATTAGCTCGAGGTATTATGAAAATAAGCTCCAGTCCTCGTATCCTTTGCCACGGTCAAAGGGTAATTGCGCTCTTTTTTTCTTTCCCGTTGTTCTTCTAACGAAACGATATAAGCGCGTCGATCTATCAAAATAACGCCGCAACGATATTTTTTCGCCAAGCGGCGATACAATGGCTACGCGCTTATCGTAGTGTTCGTGAAATTTCGTGAACGATTAGCCGTGACGCGGATAATTTCGCGGTATCGGTACGCGCCGGTGCTGTTCCGAAAATTAATCCGGGCTACCGAAAAACTATACCGAGGTAACGCGAGATTACGTCGATGCGACGTCGTGATTTATGATCGAGGTGTAATAATTCTTTTGTCGGTGGTGCGGCGCGTGACCCACGAAGAGGCGTGAGGAGGGAGAGGGGTGGGGGGAGGGTGGAGGACAAGAACCGAAGCAGGAAAAAAAGTAATTAGAGTACTGTTACGAGAGAGAAAGAGATAGGACGATCGACGAATTTGTCGAAGGGAACGAGCGCGATTCGAGAGACGTTGTTTTTTTTTTTGTTTTTTCTCTTTTTTCTTCCATCGCGATCCTCTCGACCCGCGCCATTAGATTATCGTATTATTATATTAATTTTTCATCGTGTACCACCGGGTGAGTCACGAGGCGCGAAATCTCCGGAAATTACCGGAACGATTAAAGTTCGAAAACGGCGTAGAACGCCCAGCTTTTATGGCCAATTAGAAATAATTAGTGACTCGCCGCGCGAAACGCCAAAGTTCGTTCTCACACTTCTCTTCGATCCCCCCCCCCCCCCCCCCCACTACGTCTTACTCGCCCCATCATTTCCCCGACTCTTTTTCACCCGGTCAATCGCCGGCGTTCCTTGATGAGCGAACTCGCGAACAATAACGTCGAACATTCGATTCATTTGTCTCCATTATAGCCTCGTTTTATTTCACCAGATGTTCCGAGGTCATTTTTCAATGTAAAATCAAGTCTAGACGATAAATTACGTCCGCCGAGTTTTAATTCGCGAGGTATGGAATGTAATTCGGTAAGACTTAAAAATTACGTTTCTAACACTGGTCCTGTCCGACCGGTCGTTATATTTTTTTTGCGCTTCTGTGTCTGTGTGTTTGTGTGTGTTTTTTTCTATAAAACGATGTCATAGTCATTCGGTGAATTCCTCGAATTTAAACGACGTTGCAAACAACACCGGCCATTTGCATTTTGCACTGGAGTTTGTCCCACTGAGCCACTTGCACGGCGGATCAAACAAGCGGGACGTGAAAATCCTCGTGATTCGAATATAAATGTTTTTTCAACCCTCTCTTTCGCGCGACCGTGAAAGACTGTTCTGGGATGTTTCTCGAGCGCGGTAACTCGAGATTCTTTCAGTGATGGCAGAGAGAGAGAGCGAGAGAGAGAGAAGTGTGAGCGCGAGACAGACGTTCGTTTCACTTGTCAGAGGTTTTAAGACTATATGCCCGGCAACTATTAGTATCGCGTCAGGTCAAATTGCAGAGAGGGAGAAAGAGGGGCAGATTGCTCTCGGTTTTTTGTTGCCTCGAATGCAGAATGTATAACGCCTAGATCTGGGCTGAGTTGGGACGAGAGTGGTTTCTTCTGAAAGGCAACAGACTCTATGGTCGAGGCGGTCGATGATGAAGAAGAAGAAGAAGAAGAAGAAGAAGAAGAAGAAGCACAAGATGAAAAAGAAGAAGTGGATGAAGTAGAAGTCTCCGAAGAAGAAGAGGAAGAAGAAGAAACGATAAGAAAGGGCGCAGAGAAGGGTGTCCAAGGGTGGGTAAGAAGAGAAGAGGAAGAAAGAACGGAAAGGAAGAACGCGCGTACGGTGTCGGCATTTCTCTATATCTCTTCTTTCTTTCTTGGTCAAGGAACGCAAAACAGAGAGACGCGAGGGGCAGGGAGGGGGAGGAGGAAAGTCGCCTCTCATCCGGAGGCCCTTCCGAGGTTGCTCCGCTCGCGCGGGATACGTTCCATCTCCCTCGCTCTTTCCCGATTGTGGAAGGGGTTGGTCCCGGCCATAACATTACAGAGGAGCCCGCTGAGTGAGATATTACCGCCGTCATAACCCCTAATAACTACACAGAGCCCTTTATAACGCCTCTCTCCTCCGCGAGAGAGAGAGAGAGGGAGAGAGACGGTGTACCGCGCCTTATTGTGTGTGCCACGGCACTTCGACTATGTGGAGAAAAGGGTGAGAGGAAGAGTGAGAGAAAGAGAACGAAAGAGAGAGAGAGAGGGAGAACGAAGGGGACGTCGGCGATACAAAACGCTATGGCTGGGGTTCGCGAGCGATTCTCCTCTCGTCTTCCAAACAGCGTGTATTCAGCCCTCCTGGTTTATATGGACAGGAGAGAAACTCTCCTGGAGTACGGAGGCCCAATGAAGCCGAGGAGCTCTCGAAGTAATGCGGCGTGTCGAAAATAGCGTGAAAATTATCGGTCAGAGGTCAAAGGATAATTTAATTAGATACGATCGGAGATTCCGCCATGTGTGTGTATTTATGGGTAGGTATGTGTATATGTACGGCTGGGTTGTTCACGTATGCGAGAATACAAGCCTGCCTCCGATCTTTCTTAGCGAATGCTTCGAATTTCTCGCTATTTGCACGGTCAACTTTCCACGAGATTTCTTTCAACGTTTTCTAGCAATTTGCATTCTCTCGTGATCTTTTGTTTCTCACCGCGGAGATTTATCGCGAAAGAATTGTTTCGGGCGATCGAAGTAGAACGAGTCGGGCATGATTATATGTTGGGAAATGTATGCGAAAATTGATCATGCGACTTTAAAAATGTGAGGAAAAAAATTTACAAACTGCAGTGTAATAATCCTGACGAAATTTTAAAGCTTGAAAAGTTGGGAATAAAATGAGCACAAAGTGGATTCGTTGGATCATTTTTCAAAAAAATTATGTATAGTCCAGTGATAATGTTTTTTTGCCAAAAATCAAAAAAACAATTTTTTTCTTTGTACAAATGACTAAGAAAACCACATTTCTCGTATTATTTCAGAATGTTCGATAAATTCACAATTTACGCGACTCTTCCTCATTGATCATTGCCCGTCCGACCCGAGAAGTAATTATCTTCGCAGCGATAAAGTTGCTTTGAGACGGCGATTTTCGTTGAGTGAGATACCACATTTCGGGTCGAATTGGGGCTGTGGGTCAAGTTGTCTGGTTCGAGACAATCATTGGCTGTCCTTTCGGCACAATACAAGAGATAGAGTGAGAGAGACCGAGAGAGAGACTGAGAGAGAGAGAGAGAAAGAAAGCAAGGAAGCCCAGAATCATCCTTTTTTAAGCAAGCATACCTCTCGTAACGATTTCGACACGAAACATCTCACTCTCTTCGTCCTTGAACGAGAAACCCCGTAAAGTTTGAGCAACCCTCCCGTACAGTTTCTTGCCAAAGTGGTTCGTTCCGCGTGGCCACCACGAGCGAGCGTGTATCGTTCTCTCGCGCTTCTCGCCCATCGCGAAGTGATGTTCCTTGCTTCGACTACGACTGCAGTGTGATTACCCCAGCGGCTCGGGAGGGACCGTAAAATATATCTTTCTCCCTCGCTCCCTCTCTCGTTTCCTCCCTGTGTGTATACATACACATACACACGCACACAAATACACACATACGTAGACGCTCATACACTCGCTCCTCACCCTCCGATGCATAATAAATTCAAACTTTTTATTTATGTCTTTTTTTCCCGCACCTCGAGACGGGCCCCGTCCACCTTAAAGACCCCGGCGATTCTTAAGAACGAGGCCCCCGCGGCAAACATAATCACCGGGGCTGATGCTACGACGGTGATCTACATTCGGCTGCGCATACGGTAGTCAAAGTGCATTTTTTTCTTCATCATTCATCCAACCCGGTCTACTCTCACTTCGTCCTGGTTTATTACAAAATTTTATGCGTCCCTGTGCCACCCACGTGTTTATATATATATATTTTTTTTATCACAAAATTTAATTATTCTCTAGACCATGTATTCAAGTAACATATTTTACAAATTGCTTCCCTCAATTTTTTTACTCTATTTTTCATGTCTATTTCTGGCCCGTATTTATTCTTGGACTATAATTTGATTAAATTATTATTTTATCGTCTAATAATCGAATTATTAATTCTCTCATTTTGTCGTTATTATTATCTTTTTTGTTTGTTTTTTATCAATCGTCTTTTTTTATGTCGACGAGCACAGTTCGCATTCCGTTCCCACGAATGAATTCCATCCAGAAAATCTCTTGCTTTGCTTAGAAAATAAAATAATAAAATGGAAACAAATAGATAAAAACAAACAAAAAGTTTCGCGACGTCCTTGAGCCGACGTAGTTCGTCGAGAAAAACAAGTTCGTAAAAGCCGAACGGTTTTTCCTTCATTCAAACGCGAAACCACGAGAGACGGTAATTCGGTGAGAGTTTAAAGAGTGACGAACGATATTGCGCTATGCGCGAGACTATCTCAGCGGCGTGAGAGACACACGCCGCGATACTTCGTAAAAGACACGACGAACGAGAGAGCGAGAGAGAGAGAGCGAGGGAAAGATAGAAAGAGAGAGAGAGAGAGAGAGAAATAGACGAGTAGCCAGAGAGACGATTATTCTCGTCCCGGGAAACAGGCTCGTTAGGATTTCTTAAGAGCCGTAGAAACGCGCGCGCGCGTCCGAGTTAATTAGAAAAGCCGAGAGGATCAAGAGAGCGAGACCACCGTAATGTGTTCTTGAACGTATTTTGCTCCTTCGTTGCTGTTTTATCTACCTCTCTCTTTCTCTATCTCTATCTCCCTCCTCTCTCTCTCTACCTCTCTACCTCGATCATGACCCGTTTCATTCTTCGCTACCGAGGAATTCACGAGATATAAACCCATAAGTCACTCGCACGTGTTCTTCGTCGCATCGGAAGCTACGCCAGGCAGAAGAATAGCATATTGGAATCTATAACGGTGATATCTCGTGTACCAATGTACGAATGAGAGAGAGAGAGAGGGAGGGAGAGAGAAATACGTTATAGGAAGTCATCACGTTTTCCATAATTCACTCCAGCGTGTCATCGAGCGACGGTCCACCTCGAGCCCACAAGGTTTAGTTCGTATGATTTACGAGTCGAGCCTCACTTCGTTCTTTCTTTCTCTCTCTCTCTCTCTCTCTCTCTCTCCCTCATACACACTCAAAATAAACCGGCGTTGTGTCGTCGAGAGATATCGTCGTATCGCTTATGATTCATCTACTTTCGCAGCCACCAAACTTACGTCTTCGGTTTGATTTTTCATTTTTCTTTTTTTGCTCTTTTTTTTTGATTTTTTAAAGATTCTCGAGGTAAGCCTTCCGCGTACGATCGCCTTTGTGCACCTGTCACGATTAGGTCACGACTCGTATCGGTACAAGTAGCTGGAATATGAAACAAACGCACGACTGTGATACACGACGTAGGTGTATGTTTCAATCTTCGAAGGAATCATATTTTTGTTAATAATTATTCACGACGAAATTTGATCACAAAATTAAAAAAAAAAAGAATATGAAAAGAATCTACGGTATAATAATATTATTCGTATCGTTAATTATCTAATTGAATGGCGCCGGGTCTCAAACACGCCCGAGTGACAAAAGAGATATTTTTAATTGTGTTTGACAGGCCGGCCAGGGTTTATGCAAATTCCGGGTCACGCCGAATTTAATCCGGTATAGAAATACGATCGCTCGTACGTAGAAGCGTTTAGCCGAACAGGATTTCGTCTAATCAATCTTATCGTGACACATCTTTGCGGCGCACACGTCGTTATGGCCAAAGGAGAAAAAGAAGAAAAAAGAAAGAAAAAAAACAGCAACCCAACAACATATATAGACGTATTAATGCCGCGAAGAAGATTTGATTCTTCGCCTCGAGCGATTGAGACGTGTCTCGCGCGCGGGACGCGAACGAGGATACGCCGTGAAATAACAGTGAGGAGTAGCGAGCCTCTTATATCTTGAACCGGGGGAATATATCTTTGAAAAGGTGTACAAAACCGTTTTGGACGAGAAACACGCGCTTGAGCGGCGCGAAGAGGAGCGATCAATGATTGATGATGATAGAGAATACCGAGAAGCAAAGATCGTGGACGTGTGGAGTGGTGGAGGTGGCGGTCGGGGGGGGGGGGGGGGGGGGGGGGGGGGGAGGATAGATCGAGAAACCTCTGTGTAAACAGCCCCGAAAAGTTTTTTTTTCGTTTTTTTTCAGGATAGTTAATAATTTATTTGATTTTTTTTAATTCGAATAAATTTTCAAAATGGTTAGTGATTTTTTTCTCTCTCTCCTATCTCTTTATTTCTTTTTTCGTTTTTCTAATTTGTCTGGAGGCTCAAAAACGCAAACGGTAATAATTTATAGAAATTGATCATGGCTTCGGACCCTTTTGAAATTTTGTTGTTATTGTTGGTTTTTTTTCTTTCTTTGGTTGAGGGGGTGGCGAAATCTAGCCAATATCGCCGCTGAGGGATTATTACGGAGGCGCCCACACTCGGCACTACATAAATAGACAGTTCGATTTTAATCACGAACTATCGCTTCGAAGCTCTATAGATATAATCGCTTTGGTGGATGGGATTATTTTTCTATTTTTTTTTCTATTCCCATTGCTTCTCTTGGTCTCTCATGATTCTTGGTATATTATAATATAAAACGGTCCATTATTATTCATCCGCGACTCGGTCGGATCGGCGATCGAGACCCTTTTCTCGACGCGATCGTTATAAGGCTTTTTGTTCGCCATTAGATACGGTAATAGAGGGCGAAAGAGGATCCTCCCTTTCTCCCTTTCCGTCTGTCCTGTCTGTCTGTTTTCTCTCTCTCTC